>VZTN01012352.1:174509-194654 GCA_013400515.1 Erpornis zantholeuca
GATGGATGGATGGATGATGGATGGATGATGGATGGATGGATGGAGGGATGGGTGGATGGATGGATGGATGAAGGAGTGGATGGTGGGTGCATGGATGCATGGATCCTCACCCTGCTGCACAGCCATGACAGAACCAAACCAAGAGCACCCATGGGATGTGTGATAACACAACTCACAGACACAACACCTGCTGGGAATTTGGAGTCTTGTGCATCCAGGAGAAATGATGGGTGTTGTTTAAATATTCATTTTTGTGTTCTAGGCACTGCACACCACTGTAAATCACAGCTCTCTCCACGGCAGTGATTGCACTCGGATAAATACTGCTCACGCTTTCTTGTGCTTCTGTCTCTGGAACCAGCACTGCAGAGTTTTGGTGCTGCAGGCAATACACAGAGATGAATTGAAAATTAAGGCACCTAAATAATTAACCCACTCCAATTGTCTTGGAGGCAATTTAATAAAGTGCTCTCGGGGCCGTGGCTGATAATGAATAATATCCATTGTCACCGTGTCCACACTGGCTGCAGCAGCAGGGCCACGTTGCCATTACACAGCAGTGCTGGGCTCTTGGCACTCTTGGCACAGGGAATGCTGTCCTGGAGCCCAGGGTGAGGAATCCTGGTGCACCTGGGACATGAGAGCAGCAAACCAGGCCTGTGTCCTCTTCTGAGGTGGAGCCATGGTTATTGAACCCCCACTGCTCTAAAATCCCACTTGGCCTCTCTCCTTTGTAGTTAATCAGGAACAGCCTGCGTTCCCCCTCCTCACCTCCCCTCCTCAGCAGCTCCCTGGAGGATGGCTGGGGCTGGCTGGGGCTGGGGGCAGGGCTGGGGGGTGTGCAGGGGGTCCCAGTGCAGCCCCAGCTCTGCAGGCACAGCTCCTGCCAGGCACTGGCCAGATGAGCCCAGGAGCTTGGCAATTCCTCATCCTGGCTCTGGAGCATCCCAGCCCCGCAGGAGGCATTTTCCAGGAAGCTCCACTGTCCTGCAGATCCTCGTGTGCTCTGGATTAATTATGCATGGATTGTTGATTGCAAATATGGTATGGAGAGAAATGCACAAGCTGGGTGAATCAATTTGGCCTAAATAACATCCATCCACAATTCCTGGATTAGTTTTTTTGCCTGCAAATTATGGGGATGGAGAGACAGAAATTTCCTTTTTCGTGTGTTTGTTTTGGGAATTATTTTTCATCCTGACAGCTTCTGCAGTGTGGGCTGGGTTGGAGACAGAGTTCACACAGAGTTAGGGAAGCTGAGAAAGCGGAAAGCTGGGAACGCTGAGGGTGCCACAGCAGAGCTGGAGCCTGGGAACTCAGCTACAGCTGTTTCCCTCCACATCCAGCCCCTGGATCTGTCTGAGGAGAGCAGGCAGGCCCTGAGCACAGCCCGGGCTCCCCCCTGGCAGTGCTGGGATGCCCCTGTCCTCCCCGGCTGGCACAGCCCCATCCCAGCAGGGACAGGGTTCCCCAGGGTCCTGTGGAATTCTCCCACTCCTTGACACTGCAGAGGATATTACTGTTCATGAAATGAAGCTGAGAATGGTGAGAACTGGCAGAAAAGCTTTCCATGGCAGAGGAATAAGTGGTGTGGGTTTGTGCTGCACAGGACCAGTGAGTGCCATGGCATTTGTGCCAGGAGGATGGGCAGGAGCAGCTCCCTCCACAGCTCCCTCCTCCCTCCCCTTCCAGAGCCATCCCTGACGCTCCGAGCACTTTCAGCTTCAGAAACAACAATCAGGGCCCAGGAAATCCCTCAGTGTCTGCTCCCCAGGGAATGTGCTCCAGCCCAGCCCCTGCCCTGCCCTGCCCCAGGGCTCCCCACGCTGCCCTGGCATGGCTGAAGCCACCTGATGTCCCTCCACGTGTTTCAAACGCAGAGCCAGCACCTCTCAGAGCAGGCCCTGGCCCCTGTCACCTCCTGCAGCCACCACCCGAGGTGTCCCTGCCGAGTGCCAGGCAGAAATGCCATCACTGAGCCCAGCTGCAGGCACCTGTGGGTACCCATCAGGTACCAGGGCCCACATCCCCAGAGGCAGAGCTGGGCACAGAGCCCTGCATGTCAGCAGCATCGCTTGTGGAGCCCCGAGGGAGGTGCTGAGCTGCTGAGCCAGGGCATTCCTTGGTGGTGGAATGGCAGCAGGGCAGGAGCAGAGCAGCCAGGCTGGCTTGGCACAGGGAGAGCAGCACACTGGGGCTCCCGGGGAGTGCTTTGTGTGCTGAGCCTGCGGCAGCTTCCATCCCTTCCAGGAATCCTGGTGCCCAAGCGGGGCCTCAGACAGCTGAGAACTTCCTTATGTCTCAGTCAGGACAATCATTTAATTGAGATGTTGTAGGCGCTGGGAGCACAGGGAGGAAGTGCAGGGGAGGGGAAGGAGGAATAAATCACTGAGCAGAGTTAACCATCTGAGCTCATTCTGAACAGCTCAGACAGGAGGGACTGAGCCTGCTGTTCCCTGGACTTAAGGAAAACCTGTTCTTTTTCCTCTGTTCTGCAGGAGAACATGGACCAGGCAGGCACCTGCTGGCTGTGGCCACCAGCCAGGGCTGCACGGAAGGTGTCAGGATTTTGGGTTGAAAATGTGACATATTTTCTGTTCCCATTTAGTGCATGCCACATGCAGGGCATCCCTTGAAGTTATCCCTGTTAAGCTCTCGAGTCCCAGGGCGCTGCATGGGAATTGATATTTCCTGGGTGGGAAATGCTTCTTGTTTAGTTAGGCTGGAGGCACCAAGCCCAGCTGGTGTCTGAACTGACAGCCCTGCTCTGGGGAAGGGCTCCCAAACACCCCTGACCCCTGGCAGACCCTTCCTACAAGTGACAGGCACAGGGAACTTTCCAGGGAACACGGACTGCTGCAGACATGTATTAAAAAAGTGTCCAGGGCACTTTACCAGGCCCCAGAGAGGAAGCAGCTCAGAATGTCCCCATTGCCATGTGAGCCCCTGAGAGGCTCCTGGGCTGGGGTCCCAGGGTGGGAGAGGCTGTCTGAGGGAGCCAAGGTTGCTCAGGTATGAACAAATTTCAAAGCAAATTTGAAATTCCTGGAAATTCCTGCCCGTGGCTCGCTGGGGGCAGGGAGGGAATCCAGCCCCGTGTTCCTGGCAGGGAGCAGCGTGAGTGACTCTGCCTCATCTCACAGTGACAACTAAAGCTTCCTCTGACACATAATGCATTTCCATTACAGCATTAAGGATCTTTCTGACCCAAATACACATCCTGAGAGCAAAAATAACTGTAAGGAATACAGTATTTAATCTGCCTAGATTCAGCCCTCAGAAAGATAAAATCTATTACAAATGTTATCCCTCGCCTTGCCATTAATCCTGAAGGGAGTGGTGATTATTTCTACCTCTGCCATCCCTGCTGTGCCTGTGACTCCCAGAGCTCCGAAGGCTCCTGTGGCACACCTGGGGACAGGGATGGCTAACTGCCCTGAGCTTTGCTGGGCGGCAAGGCTGAGCTTGCATTCAGCACTTGCTGCCTGAATTCAGCATTTCAGCAACATCCCCTGGCCTGGGCTACAGGGAAAGCACAAGGAAGGGTGTGAAGTGCAGAGCTGAGAGAGGATGAGGAGACACGAGTGAAGTGAGATGGAGATGTGGCAGGAGGAAAGCTGTGGCAGGAGCAAAGCTGTGACAGGTCTGAGCAAAGCCAGCAAACTTCAGAGAGTCACAGAATCACAGAGAGGTTTGGGGTGGAAGGGAGCTCAAAGCTCCTCTCACTCAGAGCAGGGCACTGCTGAGCCCCACACAGGCAGGGGAGTGCTCTCCTCTCCCAGCTTACACCACTCAGTGACAGCCTCTTCCAGGGCTGGGGGTTAAGTCTATCAAATTAATTTTAATTACAATTCGAAGAAGGAAAATCCACTTGAACACTTCTAATCAACAGGCATCTAATGAGGCCTGTTAGTTCCTGTAGTCTGAACACAGTAGGGAATTTTCCAAGATAATTTACTTCATTAATATTCAGATAGAAGTGGATCATCCAATACTTTCCATGGTGGCATTGAGATAAAATATGTCAAAAGAAAAATTTTCTATGTGACGTGGACTTTAAGTTTTGTAAGTTTTGTTCTATCTTAGGAAAAAATACCTCAGAGTAAAATAAAACATTACAGCCCAGAGCAACCACAATGATTACTGGGACTCTTAACCAGGAGAGTGTCCATGTAGGAATACAGCAGAGCCAACCAGGAAAATGAGAGGAATCCCCTTTTCAGGACTTCTGAAGGATGTTGCTCTGTGTAATTCTTGATACAAGAAATGTCAACAGCCCTTGAGAAGCTGTCAGCCTTTTTACAGAACAACAGCTTTACTGTAACAGGTTTCACAGCTTCCAGCTGAGACTGGGTTGGTTTGCTTGGTTACAATGGAAATTAAAAAAAAAAACAAACCAAAGCAAGGTGGATGAAATAAATAAGTAATGAGTAACAAAAGGACGAGTAGGAGAGCAGGGAAGGAGGGTGAGACCCAGCTCTCTGAGCCCAATGGAGCTCCAGAGCTCTGTGCTGCTGTGCCAGCCCTGCCTCCTCCTCTCAGCAGGAGCCACTCCAGCCACCGAGGGGACATTTGTCCTGGTACTGACCAATGCCCACAGTGTCCCACAGGGAGCTTGGCTCACTGCCCCTTCCAAACACAGCCCCAGAGATGCCAGGGGATGTGTCACTGAGTCCTGGGAAACAAGCAGCATTTTCCTCGTGGGGACATCTGGGTTTGCATATCTGCAGAACATGTGGGGTAACTGAGAAGTCCAACGTGACAGAAATGTCCTGTTTGTCCTTCTTTCTCCACTGCATTGTAAAGGGTATCCTCATCAAAGGTGTTATTCCAAACAGACCATTGGGATACACTCCAAATAAATTCCATCAGAGTGCATTCCAAACACGATCAGGAGTGAGAGGGAAAAGATGAAATAATGAATATTTGAAGGAGCATTTTTGGAAGAGCTCGGTGTGGTTGGGGAGGGGAGGCTGCAAAAAGCATCAGCAGCTTCTTGGGATCTTTTCTGTCCTGTGTGCTGCAACCAAGGTTTATTTATGTGCAGGGGGAGATAATTCAGGGTGGTTTGGTCACCACAGGTATGTATGAAGTGTGCATACAGAAAGCAGATATGCACAGGGTGTATATACATCAAACACAGATACATAAGCTCTCTCCTGTTTACAGACCTCACCTTAATTTTCCAAGACTGCTCTGCTGAAATGCTGTAAAATTCAATTTTGAGCTCATAAGATGCTTGTTAGTGCCTGTCTCTATGTGACTCGAGGGGATCAAAGTTTGATTTTTTAACAGTGTTTTTTTCCAATTAGGAAACTGAATGTGCTCATAAACACCAACCTCCTTAAGCAGCCTCCAAATGGAGTCCAGATCCTGCTGCTCTCCATCCTGTGCCACAGACAAGCCTCGATCTCCAAAGGGTGTTTGCACACAAGGGAGGTCAGACATTGGCCAAAATGTGATTGCTTTTATTTTAGTGCTGATGTGAGTGCAAATGTTCCTGTGCTACAGCCACACAGAACAGCACCTGCAGCTCCATCCACTTATTTCTGCTGGACTTGTTCTGCTCCTGCTCCCATCCCACCAGACCTCCCCAGCTCATGGCTCAGACTGTGACCAACTGCATTTGGCTTCTCTGGAAACTGCCCAGCACTTCTGCCCCAGCTTTTTTCAACTGTGACAGAAAAAAAGACTCCAAGCCCCCCAAAATGAAACCTTTGGGTAGACATTATCCCACCCTAGAGCAGGCAGGGCTCTGACAACACCATCACTACACACATCATTACATCCTCTACTGAAGACACAAGGGGAAGTAGGATTCAAGTTTTATATTGTTAATGGATTAATTAAATTACATTCTCATGATTCAAAGACACTTAGGTTAATTTAAGAACATATATTTTACCCAAAACTCACTTAACTGCCATGTAATTTTTTGCTATTTCCTTTTCCATTATTGCTGATTAACAAGATCCTTGGGAATAAATAGAAGTGCTCTCTCTGCTGCAATTAGCCTGTCTGTCCCTCTGATTAGCTGATTCCTATTTTGTGGCAGGGAATTTGGAGATCCTAAATACTCTGCTCTGACATCATCATTCCAGCCACAGAGAAAAATGGAAGTTTTCTGGGAAAGAAAGGCCTTGGCTCTGTTTTAATAGATCTTTGGAAAGTCACCAAGGTCCAGCCTAAGCATCACTGGAACAAATGGATTTCACTGCACTGAGCTAGAGTGGGAAAGCCCAGAAGGAAGAGTGGAGCCAGGGTGCAATCCTCAGCCAAGTAACCAGCAGGGCTGGGACCCAGTCAGGCCAAAGCCTTCCACTGCTCCTGCCCACAGAGCAGAGTGTGCCTGGGACACTCCCCTCTCTTGCTAGTGCATTTGTAGAGCTGGGGAGACACAGGGCCTTTTAAAAAGTATTAGAGTTTTTTAAAGGATTATTTTTCCCAGCTCTCATTAAAGTGTTATTTACCAATTTTTAGAGAGTTTTAACAGTATCATCCTACATTTCGAAAGGTTGGAGTTATTTAAATTTATTAATATAAAGGCAGAAAGCTTTTTATGGAGGTCAGATCATTTATTCTGCCCTGACAGATTAAATAACCCATTGAGACCAAAAAGATGGAATATCCTTAGGAAGTGACTAAAAACCCAGAAATTTTGGGAAAGACACACATTGGTTTAATTCACACCATAGTGAATCCACTGCTCATTAATGAGGTTGATGAGTTTGCAGAGTTCTTTCCACCCAGGGTGCCCAGAGCAGCTGTGGCTGCCCCTGGAGCCCTGGCAGTGCCCAAGGCCAGGCTGGACACTGGGGCTGGGAGCAGCCTGGGACAGTGGGAGGTGTCCCTGCCAGGGCAGGGCTGGCACTGGGTGGGCTCTGAGGTCCCTCCCAGCCCAACCCATTCCATGACTGTGTGATCCTGTGAAATCCTTTCTGTGGACAGGAGGGAGCTGTGCCTGCAGCGCCACGAGAGCTCCCAGCCCTGCTCTGTCGCACAGCGAGTGCCTGCCACAGCCAACACAGCCCTGGCCTCTCGCCAGCCCCCACTGCTCACTGCCATCCCTTTGGACTAACTGGAGAGGGCTCAGAGACAAGCAGCAGAGTCAAGAAGTGCCTGGGGGTGTTGCCTGGAGAAGGGAGGTCAGCAGGAGCAGCTTTGGCACCGCGGAGGTGAGCGGTGGTTTTAAAGAGGTCACTGAGAGCGAGGGGTGTCTGAGAGAGAGGCAGGCAGAGTGTGAAACAGCGCTGTGAGACAAGAATTATTCCGAGGTCAGGAGGAAAAATTTGGGGTCACAGTGTTTTCGAGCCAAATAAGATTTTTCCTGAGACAGAACGACCCCATCCAGTCCCTTTTGTCACCTGGGCATACACGAAGTGATTTCCTGAGCAGGGTAAATTGATTCTTGATAGTAAATGTGCATTGGCAATCGGTAAGAGCCTGAATGACCTCTGCTCTTCTCCATCTCCCATTTCCATGACAGAAAAGTGCAGGTACTGGCAGAGATGTCACAGCAGCCAGGCTGGGGAGCCCGGGGGCTTTTCAGCACAAGGTTTGCATGGTGCTGTGCTGGAGCTGGGGAGGTGCAGCAGAAGGATGGGCACGAGCAGATGGAAGGGGAAGAAAAGAAGGAAAATGTCAATTAAGTCTGAAAGTGAGAGAGAGGTTCTCCTGCTTGAGGAATTTATCTCCCTGTCTGTCTGGGCAAAATACCCACGGGCAGGAGAGTTTATCCTACTGTAAAGGATACTTTACAGTACCTTTTTCCTTATGATAATCCAGTGCAAACATGATTTAATGGGACTAGGAGGAAAACAAGGACAGCAACAAGGCCAACAGGCAATGATCCTGGTCTCCCATCTCCTTGCTTTTTCTTTCCTTTCGCTCATTCTCCCTGCTCTGCTTTCAGTGTGCATTATTTTGGTCATGCTGTCACTGGATTATTACGTGCTCTCCATTACAGGGCTAGAAAGCCTGAAGGTCTTTTGTGGTTATCCTTTAAAGGTGGCTTTGTGGCTTTTTTTTTGCTCGTGAATTTGATTCAACTTTGCTCTGGGTTACTGTTACGGCTGCTAAACGACTACACACAATTTTGAAAAAGAAATTGTGTCCAAAGGAAATGTTGGAGACAACCACACGAACAATTCCCTTGAGAATCATTTTCCCCCAGATCTGGATTTGACTCAGTTTGCAGAGCAGAATTCCCCGTGTGCAGCCCCACAGGTTATTTCTCAGGGACAATACCCTGGTGTTTCCCCAGCCCCAAAGCCATCCCACATCGCTGCAGGCTCAGCCTCCTTCGGGCACCCCCAGCCTGGGCTCTCCCCCTGCTCTGCCCCTGTCTCTCACAGCCCTCCCCAGGCACGAGCTCCCTTCGAGCACTGCAGGTGGGAGAGCTGTGCCAGCTCACAACAAAAAGCAATATTCACTCCTTTAATTAAATTTACCACCATTATTACTTATTGGGATGAGAGAAGCTGGGCCCAGACGCAGCCACGGAGACGTAAAATCAGCAGCTGCACAAATACGGAACAAAATAAGCAAATAATTCATAACCTTGCTAAACAAAGACTTCACAGGGCTTGTTTGCTTTCACAAATGCAAACACATAGAAATACGCTTAAGCAAAGAGATTCTGCCAAGATTTTTTTGTAGAAAGCTTGTCCTGGCTGGTGCACAGGCTGCTCCAGATGGGAAAAAGGGATTTGGGTGGATGGGAGAGTCCCACAGAAAGCTGAGGATAACCAGTGGATGGTTCTGTCCCCTTGCGAGCTGAGGTGTGACTGGGAGGGTAGGGTGGTGTATCTGAGAGAAGAAGGGCTCTGTTTTGGATGATCTTTGTTCGAGGGAGGCATAGCAGTGAATTCCCACCCTTGGTGGGCACAGCAGTGAATTCCCACCCTCGGTGCAGGCCTGTGAGGGATGCTCTCCTCCCTGTAATTCCTGGTAAATATACAAACACATGGAAGTTCCATCCCCCCACTACTGCAAAGAGAATAATCTGCATTCTAAATTACATTAAAGCATCACTACAGATCCCACTAATTCCCTCACAGGAGCCACAGGAGGGGCCAGGCACTTCCTGGGGCCGCTGGGTCACAGGCCTGGCACCACCTTTATCCTCTCCAAACAGTGAGAGCCTGGTCCTGCCTGGACGTGAGGAGGATGTTCAGCCTCCCTGGTGTGCCTCTGTGCCTCCTGCTCAGGGAAGGGAATGGCAGGGTTTGCCTGGCTGTGTGCCTGTGCCAGGAAAATAGCCAGGCAGATAGAAACACACAGGAATGCAGAAAGCATTGGGGACTTCTATGTGAAAAAGCTTTACCCAGGTAAACCCTTTGTTGCCTAAAAGGGAAGGAAGAGAAGGACAGGAATGGAGAGAGGGATCCTTCATCTCTCCTCTTCTCCCAAGCACGACACCACTGGGAAATGCTGGAGCCAGTCTGCTGCAGGATTTGGGATGTGCCACTGCCTTTCCTGGGCTCTGAGAGCGGGAGCAGATCCAGGGCACAAGGAGGCACTTCCCTTAAAAGAGAGGGGACAGTGCCCTTTGCCTGCCCACAAAGGCACCGGGAGGGTGAGTCTGAACAAACAGATCCCCAGCCAGAATTAGCTGTGTAAATTCAGATTATCAGCTCATGCTGCCAGCAACAGATCCTGGCAGGAAACCAGGCTGTGAGATCTGCTGGCCCTGCTCCCAGGGGAGCTGAGCTGGCACCGAGCACAGTCCTGTCCCTCGATGGCAGGGCAGGGATGTCACAGGGGGATGACCTGCAGGATCATATGTATTGTATTTTTGGATCTGCATTTAAAAGCCATCTACATTTAAATGATTAAAGCAGAGTTCCCTGCAGAGCCCTGGGAACACACAGGTACCAGTGAGCCCAGCCCCTCTCACCCCACACTGCCCTCATTCTATCCCATCCTGCCCCCATCCCATCCCCTCCCATCCCATCCCATCCCCTCCCATCCCATCCCATCCCCTCCCATCCCATCCCATCCCCTCCCATCCCATCCCATCCCCTCCCATCCCATCCCATCCCCTCCCATCCCATCCCATCCCCTCCCATCCCATCCCATCCCCTCCCATCCCATCCCATCCCCTCCCATCCCATCCCATCCCCTCCCATCCCATCCCATCCCCTCCCATCCCATCCCATCCCCTCCCATCCCATCCCATCCCCTCCCATCCCATCCCATCCCCTCCCATCCCATCCCATCCCCTCCCATCCCATCCCATCCCCTCCCATCCCATCCCATCCCCTCCCATCCCATCCCATCCCCTCCCATCCCATCCCATCCCCTCCCATCCCATCCCATCCCCTCCCATCCCATCCCATCCCCTCCCATCCCATCCCATCCCCTCCCATCCCATCCCATCCCCTCCCATCCCATCCCATCCCCTCCCATCCCATCCCATCCCCTCCCATCCCATCCCATCCCATCCCATCCCATTATCCCATCCCATCCCCTCCTGCCTCCCTGTGCCCCCCCTGGCCCTGGTCACTGCTCCAGGCACCTGGAATGCAGCAGATCACTGCTGCAGCACTGCAGAAGGACTGCACAAATAAATCAGGGCCAGGGGAAGTTTTGTACTTTCCCTCAATTGTACATTCAGGGTATTTCTCTGATGATCTGCGAGAATATTGGTACCTGCTCACAGGGGGAATGCGGGGCCTGGACACAGACCTGCTGTACACACATAAATCACAGAATCATTAAGGGGGAAAGCACCTCCAAGAGCATCAAGTCTGACCTCTGACCAAACACCTCCATGCCCACTAAACCACATAAACCCCACGACATTCCAGCCCTTTAATTCCTTCAGCATCGGCACCACAGTTTTAGAACACAGTATCTAAATGTAAATTTGAAATAACCAACAGGTGATTGATTTCAGTGAACTAGCAGCAGGTTCTTGCCTTTATGAACCTCACTGAATCATCAGGCATTTGCTCCAAGTGCTGTTTGCTCAGATTTAACAACTGCAGGGAGTTTCGTTAGTATCCAGAATTTTGTTCCAGGAGTGGGAGTTTGAGCACAGCTCTCCAGAGGGGCTGCCACATGTGCAGTGTGGGCAGCTGGAGGACACCCAGCCCGTGCCAGAGCCAGGCCCTGTGCAGGGCACGCTCCATGCAGCAGCACACAACAGCTTTTGAAGGCAGCAGGACAAATTTTGGAATGGAATCCAGAACCGTGGAATGTCCTGGGCTGCAAGGGACGCACAGGACACCCAGTGCAGCTCCTGTCCCTGCACACACACCCCAACAATCCCACCCTGGGCATCCCTGGCAGCACTGCCCAAACACTCCTGCAGCTCTGGCAGCCTCGGGGCAGTGCCCAGCACCCTCGGGGGAAGAACCTTGCCCTAAAATCCAACCTAAACCTCCCCTGACCCAGACCCCAGAGAGCTCTGAGCCAGCATCCCCCCCTGTGCTTCCAAAGGTAACTTATTCATTGGAGTTCTCTTTAAATGTCACTGTTGTCATTCTCATTTGCATATGCAAATCACCGTGAGCTTTATGCAAGGAGAGGACAAGTCCTAACACCCCTTTTAGCCAGACCATATTTCCTGCTATTTCTGGCTCTCCCTCTTCACTCCTGGCCTGTGTCTGAGAACACAGAGGTAAACAAAAATGACAAATGATGAGAAGGAAGCGAGCCACCTGCCTCTGGCCTCGGAGGGCTGGGATTCATCCTGAGCAGGAGCCTGCAGGGTCCCCAGGCCCTCTAATTGCTCCAGTTGGTTCAGCTTGGCGCCGTGGCCATCTGGCTATTTGGGGGCTGGCAATTAAAAACGGTGAGGAACAGCTGAAATTGTTACTCTCAGTTTACTGAACTTGTTTTTATTAAAGACTAAGAACAGGCACGTGGGAAACCTTCAGTGCAACTCAAACTGTGCTGTGGAGAGCCAGGCATTCCTGCTGACCCCGTGGGTACCAGCGAGGGCTTTTCCAAAGGCATCTCCATAGCCTGAGGTGAGAATTCACTGCGCTCAGGTGAGGAACTACGGCTGGACAAACCAGTCTGGAGGGCCCAGGACAAAGGCACAAACGGGGCTGATCTCATCAGGAAAGGCCTGGGGAGAAGCAGCTGCTGGAGCTGAGAGCACCAGGCAGGGCTGCCAGGGCAGCAGCTCCACACACCCAGAGCAAGGGAGCATTTCCCAAAGGGGACTCCCTCCCAGGCAGCACCTGGCTGGGATGAGGCTTCCTCCTCTGGGACAGCACACTGAATGATCTGTGCATCTCTTCTGCCCCTATAAACCAGGAATAAAAGCACTGCTTTTATTTCATTTTTATTGTTGCTCTAGGACTGGCCTTTAGAGGGGAAGATGTTCCACATGTCCCTCCCAGAATGTTCAGCACCACATCAGCTCCCCCTGCCACCTCACCCAGCTCGGGGCGAGGCCTCGGGGTCAGCCCAAGCCTCTGTGGAAGATTTCCCAGTTCCAGGCAGAGCCCATTTACAATCAAGCCTTGGGTTCTGCAGCGTGCAAAGCCTTTCCATATTTATGACAGATACCGGGGATTAGCTTCATTTATGAATTTAACAATGATTACACTTCATTATCCTGCACACAAACAAATGTTATCAGGACCAAGTGAATTACACAGGATGCATTCTTTGGGCCTTTGTTTCCATATCCCAAGGAAGGCCTCGTTCCTGGGCTGTAACTGATGGCACACCTCGCCAGGCTTTGGCAGCTCCACACTGAACAACACAACCACGGAGCCAGGAGGGGATGCTCCAAGAGAGGATTTGCTTCTGATGATTTTCTCCTCCCTGATTTTAAGGTGAAATTCTGAGATTGTATCACACATTTCTATTTTGAGATGAGCCGAAATGCAGTGCCAGTAACTGCATCAACAAACAGGGGAGAAATTGTGGAGCCACAAGTCCAGGCAGGGAATTAGGAAATACTGACAACCACTGATGTAGCAAAAAGTCAAAGTGTTTGGAGAGCAGGGGCTGTGATGCTCATCACCACCATACCAGAGCTTTCCATCAGCACAGATCCATTATTACAGAATTAATGAACTTCTGCCATCTGGGGAGAGTCCATATTTTGTTTTAAATCTTTTCCTAGATGCTACTGAAGCCTTGTCAAAGCTTGGTGAAGACCCCAGAGCTCCCTGGGCAATGCCTGGCCATTACAGGTAGAACAGTTGACTCAAACTTCTTTTGAGGCAGCCAGAAAAGAGCTGGAGAGGGAGAGCTCTCCACACACCACGGCTGGGAGGAGCTGGCATGGATGGGCTGTGCCATCACTCAAATCCCATCAGTGTCTGTGGTTTGTCAATATTTCCACAAATACCCAGTGACAGGTGCAAAGCCAACCCAGAGAGATCTGAGCCAGCAATACACAAAGTTCTGGAACAAATGATGCAGCTTCTGATGAATGAACTCTACAGCAATCTGGAAGGACCTCAGAATAATTCATGTGTTGAGAACTTCTATAAATCTTGCTAGTGGGGTGTCCTTGGCGAGCAATTAGATGAGTAACTGCTATTTGTTTGGGGAGATTTTCTTTTGGAGATGTTCTGCTGGCAGGTAAAGATAGAGTAGGCAAACCAAACCCGAGGAAAACTCCATCAGAGCCCAGTTTGTAACTTAAATTAGGTTCATGAGTGTTATCAATTTTCCTTCTCTTTCCTGAAAATCAAGGACTCTTTCACTTTCAGATCTTTAAATCATGTGCAAAGGTGCGACAGGATTTACTATTTGCAAAGGTGGCTTTTTCCTGTGGATATTGCAGAAACGAGGGAGTCCAACAACATTCATCCCATGGCTTTTCACACACAGGTGATAGAGCACTGCTCATGTCTCAACGCCTGATTTATCCTCTAATTTATTATTCATTTACTTCGAGATTATAACATCTAATTTATTCTCTAATGTATCAATTTCTCCCCTGATTCAGTCCTTTGTCATCCAATCTGGAATTTAAATATCAACAAGTAAATAAATACGCACGTTCTGTGTGGCAGGTGAGCAATAAGCCATTGTCATTCGGAGCAGCAAGAGACAGACAGAGCACAAAGGAGGAGGAGGGATGGATTTCTGTACACATTCATTGCTCCATCAGGCACACGAGGAGCGTGTCAGAGGCAAAGCAGGCTGTAGTTATAGCAACCACATGGTTCACTGGAACAACACATTCCCGGGGACACGGCAGGGAAAGCAGCAGCTCACATCCTCAGTGAGGGACAGCAGAGGGTGAGCAGATCCTGAGCTGGCTCCAGAGAGTGATGGAGACTCCAGAGCGTTCGGTGAGAGGAGCCCAGACAAACCAGTGACCAGCACGCTGGAGCCATGGGGTTAGGCTCCAAACATCCCCCTCACACTCCTCATTGGAATGAACAAGTGCTTTGCTCATTCTCATCTGGACTTTGCATTCAAATAACACCGAGTGCTGCTAATTTTTCATAGGACCACACTTAGTCTGGGGTTTGTAATCACTCAGTGCTTTTTCCAGGTCACTGAGCTGGGCTGCCGCCCTCGGGCTCACACAGCAGCAGGGGTCAGTGCTCGGCTTTGGGAGCATCCAGAGGGGGCTTTGGCAAGGACCTGACCTGCAAATTGGCCCCAAATACAGGAAACAGAGAGAATTCTGTGGGCTGAGAAAGGAGGAACAGTGTCGTGGTGTCCAGATCCCAAATCCCACCAAGCCTCCAGCCCTGCCAGGCTGACACATCCTCTGGCACATCCAGGCTGAGCCAGCAGGAATGGGCCCTTGCAGAGGGAGAGTGAGGAAAAAAGCACTCCCAGGAGTGCTGTGAGCAGTGCAGCAGTGCCCTGAGCCCATCTGGGCAGCCCCAGCTCCCGTGGCTGCCACAGCCTCGCCAGCACAGCCCCGAGGTGCAGCATCTGCACGGGGAAAGCAGCTGGTGGAGGCATCTGCTTGCAAATTAGAGTGTCCAAACACTGATGCCAGGATTTGGGTTGAATCAATAGGCCAGCTAAAATGCTAATTGCAATTACATCGGTCACTGCACCACGCCTGGGACTCTTGGCCTGACTTGGTTGGACTTCAAAAAGCATCTCAGCTGAATGAGAGATTTGCTGCCTGGTGCTCCTTGTGTGCCCTCTGTGACCCTTCATGGTGAGATGAGGCCATTAGTGACAATCAGAGTGCTCCAGGAGGTGGCCCCAGGGTCCCCTGTCCCCGTGGTGTGGTCACCTCACACTGCCTGGAGCCGAGCCCCAGCCCCAGGGCTGGCAGGAGCAGGACAAGAACACAGAGCTGCATCTCCAGAGGCACCTGGGGAAAGCTCTGCCAGAGCAAACACTCACAGGTCATCCCCAAAAAAGCTTTTCTAGCTCTTTTTAAAAAAACATTACTTATCACTAGCAGCCTGAGGCAGCAGGGCGCCGTGCAGGCTGGAGCTTCCATGAGCTGCTTCCCACCATGTCCAGGGGTCTCGGTGGCTTTTCCTTGCTGCACTTCTGACCATCAAACCACTCAGCACTGTGAGAACTGGGCAGCTCCTGGCACAGAAGGGGGAAATGCCAACACTCCCACATGTGCATGCTGCTCCTCAGCCACAGCAAAGGACTCTAGTGCCACACTCTGCCCATCCCACAGGACTCAGCTTCACCTCCACCAGCCCATCACGAAACCCTGGATCAGAAATCCCATTTGAGGAGTGACTGGGATAGCAATGGCAGTGTACCCCACTAGAGCTGGCCTTGCATCACTTTCTGGCCCAAGAATAAAAATTTAAAATCTCATCCAAAGACACGAGACTTACAACACTTCAAACAAGTCCAGCTTGAGTAAAAAGTAATGGAACAAAAAAAAAATATGGGCAATTAAATTTATTAGGGAAAGCGGTTTTGCTGTGCTGGAAGAACCAACCTGACAAACAGGACCCAGAATGAGCCAAAGTGGAACAACAGCTCAGCCAAATTTCAAGGTTGCTAAAATTCAGCCAGACAAAGTTTCAGTGATCTACAACTGAAAGGAAAATGGATCCAAGTCTAAAAGAAAAAAAAAAACAGAGAAACCAGGAAATGCTGGGGGAAAAAAAAAACAAAGCAGGAACACAGCAGAGAATGAACAAAAGCTCCTGTTCCAAACACCCAGATCGTGTTTGGAGCTCCAGAACAGCTCCACCTGCATCCCCCACCAGGCACAGCCTGGGGCATTGCTGGTTTTCCTGCTTTTCTCACACAACAGCTCAGTTTGATTGTGAGCACAGTCATTCCCATCTCCACAACTATTTTTCCTTCGAGTGTTTCCCACTCATGGACTGAGCACTCCCTGGCCAAGGAGCTTCAGGGGAGCCTCAGTGAGCATCCACCAGAGCCCTGGTGCCGAGCTCACGAGTCCCAGAGCTCAGGTAAACTCCATTCCAAGAGCCCATGGCTCCTCCCGAGCCGTGCTGCAGAGCAGATGTGATTTCATTCACTGGGCATTGTCAGTCTGGGCACAGGCAGCCAGAGCTGCAGGCACACTGAGACAGAGAATTCCTGCTTCAAAACGCAGATGGAGAGAGGAAGTGAAGCTGCTGCAGCCTCGGGACTTGCTCTCTGCATTTCCTCCTTTTCCCTCAGCTGTAAAACGTGGGATTGATGCCAGCCTTCCTTCACCTCCCTGGGCTTGGCCATCAGACATCTTCTAAAAAAGGCAAAAATGATCTTGCCTGCCTCTGTGTTTTCCTGCCCACTCCATTACACCCCCTGGGAACACCCTCTGAGGGCTCCTGAGCCGATAAATCCTGTGCTGGAGCCTGTGCTGGGCACAGCTCCTGTCCCTGTCCCCCTTGGCATCCCACAGTGACGTGGAACCAACGCCAACCCCACGGAAACATCCATGCTCCATGTGCTGGGAGCTGCAGGGTGACCCTGTTGTCTTTCCCTGATCTTAAAATTAAAACCAAAACATGCTTTATGGGGAAAAGGGGTCTTCACCTCGGGGTTTATATCAGGATCCTGGGTACAGTGGAATGCCCCAAAAATGCACACACCAAAATACACACAATTCTAGGCTTTGCAAAATTAACATATTGATCAAAGATCCCCCAGTGAGAGGCTGGAGTGAAGCCCTCGTTGTGAGGAACCTTCCCCCTGGCTGGGCCTGGCTGAGGTTCCCAAATGTGTTCTGGAGAGGCCCTTGGTGTCTGGGGCTCCCAGGATGTTTGCTCTCCTGGTTTAACGGTGCCGTGGGGCTGAGCTGAGTTCTCAGCCTTGGGGAGCTACAAGTGTGGGGCTAAAAGCACTGAGAATACATGAAACTATGAAAGAGTGTGTGAGAGGGGTGTGAAAGAAAAAGCAAAAAATCATTCTGGCATCAATCCCACAGTGCCCTCTGGATCCCCCCTGCCCAAGGGCAGCCCCGAGCTGGGATCCACCATGGCCAAGCTGGCACTGCCCCAGCCAGGCCTGGCAGGGATGGGGCATGCAGGGACAACTCCCCAGCACAAGGGAAAACACAGAAGAGACTTGGGAATGAGTTACAAAGAGTTATTCAAGACTTGAGACTCGAGAATCTCAGTCAACTCGCTTTATCCGAGTCTGAGTCCAAAATCTCTGCACAATAGGAGTTTCTGAGGAGAGGCAGCTTTGAAAACCAGAGTAAAAAGCATAACAAGGCACAGGGGAGCAGGAACTAAACAAAGCCAGACTAGAAATAGGCACTCGCTTTTGCCAGGCAGGGATGTACCCTGGGAGCCACTTAAAAGGAGCTCAGCGTGGTGTGGTTCCTTCGTATCATTTTATCGATTCCCTTTAAATTCCGGCCCAAAGAGAATTACAGTCCTGAGCCGGCAGTTCAGGAGGATTGTGTAAGTTAATCTGCAAGAGGTCAGTTTGGAGGAGTGTCAGAAAGCTCCCCAGCCCCACCAGCAGCACAGTGACCTTCTGAGCTGCAGAGGTGCCCTCGCAGAGCTGCCCCCACACCAAGTGTCCCCACAGCACGAGGCCACCAACAGCACGTGGCCACCAGACCTGGTGGCTCCCAGCCCCATCCAGCCTGGCCTGGGACCCTTCCAGGGATCCAGGGGCAGCCACAGCTGCTCTGAGCAACTTCTGCCAAGGCCTGGCCTCCCTCAGTTCTCCCTAGTACCTGACCTAGGTCACCCTCTTGCAGTGTTGGATACTCGTTCCCCTTGTCTGCTCTCCCCACATGTGGCATCTCCATCCCCTGCCAAGTGCTGCCAGCTCAGGGACAGGGACAGACACTTGGGGTTTCTCCTATTGCTTTCATGGAATTATTTCTGCTTTTCTCGCTCATTTTTAGCAAAGAGAGATTAATTCCCATAAAAATATTTCAGTTATTATTCCCAGGGTATTGTTTGCTTTCGCCTTTCTTTCTTTTTGTACTTTCGGTAGCAGTGAAAAAGGGATGAAGAAAAATAAATGACATTATCAGCCATTTTGAGAACAAAACTGAAAGTTTTCCAAAGTCTCTTTATGGTGCTCATTACTTCCATGACATCAAAGTGGTTTTCTCTTGAGTAAGCAGTTGACTTTTAAACCATGGGACAGATGAAGAAAGCAAATTTCACAGAAAATAATGATAATTTAAAAGTAATTTTTCCAAGTGAAAGCATTTAAAAATGAAATCCATAAAAATAAATCTAAGCACTTCTTAGCTGAACCTAAGATGATTTAAAAGACACAAACAAGGGATGTTCCTACTGCCAGGAAGGGATGGAGGTCACACTGGAAGCTTCCTTCTCTCTTCCCCGTTTCTGTATTCGAGCATTTCTCAAAGCACCTGCCAAATTTTAAATGAAGTGCAGGTCCAAAGGTCTGGAGTTGGGGAGCACTGTTGGGATGCTCCAGCACAGCTGCCCATGCTCCCTGCCAGGTGCTGCCGAGTGACACTTTGGTGCTTGGTTTTGTAGGATATCTGGAAATGTTCTTCCCCAGAGGGTGCTGGGCACTGCCCAGGCTCCCCAGGGAATGGGCACAGCCCCGAGGCTGCCAGAGCTCCAGGAGGGTTTGGGCAGTGCTGCCAGGGATGCCCAGGGTGGGGTTGTTGGGGTGTCTGTGTCCAGGGGCTGGACTTCAATGATTCTTGCGAGTCCCTTCCAACCTGGGCTGTTCCATGAGCCTATGGAATGGTGTCAATCCCACCTGCTGGCCTGGACTGCTCTCAGGAAGACTCCAGTGCGAGGGAGGCAGCTCCCTGCAGCTCCTGCCCCACTGCCAGCCCAGCATTCCTGGGAGCCAGCCCTCGTGGTGTCCATCTCCTCTGGCTGCAGGTGTCCCAGGAAGCACCACACCAGCATCACTGAGCATCAATAACTGCTCTGCTGCATCTCAGGTTGCCCTGGAGCAGCCCACGTTCCTGGCCCCATCAATCACCCAACCCCACCGTGCTGGATAAACCAATTTATGGGAGGGACACGTCAGCAGCAGCTTTAAATGCTCAGTGAGCCAGCAGAGCACTGCAGCAGCTTCCCAGTGTGGCTTGCCCTGCTGGTCCCAGTGAGGCTCTCGTTTGAACATGAAGCACACAAGCATTTGTGTCCCCCCCAGTTTGTCCCAGCAGCACCAAGGCTGTGCCTGCCCCTCCCTCGGGAGCAGCGTGGGGCTGTGCAGGGATGCTGGCACGAGCAGCACCCCGTGGGGCTGACATCTGGTGCATCTCAGAAATCTTAGCAGCAAGCCTGCAAAAAGGGATTTCTTCCCAAGGGAAAGCTTCTTACTTCCTAAAGAGAGCAATTCTGCAAACATTTCTTGTTCTCAGGAAACGACCTGATAGAGGTTTTTGTAAGCATGTTTTAGTTCTCCAAATAACAGGTGGTGTTTTTCACTTTAACCTGTTTTTCTCTTGTTTTTCTCTGTTCCAGGTTTTTCAAAATACGCTCCCTCTCTCTCAGCCAGTGATTGTAGAGAGGAGTTGTGCTTTTTAGCCAACCATGCAGCTTTTAATGAAACACCTTATAAAAGCAGTGTTGAATTGAACAAAAAAAGCCTCTGATGATTCTGAGAATGGAGTCTCTTTTGTCACTCTGGCCCTAGTAAGGGCCCATAGTTGCACCAGCACCACAGCCACCCCTCAGCCCACAGGTGCTTTCCCCCAGGAAATCCAAATGTGGTGTTGGGTTACTGTCCAAGGTGTGGCAAGGACACTAGCAGGGCAGCAGAGGACGAGGTCACCATGTGTGGGGTGGGATGTCCCCAGGGGTG
>VZTN01012353.1:0-47524 GCA_013400515.1 Erpornis zantholeuca
GGAAGAGGGGGGCAAGCTCGGGGTAACTCAAATCATTGGCTGGGTTCTGGTTGGTGAAATTATGTTGATATAAAAGTGTGAAGCATTCAGGACCTGTTGTCCAGTTTGGGATCCAGTGAGGCAGGACCCTCTGGAGCCCAAAGGGTGCACCTGAAGGCCTTTCAAATAAATACCACCTTTTTTCCTTTATTCCTGTCTAGTCTCTGTTTCTAGGTAGCCATTTAAGGTATCACCAGTCCTGGAAGTGGCATAAAACATATATAGCTTTTACCAGAAGAAATTAAAAGTGGCTGTTTTGTATTGGTAGGATGTCATGCACCAACTGGCTTATAAATGTAACATTAATGCATAAAAGAGGTGATTATCACCTTTATACTTGCTTAATTAGCATTGCTTTAAAGGGAATTACCGACATCATATATTACATTCTTCTCCTACAGTAAATGGTCTCTCCCTTCTATATTTTATTACTTACTGTAAATTCATTCAAGTAGTATATTTTGCTTTCAGTAAGGTACCTGCAGTTACTTTTTCTGTCCAGGATAAATTGAGATAAATTTTGCCTGAGCCTGGATTTTGCTCATGGCATCCATCTTTTCCCATGAGAAGTTACAGCTGGAGTTGAACAGGACTTGAGAAATTATATTATTGTACTGCAGAAAGTCACAGCTCACCAGTCTGCAGTCAAGCTGCATACAGAGGCTGCACTGAAGCAGCCAAGAGTTTAATAGGAATTGAGAAACACAAAGGAATGTGATGTATTCTCTAATGTTTATTCTGATAAAGCAGTAAGAACATTACTAGAAAATGACACTAGTTATTTACCATGGTATTGCGAGATTATACAGGAGCATATCATCACTAGCAGCTTGTCGCTAGTTTCCATTTTTGCCCTGGAGGCTTAAGAATTTATTGCTAGACTTACAAAAATGTTGCTAGAGTTGTAGAAATGTTACTAGAATTATAGAATACTTTTTGGAGGGGACAGAAGAGTGACTTCAAATAGAAGATATCTCCATCCTTTTGTTGACAATTCCATGTTCCCAAGGCTTAGCAAATCTCATATCTATGACCACTCTGTTGTCAAATTGAATAACAGCCTTCAGGCTGGCACCGATTGCCTTCCTGCAGAAGTTGTGGAGTCCCTGTGAAAACAGCTTGATGGAAGCTCTGGTTTCACAGCTCTTACAGTGGGAATAAGATGTGACTTTGAGGTCAGTTGAGCTTTGCAGTGGCTCTGGGGAGACCTGCTTGTGGTAAGGAAGTCGCCATATTTCCATGCCTTTTAAGAAATCCTACTAGCCGCCCCAAGATGCAACATTTCTGTGGGTCCATCTGGACTCTGGTTTGCACTTTCAGCTCTGGAAAGCCCAGGATCAGTCCATGGCACAGTCCAGTATCTGTGCTGGGATGGATGTTTGCAGGTACCCCATCACGCAATGTCTTTTGTGGCAAGTCAGAGCAGTAGCTCAAACATAGAATACGTATAGGTGGAAAAATAATAATTATTTGGGTCCCCCAGGTTATGGGGCTGCCTGTGGCCCTGGGATGGGTCATCAGCGCTCAACATCCCAAAAACTTTTACTGCAGCAGTGGAAGCATGAACAGCAGAACTGTTCTCTTCTGCTGTCCTCCGAAGAGTCATTGTTTGCTCCTCACTAACACCAAGTGTTTTATTTAAAAGTGTTTAAATATGCAAAGCTCATTTTGGATTTGTATTATTAGAATTTTTAAGTGGACAAGGGTGCAACTTTCATTAC
This sequence comes from Erpornis zantholeuca, assembly GCA_013400515.1. NCBI lineage: Eukaryota > Metazoa > Chordata > Aves > Passeriformes > Timaliidae > Erpornis > Erpornis zantholeuca. The sequence continues at coordinate 1,761 of VZTN01012353.1, forward strand.
AAGGGAGAAATGTCACATTTTAGCTCAAATAGAGTTGTCAGTTCCAGGTCACAAAATGTGGGTTATGAAATATGCCGACTTTTAAAAATGGCAGTGAAAGAAAGCCTGGCAGTGCTGCATGTTCTCAGAGAAGCAAACTTCTCTTGTCAGCTCAAATCTACCTGGCAAGAGAAGGAAAACCTCCTGGGAGCTTTGGCTCATCCTGTGGCAGAGAGTTTCAAAACATATCTTTGGGGATGCTTCTGGGCATTGCTGGAAATCCCATTCAAACCTGACCCTTTGAAGCCAAGCAATGTGTTAAAACCTACTGAGTTTCCAGTTCCCTCTGTGAGGGCTCACAATATGTTTTGCTCTGCAAATCTCCCTGATTTTCTTATGATACTGATGAAAGGGCATGTGTGAATGCTAGAGGGGACTGGAGCACCTGTGGAAGATGCCTGAGCTCTGCTGAGCTGTCTCTGTTGACTCACCTTCTTAAAACCTCTGAAGTTTATTCTGCCTGCATACGTTGCTGAGAAGAAAGAAGCATTTCTTCTGGAGATTTTAGCATTCTGTAAGTAAAATAAAATGATTTTTACATTATGGGAATGACACTAGAAAGCCAGTTGGGATGGATTTTGTTTAACTTCCCTATTTAAACAGCTCATGCTGTTTGAATACTTATACTTGTCTTTTTATTATCCCACCCACGTTAGTGGTAAGTATGTCTATATTTTGTGTATTTGATAAAAAATAGGAAGGTGGCATGTAGGTATTAGTCCATGTCTGATGTAGAGTTGATGTTACAGCCTTCTGGCCCAAGCAGGCCATGAAAATCTCAGGTGCCTCTGGGGCACATTTCCATTCTTGCCACCCTTCCAACTGCTGATTTTTCCTGTGGTTGGTGTCTTTGGGGCTGTCAAGAGCACCCCTGCGCATACTGTAAGAGCTGTGAAGGGAAAGGTCACCTCTGATGCACACAAAGCTGGTTAGGACTTAGAGCACTGTCCTGGCTTGAAGTGTATTCTGTTACCATCTTTGTGAGCTGTTAAAACCAAGTGAAGCAGTGTTTTTCCTTGCCTTCTCCCTCTGTAACTATCTGCTGTTAATGGGCCATCAATGCCTGGTCCCATGACTCAGAGGTAACTCCCCCTGGACTACCTCCTGTTAATGGCCCATCAGTGCCTTATCTCATGACTCACCATCCCATTGTGAGATGCTCCACCCAGAGGGAGGAACCAACTATTCCATCCTGGATATAAGCTGAGATTCTGAACACCACAACAGCACTTGCCTACTGGACTCCCAGTAGGAAAAGAGCTACTGTTGGACTGTCAGACCCTTCTTTCTACAGGATCAACACTTCAACAGAACTGCTTTGCTTGGACTGCCACCACCATAGAGTGTCAGGTTGTATTCTGACTTTGTCAGTATCCTTGTATTACTGCATTTATTTCTTTCTTTTAATTTTCTCCTATTAAATTATAATTCTGACTTGCGATCTCCCACTGGTTTGATTTCAAACTAGTACAATCACTAAACTGAAATTTCTTCAAGCCATTTAATTTTATTGATCAGACACATTTTTATTTCCAGATTGCTCACTCTTGTGAACCATCAATGTTTCCTAGTGTGTAAAATGCAATGATTCAGCACTCACAATGTAGCTGTCTGTGGATTTTGTTAACCTTTAAGCTGTTTAAGCTACATTTAAGATGAAAGACAGGACTTGAAGAGCACCATCATCTATCTGATCCTGTTCTGAAAGAGTTCTCCAATTTACATTTCCCTCATATCCTCCTTAAAATCAAAAGACATCTGTCACCTCTCTTGCTTAAATCCTAGGATTTTCCCGGAAGGGAGATTCCCAGCATGTAAGAGAATCCAGCAATTCAGCCTGTGCATGGAATTATACTTAACTAACTCTTCTTCCAAAAATTTTGTCCAGGCTGCTGAGTTTGTCCCTGTGGCTAACGAGTCTCAGATCTGACAGGTGGCACTTCAGGTGAGAAGCTGGAACTCACCCTCACCTCAGAACATGCTGCACAGCTGAATATTGTCACTGCTTCTTTACTAGGCTTGTGAGTGCTGGCTCCAGACACACACAGACATTTGTTGGAGTCTCTAGCATCAGCAACACAACTTTACTGGCAATTTAATGTCTTCTTGCACAGGAAAAATGTATTATTTTTCCTCAACTGAATGAGAGACTTAAAATCCTAAGAAAGGAAATGCAGTGATATTTTTACAGGAATGGGACATCACAGCAGGACCAATATGATCGAGTAAAGCCATTTATTACACAGACCTCTGTATTCTTATGCCCTAAAAGCTCTAACCTCATGCGTTACAGGCTGCTTTACAATTGGTCAATCCCTAGAGGCACACATCTTTCTACTGGCAGTGATTGGCTAACATTTTCTATTCATACAGCAGTTTTTGCAAGTCTCTGCACCAAACTTTCCCAGCCATGTTTGCATTTCAGGAGTTGTTTCCCTTATCACTCCTTCCTTCTTCCCGTCCTTGGTGAATGGCTTAATCTCCTTCCCATCCTTGGTGAGCTTGCTTGTTCTGCTGAATATGCTGCATTCAACACATAGGTTGGGTTGCACTTTCCCAGGCACACTGTGCAGGCTGGATTGTTCACATGTCCCAGCTCCTGTAAGAAACTCTCCTCTACAGTGAGTCTAGATGAATAGAGAGACATACACAGTACACATTTTAATATGTTGTGCAATAAAAAGAGCCCTTATGTCTTATAAATAGAGACACTTAACTTATCATGTGCATGAATTTTAAGTACATGCACAAAGTTCGTCAATATCCACAAACGGCTTGAACGGCACAGAGCTGAGCATGTCTGCAGCCACTGAAGGCCACTGCTTTTTAATGTGTTTCTCCTACTTGGTGATGCAAAATTGGACGGAGAGTAACTCTGGAAAGAGTGATTGCCATTGTCCTGGACCAGGGCATACTGGAGGATGGTAGGGCTGGTTCTGCGCAAGTCTGGCTTATGTTTAAAACCAGTAGCAGACATTCTCATTACCCTAGGTAACTCAAAAATCCCTCTTACTCTGCTGATGACACACAGGTTGCCAGGAACAAAGGTCTGTGACTGTAGAGTGACAGTTGGAGCATCTTCATGTGAGGGATCTACAGAAGTATCTGCAGAGCTGAGGCAGTTGAGCTCTTTGCAGTTAGTATCCTAACCAAGCCAGCTGTGCCTTTGGGGCCAAGTAGTCTCATAGTCCCATGGAATTCAGCTGTTGGAAATCCATGCTGTCACACTTCATTAGAGGATGGCCAGGGACAGGCATGGGGAGAAAAAGTTATGCTGGTTGCGAATGCCTCATTTCCTTGAGAAATCAGACCAAAAAATCTCCCCAGCACACACAGACTGGGTGTGAGCAGCTCTGAGTGTGTGGGAAGAGAACAACAGCCTGCCAAGTCCAACCAGAGCGGAATGCTGAGAGCTGCTGAGATTCAGAGCTTTTCCTCAGCAGCAGCTCAGCCTGAATCTTGTGGATTTCCATGGTTTTTCTTTTAATTCTTCAGTCGTCATCTCCTCTTTTGTGGTAGTTATGGCTGCTCAGCTCCCTTTTCCCAAACCCATTTGAGTTCATCCCAGGGAAGCACCAAACCAGGAAGTTGCACAAAGCCACACAGGCACTCTCAGGGCTGCTGGCCCTGGGCTGCCAGAGGCCAGTTGCAGGACCACAGGCCACCTTTCTGGGAAATGTACCACCAGTGCCTTGAATCTGATGTGAGACGTTGTCTTTCTGTATATCACAGGAACTGGATATTTAATTGTGTGACAAGCTTCAAGTGACCACACTTGCCAAGTAGTATTCTCTTGGTCTATAAACCAAGGAGGAAATGATCCAAACAGATTTCTCCCTTCACACACCTGAGGCTCTCATTCCTCTTTCTAGAACCAATACCTCTAAATAAGGCAGTAGAGAATATGTAATGACATATGAGAATACTTCTGTGGAATCCATCATAATCTCATATTCCCAAAATTCCCACCTCTTTGCCTCAGATTCCCTTTGTTCCCCCTCCATCCTCCCACCAGCCTCCTTGTTTGTTCTTTTTCCTTTTGACTGCCTACTTTCACATTACTTTGGCTTTCCTTCAGTCTTTTAATGCAGTCTTAAACTCTATTCCTTGAGTTTACTATAGTTTGACATGCTGTTTCATGAGTCACTGCTGTGGATAGAGTTTGAAGCAGGTTACATCACATAAACTAATTCTAATTTGCTTATATGCTCTTTTTTCCTTTGATAAACCCTTGTGGATTATTTCATCCACACACTCCCCCCCAAAAATGATGAAATAAATACATGTATTTTTTGCACATGGTGATGACTGTGTGCTGGAGATGGAGGGGACCCACAATTCCTCCCTTTTCTCTGTGAACAGGTGCTGAGATAACTCACCACAGAAAACCTGAATCATGTCTTCTTCCTCATAACTCTTCTCTAATCCTTTTCTCCTCCAATTAATTTATGACCCAAGGTGAGGAAATTCAGTGGCAGCAAACTGAGTGTACATCCCCATTTGCATCTTTTTACTAGAGGAATGCTGCTTGGCAGCAACACTGATTCCCCAGCATTTTTGTGGCCAGAAATTACTTTTCTCCAGCTTTTTCTCCATCATGCTTTATTGAACTTGTCTGCTCTAATACAGTGGGAATCATGCTGATGCTTGGAGGAATCCATGCTCTCCAAGCAAGAGCTAAATTTTCCATACAGCTCCACTTTGCTTTGGTGTTTAATCATCTTCAGAAATTGTTCCTAAACTTGTATGTGGTACTAAGAACATCAGTCTTTAAATAACGTTGTGCTTTGGTGGTGTGAGATGATTAGATTGGCAAGTATTTCTGTTGTGGTATCATCATAATTTTCATTAGTACAGTGAATTATAACAGCTTGTTCTCTGCTCAAATTGATGTGATTACTACTCTGAAACTCTGGCACATTTCACTAACACCTGAGATCTGGAAGAGAAAGGTGGGAGGCGAAGCAAGCTCTCAAAGTTGCTGTGTGATGCATACTGATGGTCTCTTCATTTGTTCCAGCAGCTGCTGCAGCCAAGGGTAATGGCCTTTGTTGGTCAGCAGAGTTAATGCAATTCTTGTGATGATAAACCAAATGGCTCTTGTGATAAGTGATGGAGAGTACCATTCGATGATGTGCTGTGCTGAGTAGGCAGCAACAGCAAAGAGCAGCAGTCCCTATTTAAACTAAGGTTACATGAGTTGGAGAAGTATTTTAAAAAGAGAAAGCATGCATGGAGTGTGTAAGTGTACATAAAATTGAAGGCCCATATCAGAACAGAAATTATTGTTTTAGCTTGTTAAATAGATGATTGTTCTACCAGCAAAACTGTAGAAGAAAGCATTTCTAGCTCATCTAACAAGGGATAAACACTAGCCCTTGCATGATGGTGATCCCCAGCAGTCTGGTACTGCACAGGTGACATTGTGTGGGAAAGATGAAGCCCTGATGCTAGGGCCTTCTTCACAAAATACTCCATTCATAGATATTCAAATTCAGAAGGCTTATTTTATTATTTCATATCATTTCATTTCATGCAAGTATATCTAGCAAAGTGCAGAAAAGCAAAAGCAAAAAGCTTTTTTCTCTCTCTGGCAAGCAGCTGCTCCGAGAAATTGTCTCTCTGTGTCTGTTTCTGAACAGCACAGTGTCCCACCAAATATGAAAACAAAGATAAAGCTTTTTCATTGGCCAAGGAAATTACCTTACCAAAACATCTTTCTCATATTTACATTTTTTGTCAAGGATTTCTCCTTAGAACTTGCAGCTGTTCCCTTTAGAAATGGAGAAGTGTTACAACTCAGGATGCTTAAGAAGAAATTGCTTTTTCCAAGCTTGTTGCTGTGATCTCTCTAAGATACACTAAAAAGTCAGCCCACAACATTGCTTCTGCAGGAGCTGCACAGATCACACATCTGCACTGTGCCCAGCTGAAGAGGGGGGCACATATGTACTGGCTCTTCACTGGTGGGTATAGTTCAAGTGGGTGTGATCTGAAAGGGAACAGCCACCACTACATCCCTTTTGTCCCTTTAGTGGAGGCCAGTGACATTGTCAGATCAGTGTTCTTTGCATTACCAGTGAAATTCCTTTCCTGCAGCGTTAGGCCTCTCACTAGCAGCTCAAAATGCAGACCATTGGCAATGAGTTTTGGTGCAGACATGTGTACTGCAGTCTTTGCACAGTGATCTTGCTCCCTGCAAAGTCAGCAAGTCCCATGCACTGCCAGTTCGCTGAGTGTCCGACAGGAAAATCTGTTTTGTAATTCCACCATTGGGATTCTATTTCCAGCCCTGAAAATTATGCTGGGTGAAACAGGCAGCCCAGCTCTGTAAAACAGTGTAGACAAGACTGTCACATTGCTGCCTTGGCAGAATATTCTGCTCTGACACTGAGAAAACCACTGCACGGGTACAGCCAAGCCCAGGGACACACACAAGTGTGAAACACCAGTGCTTTTGTGTCACCACAAAAGCCCTGGGTGTGCCACAAGTGACACCACTGCTGGGGACTTGCCCAGCGCCAGGAATCTTCAGGCAAAGCCAAAGCGCCTTTCACAGAGATTTATGTGTGAGCTACAACTTTCGGAAGCAAAGCCCCAAAGCACCAGAGGTGGGGTGTCTCTCATGGGAGGTACCTGAGGCTGTCGGTGTCTGTGTCAGGCTCTGGTGTAGACACAGGGGGGCTGCAAAGAGCCCTGGCACTGTTTTTGCTCTTAGCAACAATCACACGAACAGCAGCAGCTCTACATCCAACTTTTCTTACAACAGAGTAAAGACTTGTGGCTGCCATTATTACAGATATTTTCTGTACAGCTGCATATTAAACTTCTAAGAAAGTGACCAGAACCCATTAATCACTAACCTATTCCTCGCTACTGTGCTGGCCAGGATTACTTCAATACTTAATTTAATGGATTGCTCAGCTATGAACAATTTTAAGGTTAAAGATCTTGCAAGACTCTTTTCATAAGCTTTCTTAAATCTAATCCATCACTAATTTCCATATGTCTTGCACAGCACTAGGATAATGTAATGCATCACCACTTAAATCCCACTCTGATAAAATTATCCCAGGTATTACAAAAATTCGAAGCATTGTTCTTAGCTATGTGAGCTTTTTCAGATGTCTCACTAGTTGAGACATAAGCCTAATGTATTCAATTTTTTTTCCTTCAGAATAGCTGAAATAGGAGGTTTAAGATGAACCTGTCATCTTAGATTTTCCACATCAGCAAATGTCACAGGCACAACCTGTTTTTTTAATGATAGCTCTTAATAGAGAACACCTAACTTCTTACTCTTGTGTCCCCAGACTTTATTTTTGGCCTCAGTTCCAGTGTTTTTAATCCCACAAACCAACACTTTTCCTCTAATGTAATGTAAAACACTGATGTGACTCTTTTGCTCTTTCTTCATTGATTTCCTCAAATAATTTTTGTATTCTCTGCTATACAAAATGTACAACCACCAGTCTAAGCATCAACAGTACTTTGCTTCCAACAGGGGCCTTGTTGGTTATCCAGCTGTGACTTTCACAGGGGAGACAGGGAATGGCATTATCTAACTCATCAACTGCATACTCAGCTTTTTCAGACAGCTTTTTGCCTTCTCTACCCTATTAAGAAATTTCTTATAAATGTTGGGAGAAGGTTAACACAAGAACCCAAGCCAGGTCTACCATTGTGTATGTAACAATGAAATACTATGTCCAGGGTCTAGGAGAAGCAGACAAAAACCTGACTTTTCCAAGAAGTGTAAGAAAAACTTGAAAATACAAGCCTGTTAGCACATCACAAAATCAGTATAACATCTGAAAAAGTATAGAGCAGGAGATAAACTGGAAAGGAAGCATTGCTAGTACATTGGAAAAAACTTCCATGGTAATGGAAGTCTTGTATGTGAAGTCAAATGCAATGGTTGTGTCAAGAGAAACCATTCTATCAAAGCCTGCAGACAAGAAAGTACAAGAAAAAATAGCACATAGCACATTAAGTAAGCAGTTATTCAGACAAGGTGACTGTGCAAGTTTATAACAATATCTCAGCAACAACTGAAATAAATTGTGTACATTCAGCTGTCCTCTGATGCAAGAACCTGCCCGTACAGCCCCTGGGGAGCAGGCCCCCAAGGATCTGCAGGAGGTCACTTACAGGGAGGTGAGTAACTGCGGTTAAGTTTATTGGATGCTCTGTAATGCAGCTGTATAACATCTGGGCTGTGTCAAAGCCAATCATCAAGCCAAGCTGAGCCAGCAGTTCAGAATTAGCAGCAGCTGCTGAAAGCAAGGGAAGACATGAAATTACAGAGAAACCAAAGATCTCTGAAACTCTCTCTGAGGAGATTTGTTTTTTTAACCTAATACACCTGACATCTTAAAGCTCTTGAGTGTCATCAACAGTACAGCTGCACTGTACATGAAAGGAATAAAAAATTCACCCTTGGCTGGGTATGTGTCACCTATCCAAGGTTGCTTGGTGCTTCTGGGTAGTAAGGAATTTCAGGTGTTTCTGAAAATATAAGGCATTCAGGTGGTTCACCAGAAGCAGAGCTGGTCAAAGTTACTCTCTGAAGGTTACTTTCTGAAAACAAGCTTTGTTGGGGCTTGCGGTGGGGAAGACCCACTACACTGAGTATTCAGTGCAAGTTCCATTACAGCCTTAAAATTGTGAGCTTCCAGCCAGCTTTCTGAAACCAGTATGTTTCCAATAAGTGCTTGTTTTATTTTCAGGTTGCCATTTAAGTGAAGATTTGCATCACATTATCAAAAGAATGTTGCTGAGAATGATATGACCTCTATTCATGCCTCATGGCCATAAATTATTTATGCCGAGCCCACCTCCATCCCTTCCCCAGTACTGCCTCATCTGTGCTGATATTTCCTTGTGAATACTTAAGGTGATGTCTGCTCTCATCTCTTGTTCAAAATCAAACACAAGCACACTGCAGCACATGAGGGGAAGTGGATATTCAGCACACAGGTAGTGAAGGGACACAGAACTGGGTAGTCTATAAAAAGGTAATATTGAAAATGCTGCTTTGGGGTGTGAGTTGCATAACTCTCATCAATAAGCCTTTAAAACTTTACCTAAAATGTGTTGTAAATATTGTATTCCTATTTCAGCCTATCCTTATTTCAGTGCAGGAATGTTAGATGGGGCAGGAGTTAAGTGTGGGTGATGGCGTCAAATATGAAGGATGTTGGCTTAACCTCTAGTGGGAGATACACCACCCCAGAAGCAACAGCTTAACCTTTCAGAGATCTTCCTTCAGTCCCAGGGTCTGCTTGGGAGTTTGTTGTTCCCGGGAGGGCAGCCCTGCTGCTGGTGCAATGGCAGTGCTGTGTCTGTGATGCCGGAATGATTTTTTGCTTTTTCTTTTATACCCCTCTTTTATTTAGTCTTATGTATTCTTAGTGCTTTTAGCCTAAATACTTGTAACTTTCCAAGTCTGGTAACTTAGCTGAAACCCACTGTACCGTTAAACCAAGAAACCAAACAGTCTAAAACCCCTAGACACCAAAGTCCTCTCCAAAACCTATTTTTGTAAATTAAAATAAACCCATCGAAAGAAAACAGTTCCTCAGAAGGGAAAGTTCACTCGAGCCTCTCATTGAGAGATCTTTGATAAATATGTTAATTTTGCAAGGCCTATAATTGTGTACATTTCAATGTAAGAAAAAGGGCATACATTTTTGAAGCATTCTACCTAGACAAAGTACTGTACCCCAAGATCCTGAAATAAATACCGAAGTAAAAAAACCTTTTTCCCCATAAACAGTGTTTTGATTTTAATTTTAAGACCAAGAAAAAGCATCATTATCTGCATGTTAGCCAAGTCAGTGACAGCAGAGCTCATTCCTCCAACAATGCACTCACCTTGCGTGACAGCACTGGTAGTAGCAAAAGACATTTCATACACTTCTGAATGGGGACACCAGGTAATTTGCTTGTTTATTGAAATGATACCACACTGCCTGCAAGGCCATATGTTAAACCTTCTCAAGCAATATATATATATATATATAAAGAGTCATACACATATATGTATACAAAGGAAATCCTTGACTTCATGTATGTATTCTTCTCATTACAACCTCTTGAACATATTCCTGGCCTATGATTCCACTGTCAGAAAAACAAAACACAGTAATCTGTCCCCAGTGCCTGTGGGGTTTGTGCTGCAGAGCTGCTGGAATATTCATGTGTCCTGGGTTGAAAAGTGGGACGTGACCAAAAGCATGTATTTTATCACCATCTTCATGAACCAGGTGGGGCAGTGTTCCCTGCCTCCCCCCACCTCAAGGCTATTTTCTGTTAATGGCCCATCAGGGCCTTGCCCACAACTCACAGATAAGCTGCCCCTGGACTATCTCCTGTTAATGGCCCATCAGTGTCTTTGTGAGAAGCTCCACCCAGAAGGAGGACCCAGGCACTCAATCCTCGATATAAACTGGGATTTTTAAAATCATAAGCAGGCCTTTTCCACTGGATTTCCCAGAGGACAAGAGCTACATACCCACCACTGGACCTTCTCAGGAAGACCAGACCTTTTCTCCAGGATCGCCTCTTCAACAGAACTACATCCATCACTTTCAGGAGGACTGCAGCCACCATCTTATCGGACTGCCACTGTCCCCTGACTAACAGGGGGTCAGGTTGTATCTGACTCTGTCAGTTTAAACCAGTATTTTCTCCTGCCTTGTTTTATATATATATGTGTGTATATATAATTATTAGTAAAGAACTGTTATTCCTATTTCCCATATCTCTGCCTGAAAGCCCTTGATTTCAAAATTATAATAATTCAGAGGGGAGGGGGTTGCATCTTCCATTCCAAGGGAGGTTTCTGCCTTCCTTAGAAGACACCTGTCTTTTCAAACCGAGACATCATGTGATGTAGGAAGGACAGGGACACCAGGGTTATTAATAGCACCTCTCTTTGCCATGTGGCTTTATAGCTGACCACTGCCCATGCAAAGCAATCTCTGTCTAATTCTGCACACCCTGGGCGAGGTACTGAAAATAATTCAGTCTGCAAAGTAAGGACAGGCAGGACGGAATGGGACTGTCACACTTACAGGGCACTATGTCCTTCCCTATCCTCCCTCCCTACACCTGCTCCACCTGTGGGACTGTCATGCCCCCTGGGCCAGGCTGTGGCTCTGCTCCCTCCTTAGTCATGGGGACTCTGCCATGAAAATGTAATTGCCCCAGAGTGCTGCTAAGAGCAGCAAAAAGGATGCTCAACACCCTCCAAATACCCTCTGTAGGTCACATCTCCTTTGTCCTCATTCTTCATCCTCCAGAATCATCCTGGCACTGGGCTGAGTTTACAGCTCACCTTCCTTAAAATGCATGTGAAAACGAAAGGCTTCTGCCAGCTTTCCAAAGCCCTTGCACCTTTTAGTTACTACAGGGAAATACCAAGACTTAGGCAAAAACCTATATACATAGCATATTGTTATGATCCAATTATTGTTATTATTACTAAGGTCCTTTAGAAATTCCTCTGCCCAAATTAAGGTGCAAATGAGACCATATGCCAGTGACAATAGTATGGGTTTTATTGTATAGTAAATATGAGAGAAGGACAATATGGATTTTATTGTATAGTAAATGTTAGAAGAAAAGAAAAGAAAAGAAAGAGTAGAAAGTGGGGGCGGGGGAGGGAGGGAAACAGAAATAGAGTGACGGGGACAGAATAAGGAAAACATCACTGCTCCATGGCTCCCAACTATGTTCCATTGATCCTCTCCAGCTGGTCTTCTTGGTGGTGAAAGTCCCCCCCCGAAAGGCATAGAATCCCCTGGGTTTTTATCCCCTTGAGCCAGGTGGCAATGTTCAAGCATGCCCCCAGCGGGAGGGGGCAGTGTCTTACAGCAGACTCTGGATCTGTTGCATCATGTGCAGCCATGTGGTTCAACACCTCTGGGAAGCACTTTGGAGGGTCTTTGATGGATTGTAACTCCACCTCAGACACCTCTCATGTGAGAGTCCCATGGACTTGACCTCTGGGGTTGAGGGTGCCACAGCTGGGCCAGTTTGTGTAATCGGAGGATGGGTGTTCAGTGCCTCTGGCTGGAGTTATGCCACACACCTGAAACCTCCTCCTCCCCCTTGGCTGGGGGGGAGTCTGTGTAAACCTGGCTTCTCTGAGCTGTGTTCTGCCCCCATCCCAAACTCAGCCAGGGATGATCCTACGGAACAGTTGGTGGCTTTGGCCTTTAGATGGATGCATACCTTTCCCTCTGCCTGAGATGACTGAACAATGGGTTTCCCTTTATCTAATCAGCAGTTTGACTTTCAGTCTGAAGTCCCAGTCTTCAGGAAGGCTTCTTGATTGTAGCTTCTTTATAATGAGCAACACTTTATATCAATGTTTGAGGCATGAACAATTTTCAGTCTCTGGCAAGTGTATGTTTCCATCTGCACTTTCTTACAGTACTCTCAAAGTCAGGCAGGCGTTCCTCTCCTTTCTCCTGGCTTGCTTCTTACTCCCTGTGAGTGGCAACTGGGGTGTCCATTTGCGATGGAGGGAACTACTCGTCTCCATCTCCCTGTGCTTCCTTGGTTCTTTTGTTGCAGTGGCTCTAGCTTGGAGAATGTTCTCTGTGTTTGAAAAGCTCTCCATGCTTACAGCCCTGGAAACAGCACCAGGAGTAGCTTTGCCTGTTACACAAATTTCACCAGTACATCGCAATATTTGGAGATTTTTGTCACCTCTGGCAACATCACGACAGCCTCATAAGTGGGAAAAATAACCCAGTGCCGCCCTTGTCCATGTTGGGATGAACTTGAGTCATGCAGGTGACAGCCATGCAGAGACTGGGGACATCTTTTTGTTCACTGTTACCACAGGCTTAATCTACAACATTACTGTCTGTTCAAAACATCCTCTACACAGAATCCTACGTATTGTTAATAATTTTTACATCTGGGTACTCTTCTGGGACACCTCGCATTATACTTTTATATACATTATATATTCATTATAGAAACATTTCAGTTGTGCAAGCCCATGAATATTCACTCACGACAAGTTGAGCTTTTGTTAGATTCAGCTCCTGATTAAGATGTTGGACAAAAGATATTCTTTAGGATACTTTGCATGTGTATTCAGGAGTTAAATAATTACTTGCATGGCCGCTGTGGTTTCAATATTAATTTCAATGCATATGGGAAATTACATTCTTCAAAACAAAACCAGAAGTGATTAGGACTTTGTGGTTATCTGTTTGTAATATGCTGGTAGAAAGAGCTGGAAAATGTTTTGGTGGTTGGTAACTGCCTCTCTCCCTTAAGGGTAAATAGTGAAGGACATGTAGTTCAGTTTGAACCTGCAGAGCAGGTGATGATATGATGGTGCTCTATAGCAGAGTGTGTTCTGTTTGACTTAATAAAAATGCTCATTACAAGCAGTGAGATTATGAACCTATCAAACAAGAAGGAGACTCCTTTATCCAAGTGGCGATCAGGTATTAGGACAGGCAACATCTTCGGCTTCAACATGATTTACTCACAGCACAATCTGCAAATCCTCTGTGCTGGCATAAAGAGCCACCCAGCAATGAAGAGCTCTGGGAGAGACTGATGGAGGTGTGAGGCTTTTGGAGCCTGACCCCATTGTTCCCCAATGCCTGGACAGCAGCAAAGCTGGGCACTGCAGAGCTTGGGTTTTGCTCTATGCTGCCCTTGCTGGCACCAGGAGGGAGGGCTGGTTCCAAAGCAAACCCATTAGCACAGTTTGCTGGCAGCTATCACAACTGAGGTGTTAGAAAAATACCCCTCTCCTTGTGCACCAGGTTGTTGACAACAAAGAAGGGAGTTTAGGGGAGCATCCCAGGGGGAATAGGGGCAGGCTAAATGTTATTTTTATTACAGACACATTAGTGTAATTAGAGAAGGTGGTCACACTGCAAGAGTTACTTTCTGTCTTCTCTCAGTTCTATATTAATCCAAAACCAAACCCACCCCTCCATACCAAAATCTTATTTATGTTGCTCATTCTCCTTCTCTGCTGCAGTCTTTGAGCCTTCAGCTTGCTGGCATGCTTCAGATGATTGTTAAAACATCATCAGATGGTAGCTGTGGATAGTTAATATCCACAGATGTATTTTTAAAACATCATCATCAGATGGTATTCACAGATAGTTAACACCCATGGATATATTTTCTGTGCATAGGTTTCCCAGCACAAGGACTGCCTTCCTTACTAAACACCACCTAAATACAGAAATCTTCACCTGTAAGAGGTTCCCATGGTATTGTGAAGTCAGAGCAGCTTTTGACCACTCTCCTGTGCAGTCATGCACTATATTTAATATCCCTAAAATTTCTGGGAAGTAGGAAGATGGTCTTCCCCATTCAGAAAAGGGAAAAAAATCCTTTAACTCTGAAGAACATAAAGACAAGGAGTGGACAAGGGCAAATGGTGCCCAGGGAAATAATCACCCAAACTCAGGAAGCAAGAACCTTGAAGGAACAGAAAATTTATCTTGGATAATTTTCCAATTCATTAACTGTTGAAATGGAGCAAATTCTACATCTGGACCTGCTTTCATTAAATTGCAGAATTGAGTCACATTGACATCTTACTGCCCAAGCCCATGCCTCTCTAACCAGACTAAGAGGCCAATGACTCAGACAAGCGGTGTTCAGCAGTGCTGTCCCATTCAGCAAATACCCCTCAAGCAGCTCCAGGTTTCCCATCCAAGATTTATCACCATCTCTGTTGCTCAAAGGCATAGCAGCCCATGTTATCTAATTCCCTGAAATGTTAGAGGCGAAACAAGCCTATACACAGACTTAACATACCTTGGAATTGCTATTGCTCCTGCTCTTTGATCCCACCAAGATGCTCTGGAAATGCTGCACTGTGGCTGTCCTGGGGGATGAGGAACAACCCCAGAGCACCAGACTTCAACAGGACAGCTGGCTGTTGAATCGTGCAACACATCTCCATGATTCTGACAGCTCAGAAAGTATGTGGCCCGGAAGGCCCAATAAAAAATATTAAGAAAGAGCTATACACATTTATTTCCCCTCAGGACACTTTTAGGCACCTACATACATTGCCTACTTTCCAGCTGGGACAGACAGGATTTGAGTTGCAAGGAACTGAGATCAAGCTTAGCAGAATGCCCACACGTTTCAGCATCCCACACACTTAATATCCAAGATTGTTACAACATAGCAACTAGTCTGTAATTAGAACAGACATTGCCAGAACTGCCCTTGTATTACTTAAGAATCATGCTACGAAAATATTCTTTATTCATTATTCAAGACCTTTTCATTTCAAGTGCCAGCCATTACCATGTTGCAGGCTACATAGGGCTCTGCCAGATTTGTTGAAGCCAAGTGCATTCTGATAGGGTGTTACAAACCAGTATTAAGCTCAAAAAGCCAAGGAAGCTAGGGTCTGGGCATAAACTGGAAAGAATTTATAAGATTCTAAAATAACCCCAAATGAGATTAAAACCAAACGAGATTAGATGTTTTTTCCAAAAAACAGATGTATTTTTTTAATGGTGAAAGAGGCAGAGAGAAGGAAAGAAAAAGAAATAGAGGAAAGTTAGAAAGAGATAGGAAAGGAAAGATGTGCGTGTGTGGTCTTGGGGGGACAGGAGAAGGTGACAGGGTTAAATGGAAATATATCACCCGAGAGTCCCGATGATCCATTGCTCTCCTCCGTCTGCTCTGATGCTGGAGGTCCCACACCGGTCCACGCCACGCTGCCACGCTGAGCCACCTGGCCGGGCCGGGCCGGGCCGGGCCGGGCCGGGCCGCCTTGCCGGGGACGAATGCAGAGTCCCGCGGATTAACATATCTTTTGAGCCAGGCAGGGGGGAAACGCCCCTGTTCCTCCTTTGCAGGGCTAGCTTCAGACACTGTCCCTTGCAATACTGACACTTGGTTGCAACATCTCTGGTTCAGAGGCTGAGGGCCGCTTTTGGGGGCCTCTCTGTGTCCCCTTCTGCTGCGGATACTCCGGTGGTCAGTGGAGACTGGGCAGTTTCGACACACCCAAAGGCTCTACTCTCCCTCGCCCTGCATGCCAGGGTCTGTGCCGCCTGATAGCTTTGGGCGGTGTTAAGCTTTCAAAGTCCTCTGGCTCTATTGTTGTTCTCTTATCCTCATCAACGGGCAGTTTCCTCAAGCAGGGTTAGCGCAGCTTCTTGTAGCACGTTACAAGCAGAGAAAAATGTTTTAACTCGTAACACTTTAATTTCAGTCTCTGACATAGGGATCTTCATATTTAATGTGACAAAGAGTTACTTCACAAAAGAGTGAGATCTAAAAGATTCAAGTCTGAGAAAAAAAAAAAAGAAAAAAACAGCCTCAAAGTAAGGGATTTTCTCCTTGTTGCTTCTCCAGGCACACGTCTTAAAATAGTGCATGATATAAACGAGCTAGTCACCTTTAGGAAGGTTAACTAGTTTATTGATGTAAAACGACAACTGAGAACTGGAGTCCGGGATAAACCTAAAGCCCCAAACAACAAAGAACACAAAGAGAAGAGCATGCACCACACTGGGTGCTCCACTGCCCTCAAACAGTACCTCAGCAGGACCCCATAATTCCCCAGGAATGTCCTTTTATAGCCCTAGAGAGGATCAGGAATGCACCAATCAGAGCAGCTCATTTGTAGGGGTTGTGATTGGTCCATTTCTATGGAGCATTCCTGACCAATCATTTGGCCAAGTCACAGTGTGATTGGTCATTGTCGTTGTCCAATTCTGTTCACTTTCCTTGAGGTGATGTAATCTGTGATGTAATCCTTCCTCCTCACCATCTTTCTAGATGTTTCTCCTCATTGCCTTTCCTTAGAACAGCACCGTCTAGTGTTTATACCAAAACATTACAACAGCACAATACGTAGCTTAACTTAATTAACATTGTTGAACAATTAACAAATTATGTTAGACTCAGCCCCAATACAAGTAACATCTTAACCAACAACTCATAACTGACCCCTAAACATTCATATCAGTGCACACAGTTAGAAGAACCACTTTAAAACTTGCCTTAAATTGTTCTGTCAGTTAATGAAATATTTGTATTTTAATACCTTTCTAGTCAACCAGAGAGGAAAAAGGCTCACAAAGAACTCAGACTGAATAAAAAACTTTTTTTCTTTTTTAATATAGTTCATGGAACAGAAAGGGGGAAACACAGATGAAATGTATTATGAAAAGCCAATAAAAGTAATATCAGAAAATTCTTTAGGGCAGATTCTGTTCTCGGCCACTAGTACTTACCAAGACTCATTCTTTTATTCACTGTGTTATTAAATCACTGGGTTGGAAAGTCCTTGGGTCATTTCAAACCACTGTCTCATTGATTTCTTATTCCTAAAGCATGCTTAATGCAGGAGCATCATAAGAGCTGATGGCAATTATTCCCCCATTTCCCTCAGAGAGGGCCAGTTGTCTAAATGTTCTTGCTGCTGGAGAACACTGACAGATTAATTCAGGTCCCAAGATCAGGCTTGGAAATAAATGGTTAGGTTAAAAAAATATTAATTTGACATCAGAAAATTTTCTATAAAAGTTTCTATAACAGGAAATAAGCCTCAGCTTGCTGTTTCCCAGCTTTCATGGAGCCAGAGAGATGTAGGTAGCAAGCAGGGATGTAGCATGGTAGGAGAACATCCCGCTGCATAGCTGGAGCCTTGGGTGCACAACTACTGCTGCTTTAAAGATTCTATTTTTGGGCCTTTAGTTTGCACCTATTATCCCTTACTGCTGAAATGCAAGCTGCAGACAGAGGTGTGTGGACCCTGTAAAAGGGAATTTCTCTGCTTTCTGCTCTGATTGTGGAATTTTACCATGGCCAGAGCAGAAGCTGTGAGAGTCGAAGAAGTATACCTTCTCACGGCTAAAGCATGGGAAGCTCTAAAAAGTTGTTATAAACAACTTGAGATGTTTTGGGAACCCTCTATCTCACTGAAGTGTTTTTCAGTCTTGTTATTCTAACAAGTTTCTCTGTAATTAACCAATCGTGTGAGAGAGGTGTTCATGTTGGGACCAATGCCCGTATCCCGTGTGTCATGCCTTCTAGCGATCTGGGTTATAAAAATGGAGGATTTCTATTAATAAATGGCTTTTCACCAAGAAAGTCCATGCCGTGTTCTGTCGTCCTTTGGACTCAACAGTGACAGAGGTGCCTCCCCTGAGTCTAATATCTTAAGGGAATGGTGTTTCTCTATTCAATTAATTTCACAATGTTTTGTTCTATATTTCTAAAATATTTAAAAGTTTTTTTGAATTCTTTTCACATTTAGCTCTATCGTTTAAAGACTTAGTATTACCAAGAAGTGGAATTCATTGCTTTATATTTTGGAAAGCACACTCTCAAATGTTCCTCCTTCTGAAGTTGAAAGAGTGGCTTGAATTTATTTCTGAAGTTTCTTGAATCATGTTTCAAGAAACTGCCCTGCATACAGAAATCTCTGCACTTCCCTGCTGGGTATTTCTTGGTTAATATATTCTAACTTTTTTATTCTGTTTCTGTTTTCTGCTCCTAATTTACTTAGTATTTCTTTTTAGCCTTTGGAAAACTGCTGTATCTATGTTTCAAAGAGGAACTACTCTCCCTCCCAGATCTGCACTTGAGCTGGAGCATTTTGCCTGAGCCATGCAAGCATGAAGGAAAGGAGAAGGCCAGCCCTGGTACCTAGTGGTGCAATGCGGAACTGGTGTAACAGAGAACGGATGCTAGTGGTGCCTGAGACAGACCTGTCAAGTGTTATGTGTCAGAGGAAATCAGACTGGAGTCAAGCATTATAGTTGAACTATTCAGTTTAGCCATCTAATTATTTCCCAATTATGAAGGACATGACAGAAGTACAGGACATGTCAAGATATCAAGAAAGAAAACTTCAAAAGCATTAACTAGAAATAAAACTAAGTTTCTGTTTTTATGCTGAAACAATTTTTTTTTTCTCCATGACATCCATCTTCTTCCTTTCAGTAAAATCCCTGGGTCCATTTCTGACAGTGCAAAAAATGTACTTACTGCCTTTGAGGAGAAACCATGCTCTGTGACATCATTTCCTGCAAGAATTACAGACCTGGAAAAAACACATCCACATCTCTGTGGGGAATGGCACCAGCTCTTTCTTCCAGACAAAACCCAGCAGCATTTCTCACCTCATGCCATGCTGGGACCAGCCTGCACACAGAGAGGCATTCTTCACCTCTGGGAATGTTGTGCATTGGCACAACAGGGAGGGACAGGACCAAAACCCCTGGGATGAACCACTGGACAGACAGATGAAGAAACCCTAGGTTTACTCAGCTTTTTTCCTCTCCCTTTTATTACTGCTTTTGATCAGTACTAAAAGCACGTGGCTAAAGACCCAATGATAAGTTTAGGGCTTGAGCAGAGAAAGGTAGGTAACTAAAAAGTACATCTATAGGAATGATCACAGCCACTGTTTCCAAATTGTGGCTGAAGGAGTTTAAAATAATGAAAGCTAACACAAAACTGTTTCTGAGACCCAGAATAAGTACTAAAAGGCACTAAGCTGAAAATTTCTTCATTAACTAATTTTTCTACAGAAGAAATGGGGTTTCAGAGGGAATTCAGAAATCATTTCTTCCACATGAAAAATTTGTGCACCTAATTTGTTGCAGTAAACTGCTGCTCTGAATGCTGAGGAGCTCTGTGTTAGGCAGATGATGAAACAGGATCTGCCTTAACTGCTTTTTTCCTCCCATTTAACTAGTAAAATATTTCCATTTCAGTGATGAGATGAAAATCAGAGTGGAGAAAATCACAGGAGAGAAGAAATTCTCAGTTTTCTAAGCAGGGCTTCAGAAGGAAATAGCTGATTTCGCCATATTCAGCACAAAAGAAAATAATGGAGAATTCTTTTACAAAAGATTTAAATGAACAAAGACAGTAAAAGCATTTTGGAGGAGCATGCAGCACACAAGTGGGATTTCAAAACAACACAAGGGACTTAGGGATAAAGAGATACATCTCTTTCATTATCAAGACTCTTGAACTTGTCTTGGATCTAAAAACAAACAATGACAACGGAAGGATTTACAGACTCAGGAGTCTGAAATCTGAGTCTAGTTTCCATAGATTTCCATTTGTTCAGAAGAAGGTAATTGGAAATTACAGCCTCATAGTTGTGCCTAACATTGGCTCTGTATAATCTCTAGATAATCTGTATATCTGTATCATGTGTAAATGATAACATCTACCCCGCTGAAACTCCCTCCAGTGACACACAAGCAAGATGCAGCATAGATGTGACAGTGTCACTGCAGGAGAGTGGGAGCTCACTCATTTCACTCCTGGTTCATAACTAGAAGCATTAAAGACCTTGACCTTTTCTTCTTTAAACAGTGTCCCAGATACTGTTTCTTGAAGTTCCCTTCCCTGCGCTGGGTGCAGTGTCCAGTGCATAGTTGCCCCACTGCTGCACTGTGTGTAAGGGACTTGCAGACCAAAATTACCAGGAATAAGTGAATTACTGTGCCAACACCTTTAGAGCTGAGAAAAATGGATGACTGCAAAGCATATTTCTTTTTTTTTTTTTGCAACATTTTGGCAGAGTTTTTAGCCCAGAAAAGGCATAATTCCCAAAAATGATCAGAAGTGGCAACTGCTATCCATCATTTATCCTTCATGGTTAGCACAATATTTTGGGCTTTGTCACAGAGTGGCAAGCTCTCTTGGCATTGCAGATGTTGTCTAGATCTTCTCCCTAGTGCATGAAACACATGGAACTGAAGAACCACCACTTCCAAATGTTCACATATTAGAGATGTAATACAGAAGAACAGCAAATACTAATGTGAGGGAGCCCTAACTGTATCCTCTGCTCCTTCGGGGGAGTTTCGAAAGCCTTTTTCTACCCTTCAATGTTTTATCTTGCTGGGTGATGGTGTCTCAGTGAGGTGCTTTGTACCATTCTCTAGAGGAAGGAATTTGGCCCCAGAAGAAAGCAGCCGTTGGTATCAGACAAAGTAGGGGACAAGTTTGTAGCTTCATCTGATTTAGCAGCTACAAATATCTTAAGGAGAAAACATGAAGGGAGATGTATGTATGCCTATAAATGGTGAAACGAAGCAGAAAGACACATTTGAAAGAATTTTTTGCTGCAAGTAGAAAAATGTTGTTAATAACTGGTTACTGAATATACCCATCTGAATAACTGGTTACCGAACATACCCATCTGATCTCTATTTATAATTTCAAAACACCATCCTGGTTATACCCTGCACAATCTGCTCAGCAGCCATCTCAAAGCAGCCAGGATTTTCTCAGTCAGGAGAAACTGGAACATGCCAAAGCATTTACCAATGCGCTAAAACCTTTGCTGCATCCAAATTGCATCTAGCCATCAGAGTTGCCGGAGTTACAGGAAGCACAAGATAGTGTCAGGGAAGAAATTATGTCCCTAGGAAAAAGTTACAGAAGTGATCTTGCTGGAAACAACTGAGCACCATGGATGAGTCCTCCTGAAATGTCAGGAGGTTGAGAGGGGGCTCTTGGACTGATGCTGGGAGAGTTCAGCCCCCTCTTGCCATTTAAATGTTAACACAACAATTCCTCTAAGTTTCTAAATTGAAAAAATAATAAGCAGTACATAGATATTAATCACGGGCTTGTACTGGGAAAGCAGCTAGCCAAATTGAAAAGGACCTTTAAGGTGTCACATTTTTTGACATAGTACTGACTAGTAGGAAGTATTAATGTTTGTCTACTCTGTCTCCAGCCTAATCAGACCAGCACCACTTATAAAGCATATTTACTCTAGCCGGCTTCAAGCTGGCAAATGAGTGTGCAGCTCAAGTCAGAGCAAAAAGAGGAAAACAATTGCCCTCACTCTGGTCTTCACAGGTTTGAGGAGAGAGATGGTTCCATGTTTTAGGAGATCTCAGTTGAAATCCTGACCAAGACCCACAGAGACCTGGATGAGTGGGGTGAGCCCATGTGGAGCCCTGTTTCCCCCCTCTTTGCTAAGCAGTGCCTATCCAGAGAGCAGCTGTGGTATGGCCCTACTCAGCTGTGCTTGTGCAGAGGAGCTCTAAACTTGGCATGGTCTTGGTGGAGTGGGATGTCTGTGTGACCCACCCCACCTTCCTCACCTGTGCATGAAATTCCCAGCAGAGCTGATGTTTTTATTTTATTTCCCATAACCCCTGTTAAGGCTAGTTTTATCAAGTACCTTCTAGTCTAATAAAATACTGTTGTCATTCATGAAGGAAAGCCAGATGCGCAGCAGATGAAGCTGTCCAGGAGAGATCTGGTCACAGCACTGTGGATGCACTTGGATATGATCAATAATGACAACAGTGCTGAGCAAGGCAGCAGATGTGCCAATCTCCCAGCTCATGTTTGGATACTGTGTCCCCTGAGACCTTTTTAATCCTCATTTTCTCTGCCAGTTCTAGCTCCAAGTTTAGCCTGTCACCAGGCGGAGGGTTATCTGGCACAGACAGCAGCCTCAACTTCCCCACCAAGTACCAAGGGTGAAGAGCAGACAGGCTCCTACCATGCTCCAACAGTGAAAATATTCCTGTTTTCCTGTTGGCAGCCCTGAAACAGTTTATTTTTGCCTCAGTGTTGGGCTGGAAGTCAGTTTATATGACTACAAGGACGAGCTTATTGCAGAAAAATGGTTATTGTGTTATTTAAGTGTTCCTACGTGGCATTTCATACAAAACATAAATTACCTTGCCCACCACTTCCCTGACCTTTTCTAGCTTTTTTATTGAACAGCTGTAAATACATCACTTGGTATTGTATGTGTTAAGTGTGTCTGGAGATCTTTCTTCCAGCAGTATATCATTTTGCAAAAAGTGGAATATTGACCAACTATGTAGTCTATATAGGTAAGATGGGTTGAACCCATCACTTATGACTGAGCAGCAGTCCCATAGAAAAGTAGGTGTTTCAGAATGATCATGCTGCCTTGGCTCAGTTTTTGAGAATGCCTGGCTGCCCATGGTTTTTATTGTGCCTGTAATTTGTAGCATGATGGACACCAAGGTTATCTGATAGATCGTTTTATCGCTGTGTGTCATGGTGCAACCCCACATGGCCTCTTGTTCACTCCCTCCAGTGCAATGGGGGAGAGAACAGGAAGGGTAAATCTGAGAAAACTTGTGGGTCGAGATAAAGACAGTTAAATAGGTAAAGCAAAAATTGCACATGCAGAAAAAGCAAAACAAGGAATTCATCTTTCCACAGGGCAGGCAGGTGTTCAGCCATCCCCAGGGCGGCAGGGCTCCATTGCACGTAACTGTGACTTGGGAAGACAAACATCATCACTCTGAACATCCCCACTTCCTTCTTCTTCCCCAGCTTTATACCAGGAACACAATGCCTCATAGTCTGGGAATCCCTTGGGTCAGTTGGGGTCACCTGTCCTGGTTCTGTCCTCTCCCAACTCCTTGTGCACACCCCAGCCTTCTCACTGGTGGGGTGGGGTGAGGAGCAGAAAAGGCCTTAACTCTGCCCAGCAATAACAAAAACATCCCAAAATTATAAAGTGTTTCCAGCACAAAGCCAAACCACAGCCCCATACCAGCTACTGTAGAGAAAATTAGCTCTACACCAGCCAAAACCAGCACATGGTGTTAAAATTAAACATAATAAATACTGTGCTGGTGAGTTATGGCATTTAGACTCACTTGAGTCAAATTTGAAAAAGGATCTCAACAGGTCACATCAAGCCTTTGGAGTTTCGCCTAGTGAGGATTTCTAGCCCCAAGAGCTGTCCCATGCACCCTCCCTGACAGAGCCACATTCATTCACTTCTCAGCAGTCAGGTAGATGACTGTCCTGCATATTTCCTTCCCCTAAACACCTGGAAAAGGATTTTCTCACAGAGAAACTTAAACACAGAACCTCCAATTTAACCTCAAAGGAGTTGAGGATGTGCTCAAAGTTGAGTCCCAGGATGCATGACACTTGCTAGGATCAAAGCACGAGCAGGATACTGACTCAATTTCCCTTCAGATTTGGCTACTGCTCTGTCACTTGGGATTTCCCAAACACAGAATGGTGATGTGGTTCCTTTGCATGCTCCATCTCTTGATGTACTTGCTGGCCTGGAAAAGCTCTCTAATACAGATTCATTGAACTAAACCACCAGATACCAACCTCAGCAGACTCCTGAATATGGGGAATCGCGAATGCCATGAGGGGATTTCATGTTCTTCATCATTGCTTCTGAAGATGAAGGTGTGTTGCCTATTTACATGGATAACATTATGGGGTAACACATAACCCCACGGTAGCCATCCCCTGATAATGTCACATTCATGAAGTCAAAGATTCTTTTGTCTTTTGTTATCTTACATTAGTCCTAAGCAAAGGAAGAAGAAGAAGAATGCCTGTTCAACACATCACTCGCTGTTAGGCTGTGTCTGGTTGCATCACATCAGCTGACATAATGTTAACCAATGCAAGCAGATAAAACGTGACACAAATGTCACATTGAATCAGATTTTAACTGAGTTGGCATCTTTTACACCAAGTTCAACCATCATACCTGTAGGTACACAGGATAAAACAATGCTAGTCACTAACTGCAAGACACATTTTCATATTCTAATGGTGCATCTCTAATTTATAAAATGGCCATTTTTACTTGCTGTTATCTTCCAATTCCTTTCCAAAAGTCATAAAAAAACATGATGAGGACTAACCAGGACAAAGCATGCATCAGCAGGGAATTTATCTACTGAAAAATGGATAAAACTTAGAGCCTGTCTCAAAAAACACACCAAAATCAATAACAATTTTCTATTGATTCAAACAGGAAATGGATCAAGGTGTTCATTCCTCAATAAACATTTTTACTCTACAACCAATTTCCAATTAGAAGGAAAAGTATGGGATTTTTTGTAGGCTGGTGGGAAAAAAGCAGAGCAAATATTATGTAACAGAACAGACAGATTACTAAGGGGAGGCAGCACTTGGGTGATGTATCAAGTGATAATACCATGTTGGATTTTTCAATGTTTTCTTCATTTTCCACTCATACAGAAATTTTACACTGAGGAAGGAGTAAGACTGATGTTTGCAACGTGACTCATGTCCATGCCCCTCCAAGCTACAGCTGGCAGAGAAAACATGGCATTGGGGCATCAGAGAGCCTACTAGGCCCTTTCCCCCTCCTTACCCAGTTTCTGGAGCAGAAAACAGCCCTAGGACCTTTGGAGCTCCTGGACCTGTGGCTCCTAAACCAGTCTTTCCAGGGCTACATCATGCAGGAGATACAGAGAATTCTGACAGTCCTCTGCAGGGATCCTCTCTAGCCACAGCTGCAGCTCATATCAATTGTTTCTGGCAACCTGAGGGTCTTTATCATGAAGTGCCTTGAAGGGATTCTGCCTTTACAGCAGATCATTGTCAGGAGACTGGAAACTCTTGTGTCACACTAGTAAGGTAATGCTCTAGTAACACAGTTGGTTAATAACTTTTATTGCAAACAGAAGAGAAGTCAAAACTACAGAACTGTAGCCTGACAAAGGAAAGAAAAGAGAAAATGGCCAGCATTGTCACTGCCTGCAGTCCTCTCACATCACCTACTCACCAGCACGCCACCTGTACACTGCAGCAAGGAACTGCAGCAGGGTGGGGAGGGCATGAGCTGGCAGAGGGATTCTGCTCCCCAAAATACATCACCTAGATAGTTTTCTCACATGCTGATTTTCCTTCTCTCACCATACCATTTATACATATGAAACATTTCCCTTCCCTAATCTGCACGTCTTATACTGAAAGGAAGAGGACAGGTATCCCTGCAGGGACTGGGATGCTGAGCAATGAGCTGAAAGTGTCTGTTAAGGATAGCAGGAATTAAAAGGATGCTGTCCAGATCATGTGGTATAAACTTTCATAACCTTCTCCTTGGCTTTGTATCCATCACATAACAATGCTTCAGAAAAGGAGTTGTGTTTAGCATCCTTTGCATACCAGATCTTGCTGTGCCCTGCTGCTCATTTTGCTATAATCTTCCCTTTCTACTTGATGAGAGCAGAGGCTCATCTCTTGCTTCTTCTTTTTCTAAAAGCTCTAATAGCTCCACTCCTCAGTGCAGTTCTGGGGCAAGAGAGTACATGCAGGGAGATGCTGGAAGCAGGAGTGCCAGCTGATAATTGTTGACTGTTGACTAAGATTTTCAGTATATTAGACAAGGTGCCTGTGCTCTTTTCCAAGCTCCTCACAGTAGCTGCTGTCAAGGCCAGGTGATGCTGAACCATTGAGATCCCATTGTCGAGGTCAGGACTGCCCACTGAGAGTTTGCCTTTCATATGGAAACTCTGATAAAGGGCTCTTGAACAAATCAGACATTTTCTCTGAAGTGAAAACATTTTCAGCTTATCCTCTTGGTCATTCAGATTGTTATTCATAGTGTGAACTAGAGGAGCGCCTGCAGATGGACCCAAGTAAAGTATTCATTTGATAATGAATCTGGCAGTTTACCAGTAGACTAAGACTCAAATTGCAAAACAATTCATCTTCAACACTGTTCATAAGTGAGAAATAGGTATCTTGATGCTGGTAACCTTTTAGAAACACCACAGTGACAGATTCTGCCTGAAAAGTTTGATATTAATTTTGCCCATTGCATGAATATTGATGGGTTTAATTCTCAGCATTGCAGACTTAATCTTCTTAGCAGGTACATTTCCAGATTTGGAACTGTGCTGACTTCAGGGTCCCCCCTCCTTCCCCAGCGTGGCAGCAATGAGCTCAAGATGCTATTTAGAGTCATTAGCCCTTGAATGGAAAAAGTTAATTTACGAGTGTTCATGAATGTTGTGTACTTGACTGTCTCAGAGGAATGGCTCAATTTATATTCTCTCAGGCAAGTGGATTCAGGATCGTTAAGAGCCTCTGACACATTGAAGAAGGGATGGGGAAGGCACACAAGGGAACAAGGACCCTGTGATTGAACTGCTCTCGTCCTGGTGGGGGAAACAAGCCAGCCTGGCACGGCCACTGCACTTCCACATTCCCTGCAGGTCCCCAGGAAATCTCTGTGATTGGGATGAGAAGGAGGCAAAGATAAATAGGATTTCAGTGTGAGTTCTCTGAGAAGGTCTGTGTTCGTGGGGGCTCAGAACCCATCTCCACCAGGCAGATGTGTAATTTATAACTCCCTTTCTTCAATGTCAAAGCTAACAACATAAAGGACATACAACACTGAGAAAGACCTAACTTTACTGACACTATGAAATATTAAGAAAGCAAGATAGGAAAATAATATTTAAAAAAAAAAAAGTGCATCAGTTTGCTATTTTTGTCTCATGCACAGCTCCCATTTATTTATTCCTCAAATTTAGGTAACTTGGCTGCTGAAAGTTTATTCTCACTTTTAAAATAAAGAAAGTTTTAACCTGATTGTTTAAATTAATTAGCTGCTCTTTAAATTTTCTATTTTGAACCCGA
The DNA here is from genome assembly GCA_013400515.1 of Erpornis zantholeuca. Taxonomy (NCBI): domain Eukaryota; kingdom Metazoa; phylum Chordata; class Aves; order Passeriformes; family Timaliidae; genus Erpornis; species Erpornis zantholeuca. The sequence continues at coordinate 29,232 of VZTN01012353.1, forward strand.
GCCACTCTCAGTTGGCCCTGCCAAACCAAGTTCTTTGACCCAGTTTCTAAGAATAAATTTCCTCTTGAAAGCTGAAAAGAGCCACACCAGTCCATACTGTCCCGCCTGCTGAAACTGGGATTTTGTAATGGAAATATGCAGACCCCTCAGTGACAGTGATGCAAATTACTGTTTTGCTTTGGTTTTTTGCCAAGGGTATTCTGAGATTCTGAGGTCAGTAATTACATGGCTTGATGACAAGGGAATTAGCTGCACAAAGATCAGGTGATACTAGAATTAAAAAAACCTCACTGGGAAAAAACAGAAAGCATCAATGATGTATGAAGCATAGATGTGCCATTGGTTAAAGAGCTGGAATGATATTTTTTTACTTTTACACTGACAAATGGATACAAGGATTTCGTGCTGTCTATTAACTAATATTCTTTTAAAAATTATGATCAAATCTCTATAATCAAAACTTTAAAGGTGTATGCTATAGAATGAAATATCTGGATATCTTATATTAACTGCCAGTTACCTGCAACCATGCAGATCATTTCCCCTTGCCTCTCCTTTCTCTTTCGGTTGCACACCCACATCAGGGAGGGTATCTCACTGTCACCTCTTGCCTACACCATAAACCAGAGGTAGTTTTGCTGTGCTTAAATTAAATCCTGTGTGTATGAATAAATATAATCTCCATAGCAGCTGGGTGCTGTAATCCTGATAGGGCCCTGAGGAGGCTGCCATCAATAACCTGGCAGCAATTGCACCCTGGCACCTAGGATTTCTATTTCTGCTTTTGCACTGGCTAGAGCAAGATTTCTGCTTGCTTCAGCTAACGTAGATTATGCTCCTTTAATCTCTCCTGGTAATATTATCATACACTGTTTTTCAGGGGTGGTCATGATAGAGGGACAATACACAGTCAGCCTTTCTAAAAGGGCCTAATCTTGCAAACTCATCATGCAGTGAGACCCTGGGGCACCAGTGCATAGCAAGGCCTGATTGCACTAAGCCAGCAATAATAGGAGCATCTCAGGGAAGAGCTGTTTAGTGCCTTGTCCCCAAACCTCTCTGAGCAGATTGGGAGGCAGCAGCACCAGCCCAGGCTGTCAAAGAGCAGCAATCTCTGCTCTCCCAGCACAGCACTTGCTTTAGACACAGCAATAAGTACAGTGCCCAAGTCTGGAAGGATGCTGGAGTAATGAGGAATTTGACACTTGGGAATTTGACCCAAGGAGCGAAGAATGGCAGCAGCATCTCAAATACTTTTTGCAGACATCAGGTTTTCCTGAGAGCCATTCGCTTCTTTCTGAAGTTGTAAACACAAAAAGCAAATTTTGTTAATGTGAACATCTCATGAACACAGTTGAAGCACATCTTCCCATCCACACGTGCTGGAATATGGCAGGATGAGGTGCATGCTGTGCTCCAGCTACCCTAAGAACTGCCAAGGAGGCCAGCACAGTCACCCAAAAATACCACCCAGAATAATTTACGATATACTTGTGTTCTGATGTGTTTCTTAGAGGTATTTTTTTCTGCTGGAAGCATATAAATGTATTTCATAAAACTGATGTATCTTAAGATTAGAAATTTTGCCACTCCATCATTTCTGTTTGTTTCAAAGAGAGAACCTATCTCTGAATCAAGGCAAAGCAGGGATTTTATTCCCTTTCATTCAGAAACTGAGATCTGTACATTTCAAAGAGAAATATTTAACCATATTCAGATGGGCTAAAATGGTGCTAGAAGATCTTGTCTAGATTTAACATTATAAAGCAAAAATAGTTAAAAGCTCTTCCTTAATAAAGCCAACAAAGTAAGACAGATTTGAAGGAAAAATAGAACTATGATTCTATACAGACAGCAGCAAGGATATACTCATAATTTGAAATAAAAAAACCACTCAATTTATTTGCAGTCTATCTTTTAATGGAGAAAAATGTTTTTGTCTCCAGCTGTAGAGAACAGAACTATTTCCAATCCATCAAAGAGAAAAACAGTACAGACCTCATCAGCCATACCATCAATAGCAGCATCAGTGCTTCAAGGAAGCAGCAGTCCTGAGGATTTACATTTCCTTCAGCCACCATTTACCAGTCAGAGAAAAGCTTTTCTGGGGCATGTGAGACTGGCATGATGCTACAGCTGAAGTACTGCAGGTGCAGCAGAAGGTCCTGTCAAATCAATATTTTGCTTTCATACAAAGTCTGAGGACGTAGTCTGACCACTATCTCCATGGCTTCTCCTTCCTCTTTTGGAAAAAGTAGCACTGGTTTACAACCCAGTGTCATCTCAACCTTGGGAAATACAAACGTATTTGTGCAGAACGGGCCTATTAGCTAAACTTCTGCTGCAGGGCACAGCTCAGGTGATCCACTGAATTTTCTCTGCATCCCCTCAAAAGCCTCTGGGAAGCCTCAGGAAACTTAAATAATGTAAGGGCACCAAGCACTGAACCCAGTCCTTTGATGTTTTGAGTTCAACCACTTCACTTTTAGCCTCATCACCCGGTGAAGAGGAGGGAAGTGGGGTTGCTGAAGTTTGCCTTGAAGTGGGGTGAGAGCACGGAGAGGCACGGGGAGGGTGCAGGGAAACATTCCAATGCCTAAACACACTCCTCAGCAACATCTCTGTAGTTCTTCTGGCTCCTCAGGAGCATGGAGCCCTCCCAGGTCTGTGAGTGAAGCAATACAGAAACCTGCAGAGAGCAAGAGCACTGTCAGGGCAAACCACACGAGAGAGCCAGGAGAGAGGATCTGGGGCATTCAGGTGATCTGTGCTGTGGATTTGCTTCTCTACCCTTTCTGGAGTAAAGATACAGTAAAGACAGAGTAACTGTGAGTATCAGTGGATAAGAAAACCATGGCAACAGAACTTAGTTCATACCTTATTTTATTGCCATCAAGATATTTGTCAAGTGCCATCTCCCTGGGAAAAATGCATTTTTCATCAGTACTGCACAGAAATTACCATCAGAAGAATTAATGCACTTAGTAACTGTCAAAGAACACTGAGCAATGTGCATGAGACATAAAGACAACTGTATTTATTTATGTGTCCCTTCAACCTATAGCAAACACCAGCTAACTGGATAAATGTCACTCCAAGTTTGAATCAAGATTTGGTGTCATTTTAAATTTAAGTGAAGCAACGATTTTGTTTACTTAGCTAACGCTGGAAGTGACATACTGAATAAAGGGCAAAAACTCCTTGTTTGTGTTGCAAATCTTTCAGCCTTTAACCTAGAAAAAGGCATTTCTGAAACAGGTCAGGTCATAGGCTAATCTGGCTGGTTTTTACCCAGAGGTGAAGAGGTGTGTAGCAGACATGGGACTTGTCAGACCCTTTAGGGCCTTGGGACTTAGGCTATCTCCTCCTCCTCACTTTTCTTCCTCTGTCTAAGCAAGGAGACTCTACAGCCCACTGGTATTGCTGTGCAAGTGCTTCCCAGCCAGGAGAGCACTCATGGACCACATTCAGCCAGATGTCTGCTGTTTCACAAAGCAGCAGCACAGAAAATCTGTGGGTGGCTATAGGAGATCCAGGGGTTTGTGTGCTGGGCTGAGTGCCTCCAAATACACTCTAATACTCTGTTCCTTGGCTTATCTCCAAGGTTATCTCCTGCTACCCCACACTCTGAACTTCTCCACATGGCTTTGGTATCTCCCCTCCTTCCATATCACAGCCTGCTAATTTGAAGTGCTGGAGAACAAGCAACCAACCTACCAGAGCACCTCTAGGCTTTTCATCCTTATCTCAAGAGAGTCTACTTCTTGGTTTTGGCCCACAGAAAAAGAGAAGTACCTTTTTTACCCAGCTCTAATTCATTAAATACACGACACACAGGCTACAGTTAGGATAACTACAGGTAGCATGGTTACATTCCTATTAATATTTTTGAAGGAATACCAATCTGTGCCTTTTTTTTTCTTTTTATATACTGCTTCACCAACAGACAGGACTGTCTCCTGTCTGATATGCACTGCAGAATTAAGTCCTGGGTTTGCTTTCAGGACCTACAGAGACTTTAGGAAACTTGGGTTGTGAAGAGCTGATTTTTCTACCCGAAGAAACTGCTCGTTCATATGTTTCTAGAAGATGGTTTTTTCAGACTTGGCCCCAAACTTCCCCCTCCAAATGATTAAACATGGATTTTTTACACTGAAGGCAGTATAGGCTGATATTCATTCTGTATCTTAGTCTGTAAGCTGGTAACAAACTGACCACTTTATTCAGCCTCATGATTTTAACAGGGAACATTATTTAGTACCACATGCAAATTGGGATCTTAACTATGAGAAAAATAGCGCCTGATTCATTATTCAGCTGATGGGATTCATCACTGTGTGATTCATTTTGATTCATCCCACACCTGGAATCATGAATGAATAGTTTAAAACCAACTCAGTATGTTGGAAGCTCTAAGCAGGAAAGCATGTGCTTAGTACATATTGCTGATGGACAAAAGCAAAGTGTGGGGCTATCTTGTTACAGAGGAAGATGCAAGCAAATACAAAGATGGAAGCATAGTTACAGAAATAGATTATTTTCCCTCACCCATGGTTCACTGTGGAAAGCTGATTCTCAGAGGACAAGGTAGAAAAAGAAACAAGTTAGAGAAAAGGCATAAAAAAATTATTGTAGGCAAAGCAAGATCTGTGCAGAAAGAGTGACAAAAATTGAACTGCTACATATACTGATGAGACAAATAGGAGGGGATGTGGTAGAGCATCCTAAAACAGTGCAAAGCCTGGTGTGTGCTTGCTTTCACATGAGACAAGCAGAGGACAGGTGACAAAAAGAGAAAACACACAAGTTGGAATAAAATATGGGGGGAAAGGAGTTAGGAAAGCAGCAACACAAAGCAGATACTCCAAGCTTCAGTAACACTGAAAGATAGGGATAATGAGAAACATGGCCAGGAAAATAACTCAAAGACTGGAAGGATTCAGGTCCCCTGATGGGGTGGGGTAGTAGGGGTGACCTTGTAGACAAATTGTGGAATATTTATCTGCCACAAAACACTGTTTCTTTCAGGATCCTGCTTTGGCCTAGACAAAGAGCTGCACGAGACAATAAGACAGTGGATATTGTTCCCACGGCACAGCTTTAGCATGTCCAGAAACAAGGGGGTTTCTAACACTAACCTAGCACAGACTAGAAAGCCCTGTGCTGTGGTGTCCGAAGAACATAGGCAGGGCAGCCAGCCCTGCAGACCAGGACCAGGTTATGGATTTACCAAGTGAACACTCTGAAACACAGTAATTGCCATCTGGGCTGCATTATTGCAATATGAGGGTTTTAATGGAGAGTTAAGAGCAGTGCTGACCTTTAAATATCCTGTGTATTTTAAGGCTGTACTAGAAATTTTTGCACCAATTATTTATTAGCATTATAAGTAAATGAGTTATTATCATTCATGAATTCTGTAATAGTCCATTTGTTTCTCTGTCCAGAGCCTTGAAGTGCCTATTTCACAATTTCTTAGAGATGTAACCATAGAAACTAAGTGGTTGCCAACATAAACCCTCATAATTAATGACTATTATCTCTCACCCAATTGAGTGATAGTGAAATGTATACAGAGCTGATGAAATGCACCTCAAGGGCCATGGGACCCTGAAGGCAGAGGCACATCAACTGGCTGTGCAACACTCATGTGCTGCCTGAGTGAGTGCATTAGCTAAGCTGTGCATTTTTGAAACTCTCACACAGAGAAGCATGCTGTGAAATGGAAGACCAAGAAGGCAGATTTTCTGCCCTGGAAAGGAGAGATCCTTCCGAGCTGTAATAGAGAGCAAAGACAGTGCCCTTGACCCACTCCCTGAGCATTGCAGAGGAATGGGAAATGGACACAAGAAGGGCCACAATTCCCCAGGGACACCAGGAAAGCTGCAGCATTGGAAGGCCATGCTCACGCAATTTGGAGCAGCACCCAGAGCTCCCTCCCTGCAGTGGAGCACCCACCTTGGATGAGGTGTTCAGCTGTAGATGCCTCCTGCACTTATATATCTTCTGTGGAGACCCTTCCTGTCCCTTTCACACTGGGATGAATATTTTGCCTCTGTTCCCCTCTGAAGAGGTGGGTTTGTTTTTTTTCCCTAAGCATTTATTGCTGGAGGAATAGACAGCTCCACTGCAGATGATTATCCTTATGTGGGTGTATGATTTCCAAAAAATAACATGGCTTTTCTTAAGAAAGGTTCACAAATACTCCATCCCTTGAGATGATAATTTTATATGCTTAAATACCAAGCCATGGATGACTGCTTTTGCTCTTGCTTGCCTTTGACCAGGAAGGCACAAGACCTTCTTGCAGGGGAAAATGTTCAGTAACACCTGAAAGCAAACTGCTTTCTTGCCAAGGAGGGCATATTCATCAGGAGTTTTTGACATTTGCGGTAACAGGCTCAGAGGATGTTTTGAAAGACATCTTCATTTACTGCTTCAAGAGAAATATCCAGATGACTTTTCCCACAGCAAGTTACTGTAGAAAATAGAATATGGAAATTAGCGGCATCCTTGCAAATGGTTTGGGGCTTCATGAGGTGGTTCTATCATAAGAAGATATGAGACTTTCCTGCTTCTGAGATTCTTCCCAGAGTGATACTGTGGAAGAAGATCCCGAGTGTCCTCCAGCTTCAGAGAAGGAAACAGTTATCTGCCCATAAGGTAGTGGAGAACATAAGAACAGTTGCCTGGAGCCCGACCAAAAGGGAACCGAGCCCTTATGCTGCCAGGGAGATGTTTAGGGAGAGGGTGCAGGGAAATGTAAGCAGCACGTGAGGGGCTACAGGTACATCTCCAATCTGGCAACATACAAGGAGTGAGGGGCTGCCAGAGCCAATGGGATCAACTCTGCAAAGGAACAGAACGGAGAGTTTGTCATTTAAATCTTTGTGAAAAGGGGCACAGCAATAGTTTGTTTTTTTTCCTTGGAGAGTGCTGCTACAGAAAAGTGAAGTGCTTCATGAGGGGTAGTATAGGCAGGGTACACCCACATATCCATTTCTATCTGAGCTCTCTGTATACAAATCCTTGCATTAAGTGATGCCTTGCTGATTTTTGCCTTTTTTCTTTTATATATTCTCTGTATTCTTTACACATGTATTTGTAGCTCTGTAGTCTATTATTGCATCCATAGCTAGTTTTCCCCATACTTTTCCCTGCCCTGATACACAAAAAGACAAAATATATTCCAAAGCTCCTATCCTATCTTGGTTTTCCCTGGGAACCAAGGCTGAAAAACATTGCTTCAAGACACATTTTCATCAACAGGTTCAATTTCCATCTGAGGGGGGAGGATTTAGAAGGGGGTTGAACGAGGGGGGAATCGCGTCACCACTAACTGGTGATTTTTGTCAATTATGCTAATTTACTAAACTTATAAACTGTATGCACCCCCTTGGGGGTGGACATTTTCCATGTTTGCCCCTGGAGGCCTCCAGTAAAGACCAGGCTTTATATTACCTCCTATACTAATATTATCTCAAAGTGGTTTCATTTCTAGGTTTCTGAAGGCATCATAAGAAGCCCCATTTTGCTTCTGCAGTGTAATAATCCTACAAATAAAGAAGCACTTTTGAATATTTGATGTCATTAAGTAAATTGTACTGAACACTTAAACAGGTTTTCAGTTATCTCAGTCATCAGAAACACTCAGAATTCTGTGTGTTTAAACGTGTCTATCTTCACCTTGGTATAGATACACAGTTCCTGGCAGATAACTGTCACACTGGATAATAAGCTCCTGCTGCTAGATAAACCACTTGGAGTAAGATGCACATTTGAATTTCTATTCCCTTGGCTTTAATGAGATGCCATCAGCTCAAGCTTGGCCCCATATTTAAATGTAATTGAGATAAGTTCTATGCAATCATAACAATAAAACCAATAAAAATAATTTTTAGCATGATTTCTCCTGGAAATAGGCTTTTCTTGCAAACACACATTTCTTTGCCATCTTCATGCAGCATTGTGTTGGCAGATAAGAAATCACACCCAGAAAGGATGGGACTCAGAGATGTCACAAGGTGATCCAGGACTTGGTCACCTTGGAGGAGCCAGGTCTGGCCCCCAGGCAGGGATGCAGACTGTGACATGTGGCAGCTATGTTCCTGTCCAAAGCACTGTTGCCAGTGCATGGCACGATGCTGTGCAGTTATATTTGACATGGACACAGTGATGTGGCCACCAAGCCACACAGGCAGAAGAGGTTTGGAGACTAAGAAGTCCCTTTTTCAGAGGTTTGAGCTCCTTCATGCCCCAGCACACTGGTCACTGTCCATTGCTCCCCAACAGCAGCTTCTCCCCACAGAGGGAAAAGGCTCAGATGAGTCAGATTTGGAGTTTTCCCTCTCTTTCTCTGCTTCATATGCTGCTGAATTCCAGTGTGTCCAGTGCCACATCCCAATCTTGGTGAAAATCTTGGTGACCTCTGAGGGGTTTAAGATCTCAAAAACAAATTTTCTCCTTCATATTCCAGCAGGAATAACTTGGAAAATAATAATTTGGCCATATATATATATTTATATCCCATCATACTATATTCTAAACAACTGCCTTGGGTTACAGGAGACCACATTAAAATCCATGCAAACTGAATTAACAAATGTTAGTCAAAGGTCCCAAATACAAACTGTGCTTCTCAGCCTGCAGGCTAGAAGTTTGAATAAACAGATGTTCTTTGTACCATGCCCTGAAGGTTAAACTTAACCTTTGTTAGACAAACAACGGACACTGATATTCTTTTCTAAATAAGAAAGGTTGAGGGCATATATCATCAAGGCTTAGACCATTAAACATATTTTAGGTTAAGGGTTTTTGCAGAGGAAGAGAAGTTATAACATTTCTAGAAGAGGAGAAGCAGACAGACTAGGCGCAATAAATCAATAGATTAAGATTTCAGAGGCATCCACTGAGACTCAGCAGCTCCCTGTTTCCATACTTACTTTATTTGCAGCTAGGGGTCCATCCCAGCTGGAGGGATGGTCTCCAAGTGACCTCCAAGGAATGGTTCCTCTCTGACACCCTGTTCCTGGCAGGTTTTCAGGTCCACTTGGAGCAAGAAACAGGTTTTACTCTTTCTTACCAGGGAGTCAGGGCTTGACATCTGGATGTAAGTAATTCTACCAGAAATAAGTTTTGTCAGAAGCACTCTTATCCATAAGAAGCAAAGGCTTACAGCCTAATACTCACAAAGAGACTTAAACAAAAAGTCCAGAAAGACCTATAAGAAAAACTGTGAAACAATTTCCCATGAACATAAAAATGGAAGACACAGCTGGGGAGAACCCTAATAACCATGTTGTTTTTATCCCTGGAAACGGGAAAACTAAATATACTGAAAGACCATTTGTTTACTCACAGGTTGGTCAGCAGGGTTTCTACTTTTCCTGTGCTCTTTTTGGGCTTTGCAATATGAAATGAAGGCACATGTTCCTCTTTGCTTTTTTGTAATCTCCATTCATTCATATTCCTCTGTGCTGCCTTTTCCTGCCTGTTCTCCTATTCTGCTCTAGCCTACCCAGCATACCTTAATCTGTGGAATTTTTAATCATCTTCTGACTCACGTAGATATCCATCTCTCTAGCTCAGCAAAATCTAATGTGAATATGAACAGTCTGTGTTCCAGCTACATAGTGCTGTGTGTGGCAGGAGCTGCCTTCCACATCTGATTGCTTTAATTTGATTTCACATTACTAAGTGAATCTTTTCTCTACCCAAGCCATGCTTGCTGACCATAGAGATTATTTTTAATGTGATTCCCATTCCACAGGAGCAAGGATTGCCACAGTTATGTTCCTTCCTGCTTTGCTGAGTTACACATCATTAACTAATCTAGAATGACTCTCAAGGACCACTGTTATTCAACAGAGCACAATCAAGAGAATTGCTTAATGTTTTGTCATGTCATTTCAAGAATAATGGGTTCAGGTGAGGAGACAATGCCCTGTAAACTGTCTGCAATGAGATAAGTTTTATTAGGAAAGTAGATGTGGTAGGTGGAAAACTTGGTTGATGGATAAATTGCTAACCCAATGAGAGGGCTGGTAACACCTTTGTGTTGGGGTTTCAGAAGTTCCCCGTTCTTTCTTTCTTTTTTTTTTCTCTTAAAGGAATTTTTCCCATACTTTGTTGCTAAGGAACAAATTGCTAGGTACTTAAGAGAGATAAAAAGACCGGGCCACAGGGGGAGGAGTCCAGCTGGCTGCCCTCTCTTTGCCTGGAGTCTTCTCATTGGGCGGAGATGCCACAAGATGGGAACTGGCGAAAAGAAGCTGGGTACAGCCTGGCTCTTGTTCTCTGGCATCTGGAGGAGAGAGAGGCTGCCCTGCCCCATCGATCCTCTGCTGGTTCTCCTGCTGCTGCTGCTTGTCCTGCTGCTTCGAGCTATTTCCTACACTTGTAGCCCCAGCACTGAGGGCCCCCAGCCCCCTGCCTGCCGAGACGTCCCAGGGTCCTGCTGCAGCTCCGGAGTTGGATACATCTCATCTACAACCCAGGATTTGGGTCCGTCCCTGCTGTTCCAGCCTGCTGTCCCCGAGGGTCCTGCCGGTTCTGCCTTCTGCTGCCTTCCTTCTACCATGAGTGGAGCTTGCTTGCTGGAGTGGCCGTTTCACTGGCACCCTGTTTAACACCCTACCTCACTAAAACGGGACTTTTCACTGTTTGCTCGGGTGCCTCAGGGGAAAAACCCCGGGATCCCGAGCCCACCTTTCCCTGCCCCGCTGGGAGTTGGGCTGCCGCTGCCCTGCCCCCGCCATTCCTTTGCCTCTGCTGTGTAGCCCCGCACCCCTGCAAGCTGAGACATCCTGGGGCTCCTGCTACAGCTGCGGAGTTTGATACATCTCATCTACAACCTGGGATTTTTGCTCATTCTTGCCATTCCAGCCTGCTGTCCCCGAGGGTCCTGCCGGGCCCCGGGACCGGCTGCCCCAGGGGTTTGTGCAGCAGCTTCTCCTCCGCCATCACCGCGTGGTGCCGAGCTCGCTCCCAGCGCCCCCTGCAGGCGCGGGGAACCATCGCACCCGCCCTGCTCACCGGGAGCCGCCAGCGCCCCTGCCGGCCGTGAGCGGCACTGCACCCACGGGAAAGTGCCTGACAGCCGAGAAGGTGTCACTGGGTTCTGGTTCTGTTTGTTATCACTGCCATAGTTACTGCTGTTTGTTTGCCTTGTTTTACATACATACATACATACATACATACATACATATATATATATATATTTTAGTAAAGAGCTGTTGTTCCTATTCTTCATATCTTTGCCTGAAAGTCCCTTAATTTCAAAATTATAATAATTTGGAGGAAAGGATATTGCATCTTCCATTCCAAGGGAGGCTCCTGCCTTCCTTAGCAGACACCTGTCTTTCAAACCAAGATACTCTACAATCCCATATTTGAAGGAAGGCAAGCGCGGGAAGTTCCTCTTTGTTCTGGCCTTAGAGGCCGAGGGGTGGCTGGAGGTGGAGGGCCTTAGGGGGATGGGAAATTCTTGTGCAGTCTGTGATTTTAAAGAGAGGCCTATGCCAGGCCATATAGAAGTTGTAAGAAGCTGTTAAAGAGAGGTCCATGCCAGGCCACATAAGAGTTGTGAGAAGTTGTTATAGATTCAAAGCAGAGGCTTCTTGCTTTCAGGCTGAAATAACTCACTCTTAAAAGACTAAAAACTCCATGGGGTTTTTTCCTGTGGCCCATGATTTGGCAGAGTGGGAAAACTGCAAAGTTTTAATGGGAAAGATACTTTTTTCACTTCAACAGATTGTTTTTCTGGGCAGACTGTTGGTTTGTGAAGACTCTATGGCACAGCAGAAGAACCTCTTTTCCTTAAGCATAAAAAGACTTAAAATGCAACTCTGATCCCATGCTTTGTTTTGTTTTCACTTGTGAGAGGTTTGTGGCAAAAAGGGAGGCACTGGCAAAGAAAGGTGTTTAAAGGTGTGCTTTAATTTCTTACAATTTCTTTTCATTTTTCATTCAGTTAGTAATAAACTTTTCTTTATATTTCAGCTGTTTAAGTGTAGATCTGTTTTGCCCTGGAGTTTCTTTCCATTTTCCTCAATAAATCCATATTCCCCTTATGCACAAAATTGGATTTTGTGTGCTTAGCACTTAAACCAGCGTCAAACCACGCCAGTACAGAATTATGATTGTTAATCATCTAATTAAATTTCAGGCTAAGTTTGCTGTAGTTTGATTTACTGATGTGTTCTGAGTGACTCCCAAACATTTTTAAATAAGAGGCTTGTATGACAAGGACAAATGATACAGGAAATAAAGGCCTTTTCCATGCCAATTGGAAATAAATCCGTATTTATTTAAATAAAGATGGTAATTATTTATGGCACTTCTGTAACACAAAGATGCAGATGCAGATACTATCATAACAGAGAATATGAAACTAAACATGTGTCTTACCTGTTGGTAATACTGCAAGATGTCTAAAGAAATAGGACCTTGTTTACTATAGCAGGCTGTCCCTCCAAACACAGTGGAAGTTTTCCTATATTTCTTCTCAAAATCAACTAGAATACCTTAAAATACCCATAGTAAACATTTTCACTCTAAAGCTGAATCTTTATTAATGTTACTATACAGAGAAATTATCTGTTGATTACATCTAGCCTGATATGCCCATTTTCATTATAAGCTTTACAACAGTTTCATTCCTCCCCCTGAAAAGTCAGCATTTTGCAAGATTTAAAGAAAAAAAAAAAAGATAAAAAAGAAGAAATTGAAAACAATTAAACAACAGAAGTTTCAAGCTGTTTTCCATGGAAACAAAGTCTTCTATAGTCAGGGCAATTTTTCCTTATAAAGCATAGCTTCCACTGTTCTGTTGTGAGTTGTACTTAAATAAGGAATGAACTTACCATCTCACCATTTAACCATCTTGTAAATAGTCTAAATACAGGACATTAGATCTGGATAAGAAACATTTGCAAAAATGTTCATTGGTATTTAGTGCAAATTAGAGCAAACACCATTTTGTAGACAACAATATCAGAACTCTTTGCTCCTTGCAAATTATGAGGAACAGTAGATACTTTTGCCAAATGGTGGCATTTTGGCTGCCTTGAGTAAAAGTTGAGAGAGCATGGCTGAGATAAAGTGTATTTAAATACTTGTTAAAGTCAGTAGCTAGGCTGTGGAAGTCAAACCAGAATCCATGGGAAAGGGTTTGAACCTCACAGCCCTGCTTCAGAGACCACTGCTAGGGTTGTATCATTTCAATTATATGCTGTCCTGCAGCCATGAATAAAAGAAATAAAATTATATCCTAGTGATGTAGCACTTGCTGCATCTGTAGCATTAAAGCATAATGATTAATGGGTTTCATCCCATCTTATCCCATCTGTAGCAGGGCATAATTTCACTAATATCCTTTTAAAACACAACTAGACTCTCTACTTTCAAAGGAGGGAATCAGTCCACTGGTGCCCACACAAGACAGAGCTGTCATTCAGGAGCACAGCAGCCAAACATCATTTCCAGAGGAGCTCTTAATTGGCTGCACTTGTGAAAGATGCATGAAAATGTCCCATGCTGTCGCTTTTTTAATTTGCTGACAGTTTGCCTCAAGTAAACCTCCAGAACACTAATAGTTTTTCTTGGCCAGTGCAACCAATATAGACTTCGTATCCTTCTTTTCTATGTAAGAGGTACATTTACAATAGATGCTGGGTAGAAAATTAACTAAGTGAACTCTCCAATTTGTCTGTCCCTGTCTGTCTCCCTCATTAATTTTTTATGGAAATCAAAGACTAATTCTGTCTTTCTCCTTGTAATCACATTCAAAACATGCTCATGACTCAGTAATCTGCTTATGAGAATTGCCGTTCTCTGCAGTAACTCTGCAGACACCCACATTTGACGTGGTTTGAATGTTCACACAGCTCGCAGTTGCCAACACAATTTTTATTCCTTGCTGGTTTTGTAATTTTATACTCTCCCTTCCATTTTGAAAGCTATCAGGGTGAACAGGAAACTCATCAAGCCAAAGTCAGAAGTCATAAGAAGCTATTCACCACACTGCAAAACCCTGGTAAGAAATTTCTGATGGCTTTAGTAAAAAAAGTGAATTTACTGATGATGCTTTTTTAAAAACAAGCCTAGCCTGAAAGGCCAGATGTGAAATCCCACGGTTATTATCCCAATGCAAGAGAAGTCTGATCCAAATTTGTTATTTTGGCTCAAGAGAATGCTATTTGCTCAGTTCCTCTGCATGCAGAATATAATGGGGGTGAGGTTTTATTTTAAATTTCAACTAGTTGCCAAGATGTTAACTTTCCTAGCTGTGTTCAGCATCATAATTACCTTCTTCAACCAGTAATTGGTTGCCTTCATACAGCAGTGATAATCTAGTTATTATTCCTCATTCTACCCCGGGCTCTGGGGAGGAACTATGAGCAGGTATCCATGTCACCTTCCCAGCAGCTACTAGGGAGGCCGGTGGGCGTATTAACCAAGGGGTCATGAGAGGCCTCTGGAGGGAAGGACCCTAAGAGGCACTCCCCAGGTTAGGGCGGCAGAAAGAGGTTACTTCCAGGGACCTCTGTTGCAATATGTTAATATACCTCAGCTCTGTTTCCCTGGTTGGCCTGTTGGCCTCCCCGCCCCTTTCTTACCCTATTGTCCCTGCTCCAGAATGTTCTCCATTCCCTGCTTCCCCATTGGCCTTTGTTCCTCAGCCACTCCCTCTCTGCTTCCCCATTGGTTCCCTCAGCCAAGCCCCGCCTGTGCCCCTCCCTCATGCCCTCTGATGATTGGTCCCTGTGGCTCTCTCCACTCCTGCCTCCCCCCATACTTAAACCTGGACCCGGGCCTGATGCTTGTTCTTGGTCCCTGGTTCCCTTCACGTGGCTGGATGCAATAAACCCGTCCCGTTGAATACCACATGAGGACCCTTCCCTTGGCCATCTACCATCTACAAAGCTATCTGGCATGTGTTTGTGTGTGTGTGTGTGTCACTGACCAAGCAGCTTCTTCGTGGAGACGCTTTTGGAAGATTGTGGCATCCTACCACCCACCAGCTGCAACTGCTCCTGGAATAAAAAGTGGACAAGGAGAATTTACATTTGATGGCAATACCATAATTTGTGTGCTCCTGGATGAGGAGAGACAAAAGGCAGTAATGAACCAAGGACGAGGAGCAGTTCTGTGGGAGCACAAGGGGCACAGCTGGGCTCATAATTGTTATCCCACATTTTGATGGCTTAGCAACACAGCTAATTTTACCTAAGAGGAAAATGGTGAAGCAGTGATAATACTTCTTTATTAAGCAAATGCAGTGTTATTTATAGCCAGATTTTGGATCCAAAAAAATAGATGAACACAGAACTTCCTTACTATTTTTTTGTGTGTGTGTATAATTAGCAAAAATGTTTTTCCACATTCAAATCATGTACCAAAATCAACTATCTTCCAGCATGTAAACGTTTTGCTGACTGTGTGGTCTGCACAAACACACTATCAGGAGACTTTGTAGCAAAATGGTTTGAACACTTCTACTTAAGAGCCTGTTCAATACACAAAAACCACATGTACATATTGTAGAGATCTGGTAGTGTTTTCAAATGTTCTGTCATGCTTCCTTCAATCGCAGTCCCCAGAGCATAATATTTTGGAATAAGCTAATTTGTTATAGCATCTAAAGAAAACATGCACAGGCTTCCCAGCTCCACTCACACAACAACACATAAAAAGAGAAAGGATTTCTTTATTCTTAAAGAATGCGCCATGAGTTGCCTAAAAATAAGCTTTGATGAGCACATAAAAATAAACACCACAAATATGAGTGAGAGAGAATTCTAAATGAGACTTTTATTAGATCTGGGATAGCAAAGGAATAATGAAGCAACATGTGCAAACTATTTCTGTTTGATTTGACATGTTGAGTTTTGTGTGTTTACAGCTAGGCAGGGATTTGCTGAAGAGAGATGTCTGTGAGGAGATGCAAGTGGGTCAGAACGACATGTTTCTTCAAGCTGAATTGCACCATTTTTTAACCATTATCTTCTGGAGAAAGTCTAAGGACAAAAACATTCATCTGCCAACTAAGCAAAACTCTCCTGAAAGTTCTTGTGCAGGATGTACTCTACTTATTTACAGTTTCTTTGTTTTATTTTGCCAACTACAGTATTTCCATATCAATCTAGAGCATGCTCATTTTAGCTTTAAAACTGGGTCAACGCACCCTGAAAATTCACACCAAACTGCAGTTCCTGACCACAGATAGGCAGAGTTGTCAAAATATTCTCATCACTGAGTAAATTTGTGACTAGAGCAAAACCAACAGCCTGGAAAACACAAGTACCCTACGAGCTATCAATTAAACCTTATATCAGGATAAACTTGAGTCAAGAGAAAATTATTTCCATTTTACCTGGAGAGATTCAGCGATGCTCCACGGAGAGCATATCTTCTCCATAGGGAAGGACAGCTCTGGAAAGAATCACTTGCCTAAAGAAACGGCATATTCTTTCTGTGCTGTTTGATAAGGTGCTACAGGGAGCTTCTGTACACCTGGGGTATGATTTAACCTGAGCATTTTCTGAGATTTCAAAGAATTCTCATTCCTCATCAAAATGAAAGAAAAATGCTTCCAGGACATGTTTTTGCAAAACCCACAAGGTATCCCCAGAGCAACCCAACACTTTGTGACTGGGGCAGAAATTTGGGTGCTGGACTTTTCACACAAAGCCCTGGTCTCAGTGAGGTGTAGTGGAGAGATGGAGAGGTTCTCCACAACAACCTGGATGTCAGAAAATCCACCTTCCTACAAATACTCTGGAGAGCTTCCTTTTCCCCCAGCTGGTCTCTTCTTGCTTACAGCCTTCTAGGCCCATAAACCTTTCACCTCAGAATCATAAGATTAATCAAAAATACCAAGATAAAACTAAAACCGCAGGAAGAATGCAACATATTTTAAATTGTTGATGTTTCTTTCATTTGCAGTGGCTCAAATTGGATTTTGTGTCTTTTTTTTAAGCTTTTCTTACCTTCCTCTAATTAAAGAATTCATTTTGTTTGACTAACAGATGTAGAAAGGTATTTCGTAAAATTGTACCTGAACCACATTTTTTATTACCTTTATCAAAATTGACATCTGGTAGTTTTTGTCTCATCTTTGGAACAGATTTAAGATAAGAAAACCTATAGAGCACTGTTATCCCAGGTTATGCTTACCAACCACTCTTCCCAGTTTCATATCAAACACAGACCAAGATGGGAGAATCAGGTGAGTTTTCGCTTCCTGTAGGTATTCACACAGGCCTAAAGGGGTAGAACTAAGTCTACTTGGAGGACATGATTCTGAGAGTGAGTGGTTCAAAAGCCAAGATTAAACCTTTGAACTAAAGGGAAGGTAGAAATGTATTAAAGACTATTTCATCACCTCTGGTTCTGAGAGGTGTGTTACTATTTACTGCAAGTTGTGCTCAGATGGAGAAAAGTATCTTGCTCATGATTCAAAACATGGCACCACCAGCTAAAAAGTGAAAATGCGTGCTCCAGAGAATCCAAAAAAAAAAATTCCCATAAACCTGTGAGATGCCAGATTTTCCTCCTGAAACACTGGCCACTGCCTTCCTGACACCTTCCTGCTCTAGTATCACTCTTTCCTCTGCTTTTACATGCCATCCTCCTAACTTAATCCTTCCTCCATTTAAGATGTATTTTATGAAGTTAATTTTCAAGGCACCACATTGCCCCATATGCTGTAGATCTTTGTCTGCTGCCCATTCAGCTTCTGCTTTGAACTGTTTCAGAGTCTGTAAACAAGGGAAGATAGAGCTGCTCAGAAAAATTAATTACTTTTTAAAAAAATGTCACAGTAGTCCAAGCATGTTTCTGAGTAACTGGGTTGAGAAAGGGGACAGAAACTGCAAACCATGTGCTTAAAGCTACCTGGACAAATTGACTTTGCATTACAAATTGGGCCTGTGCTATTCAAAGGCATCAATTTGTATTGTGTTAGTAATCAATTCAAGCAGTAGTTAATAATATTCCATTACAGTTATTAATTAATTAAATAACAAAATTGAATAAATATTAAATATCTTAGATAAATACTATTTTAAATTATTATTTAATACAAATATTAAATAATTAAATTCAATAATAGTTAAGGGTTAATTAAAATCACCTTGTCTTGGTTTGAAAGACAGGTGTCTGCTAAGGAAGGCAGAAACCTCCATTGGAATAGAAAATGCAAGGGCTTTCAGGCAGAGATATGGGAAATGGGAATAACAGTTCTTTACTAATGATTACACACACACACACACACACACACACACACATAT
>VZTN01012353.1:47594-80090 GCA_013400515.1 Erpornis zantholeuca
CACTGATGGGCCATTAATCAGGAGATAGTCCAGGGGCAGCTTATCTGTGAGTTGTGGGTGAGGCACTGATGGGCCATTAACAGAAAATAGCCTTGAGGTGGGGAGGCAGGGAACACTGCCCCACCTGGTTTATGAAGATGGTGATAGAATACATGCTTTTGGTCACGTCCTACTTTCCAACCCAGGACACACCTATTTAATGTTTAAAAGACCTATCTAAAGAGAACTTACTTTCAAGACTACAGTATCAATGAGCTATTGTAACATCATTTCTTAGCTGCCCAAAGGGTGATTCAAAAAGTTAAAACTAAATTTCTAACCTTACACAGTTACCCAGAGGCAGCCCTTTGTTGCCCACTGACTAACATGGCACTAATATGATTTTCAGGAAACATTCAGTTTTAATTCCTCTTGTCATTAGTAAAGGACATGAGCTGGCACATGCACAGCCTTTATAGCTGTTAGTGATGAGACTGGCAGGAAAATTCAAGTTGAGTCCTCTCTCCCCAAACCTCAGAGCAGCCTGGTGTATCTGTGCTCTGGAAACCTCTGCCCTAAACTGCATTGGAGTGGGGCAGGGATGTCTCAGGTGATGGGTTACCCTTCCCCACCTCCTCTCCAAATTCCTGTTAGGTAAAACCCACCTCCACAGACTCTCTCCCTGCCCCAAGTGCTCATCACGGCTCTGCAACAAACAAACAGAAAGGAGAAGAATTTTTTCCTTCCTGACAAAGGAAAAAATTGCAAGAAGGAAGAGATTAATGTGGAACAGATGTGCTGTGGATTTTTTGAATAATTTGCTGAAAATTAATGGCAAATTAAGAACAGAGATTAGCTCTGCAGTTCTGTGTTCTCAGAGGGTAATTCACTTGCACAAAAATACAGGCGAAACTTGGCACCTCAAGCAGCTCAACTGGCAGCACGTCCCTGGGAGCCAGGCAGGGATGAGAGCGTGGCTGGCAGGGAGCTGCTATCCACAATCTGCTTGGCACTGGGCAGGCTTTTGGAAGCTCTACTCACCGTGAGCTCACTCAGGAAGAAAAAAGGAGGTGATGGCCAAGTGGATTGGCTTGGCTGCTCCTCTCCCCTATGCCTGGTTCCTGAGAGGTGACACATGAGGTTCTGGGCAGAGGTTGAACACCATTGCCCATGGCAGGGAAGTCACTACCAGTTCAGGCTTCACACTCCTGAATGTGTTTATTTTTCCCTGTTGCATTCACCAGTTCAGAGGCCCAGATGAACCAAGACGACCTTTCAGGTCTCTCCACAAATTTTGGTTCCCACTACAGGTGCTGTGGGGAGCTGACAACAAGCAGGTAGCCTGCACCCCACTGGCCTATTAGAATGCTTTTTCTGAGCTCACCAAGAACTGAAGTTCTTCAGTTTGCAGCTCCCAAATTCTCAGCCACTCTTCCCCTGTTTTCCACTCCTACACCAGGTCTTATTCCCTCTGCCAGCAGCAGGGCACCAGGAAGGTGAGTTCAGTGGTGTGACAGCCCCTTCCAATAAGTGATGGGATACAAAGCAAGGCACGCTCTGCCTGGCTTGTGAAATGTCTGCTACCTCCATCAATGTCTATTTCTAGGACCATATAGCTTGCCCAGAAAACACCTTCCTTATGAAGCCTCCAGTTCTGAACACAGATCTGTCAATGCGGAGTGTGTCCCCTCCTGCTACCCCCTGAGTGCTGGAGAAGTGCCTCTTCAGGGAGTGCTTGGGCTTGGGTTCCTGGCTGGGAGGCAGATGGAGGCTCCCCCTCAGAGAGGGAGGGAGGGAGGTTTCCCTGCTGCACTCCTGTGATCTGTGAATTAAACACCTTGGCTTCATCATCAGTTTCTCCCATAATGACTGAGAAGAGGGATGTCAGAAGAGGCACTGACAGAGAGAGGGATGAAAGCACCAAGTCATTCCTCCTCCTCTGAAAGGATAAAGGCCAATAAAAGATGGTTGTTGGCAGGCTGGCATTAATTACCAAGCAGGCTGATGTTCTGAGAAGTCCCAGCTTTGCCAACATGCCTGACTCCTTCATGGACATTGAATAGCATGACCCCAAACACAACAGAGACTACTTGTGTCTGCAGAAATTACGTCAATTCATTTTGTGGTTGATTCAGCCAGCTCTGATAACTGCTTTTGCTTCAGTTGAGAAAAGGCATTAATCTGTTTAATTTTTCCCTCTGTGATTCAGATCAGACAATCCATTTACAGAATGTGATTGATAAATGAATTAATTGCACGACATTCATTCCTGACACTAGTTCAGAACACACAAACTGAAAATAAGTCACTACAAACCTCTATATATGGAATATAAATTATGGATCTTTGGAGATATTTTAGAGTTCAGTACCAGAGGAGGATTGAAAGATTGTTTAACCTTGTCCAATTCTTCCTCATCTTGCACCCTCAGCAACCATAAGAGATTACCAGCATTGCATAGTCAAACACAAAGGTCTGTTTGGATGGGTATATTGCATCTGGCAGGAAAGTTTTCCCTGTATTACTTCTTGCTTTTCTGATTTGTTCTCTTACTCCAACAAGCACAGTTCCTTTTTTTTTTTTTTTTTGTCTTTTTGAAACAATGATATCCTACCAGCAAGTAAAGTGAAAGCATTCAACTAAACTTTTGCCAGTTTTTTATGTTGGTTGCTTGCTGAAAGAGAAAATTTGAAGAATTGTGTGGCATGAGAGGAGGAGAGACTATGGCTTGAAAGGGGCAGTGGTGGAAGGTTCCCAGAAGCAGACCCAGGCTCGCAAAAAATGACACTTGCTCCTTTACTAACCCACAGACACATGGGGCAGGTTGCAGCTGAAATACATCCCAATAAATGGAAAATTGTTTCTTAACACTGATGAACCACTCATCAGGAAACACAAAGCACATCCAGTTCCTTCCAAACATGAAGACATTTACTATCTGCTCTGTAAGATTTATTACAGTATTTCCTACAACTTTTATGCATGCAATCAAAGCATCAAGTTCTGCACATTTTAAACACTTCCATAAAGCAGAGTAATGACCTTCACCCAAAAAAATGTTAATAAAGGCCAGTAATATTCAAATTTTACATCAGTAATATTAAGTATATGCAAATATTAAGTATATGCAAATTGCACTGATAAATCTGGAATAAGCATCCAGCACTTTGCGTAGTCACTGGAGATACTGGGACAACAGACAGCATCAGGAAAGACTGATGGCCAATCCTGCCAGACAAGACATGGGTATACAAACACTTTGAGTGGGGAAACTAATGTAAACGTATTCACAGTCTTTAGAAATGAATGTGGCAAAGCAGTAATTCACAGATCACCTAATCTTTACTACTTCAACAGCAAAATAAAAGTCCTTTCCCAGGACTGGTTAAAACCCTTCTAATAGTACATCATTAGGAAAGGCATTTCATCAGTGCCATCCCTACCCGCCTTGGGCTGACTGGCACCTCTCTACAGGTCCCTGCAAGCTGAGAGATGGAGCCATGAGCAGTCAGCGGATACAGAAAGGACTGTCATGGAGAGGAGAGCGTGGCACATGCCTTTGGCTCACTGCATGTTCCAGCCCATGCCATCCATCACTGGTGGGAAAGCCCCCAAGTGCTCCTTTTTTAAACCGAGTGATCATATAAAGATGTACAGATAATTCGACAGCTCCTCCACAAAAAAAAAGGTTGATATATGACTGTATTTGCTGTCTGCTGCCACTACCTAGCTAAGGAACCTATATGCTCATGTCTTCATGCATTTAATACACTATGCATCTAACAGCAAAATGTTGGCTGTTTTTCTTTGCATTGCACTGCAAGCTCACAACAGAGCAACAAGGTCTACTTTTTCTGAAAGTATAGAGAAAGCAAAATGAAAAAAAACTGTCATTACATTATTATCTCCTTGTTCATCCCTGCTCCTTCACCCATGTTCCAAGGACACATAACCTTGGGGGTTTACCCATGGTGCGAGTCTGGCCCTATAATTACATTTCAAAGCAAAGGTACTTGTTAAAATGAAGTCTGCTTTCCTGATGTTGCTGATCTTCTCTTCCTTTCATATTGCAAAATAATACAAATAGAATGAGAGCACTTTCCCACCCCCACCCCCTGATTTTTTTTTTCCTTTTAGGCTGTATAATTTTAACCTCCAAACTAGGTCAGCTCAGAGAAGGAGCACTTAATCTTTTACAGTGATTAACAAAGCTGTTATATTGTTAAAGATTTCATGGGAAGTGTTTACCAAAATACCATCCACTTCGTGCAAATGGTTCCTAGATGGCGCTAAGAAAAAGCATTCAGAATGCAGAGAAAGACTAAAGAAAAGAGCCTGACATAAACCCATCACTCTGAAGCTCTGACATTTTGGGCAGCTTATCACTTCCTGGGATATGAAATGATGTTACCCATCTATTAAGAAAGTCAGCACATTCCACAGCACACATAAATTAGTCATGGGTCAAGGGTGAGGAAAGCCTTGTAGACTCCAAGACTAAACACAGCATGTCTCATATCTTCTGTTAGTAACTTGTATGTTTTCAAAATTAATTAGGAAATGGAGCATACAGCCCTTTAACATAAATAAAATGGGTAGCAAACCTCTCTTCTCCCTCCGTTTCTTCCTGGCATTTCTGCTGCCTGAAGATACAACCGTCCTGGTGAGTTTTGGGGGTATTTGCGAACAAGTCGTGGCATCTTTATTTTGGCTATAGCCTCAAGCCTCCTCCACGGGTTGGAGGCATTTAAGCAGGCTTGGGGCCCTGGCCAGGGCAGGAGGTTTCCCACCAGAAGAGCGCCACTCACCACTGTCATTTTGCTTTGGTATACCTTAATTTTGGTTTGACAGCCCTTGCTCTGTGGGCTTTCATACTTTTTTTTCTTAGGACATTCCCTAGCCCACCTGTGGTACTGAAGGGCCAGATTCAGACCCAAACACTGGATGTCACCCCTTCCTGCAGCTCTGCTCCCCATCTAGACTCCTTGGCCCCAAGGGAGCTGCCCTGGATCAGAGCACACACCTGTTGTCTGCATCCTTGATTGAGTTATGGTGATGGAGAAGTGTTGTGAGCCTGGATAGCTCTTAATATGGTCGACGGCAAAAAGGCAGGAAGTGTGAGAAAGGTCCTCTCACAACTTTGATAAAAACAAGGGCAGGGAAAAGAATCTCTTCTTCCAAGCCTTTACTGAAAATCAGCTTTGGGGAAGGGGGCCCGTGGGGTCGCGCCTGCCACCACCTCTCCCCTCATTCGGCTCCAAGGAGGAGGTCTCTCACAGCTTTGTCAGTTTCGCCAGCAGAGCTGGGGGTTCCAGTCCTCACAAGATCCATGGGAACACCCTTTCCACGTGGAGACAGCTCATCCCGGATGGAGAGTGAAGAGCTCCTTTGGCTCTGTTGCCTAGGGGTGTTATTTTCTCGATAGGTCTCTTAACTTAGGGTGGCAACTTCAAAGGTGGAAAACTGGAACTAGNCGGCAAAAAGGCAGGAAGTGTGAGAAAGGTCCTCTCACAACTTTGATAAAAACAAGGGCAGGGAAAAGAATCGCTTCTTCCAAGCCTTTACTGAAAATCAGCTTGGGGGAAGGGGGCCCGTGGGGTCGCGCCTGCCACCACCACTCCCCTCATTCGGCTCCAAGGAGGAGGTCTCTCACAGCTTTGTCAGTTTCGCCAGCAGAGCTGGGGGTTCCAGTCCTCACAAGATCCATGGGAACACCCTTTCCAGGTGGAGAGAGCTCATCCCGGATGGAGAGTGAAGAGCTCCTTTGGCTCTGTTGCCTAGGGGTGTTATTTTCTCGATAGGTCTCTTAACTTAGGGTGGCAACTTCAAAGGTGGAAAACTGGAACTAGTCATGGCTCTGGTTGCTGACGANACCACCACTCCCCTCATTCGGCTCCAAGGAGGAGGTCTCTCACAGCTTTGTCAGTTTCGCCAGCAGAGCTGGGGGTTCCAGTCCTCACAAGATCCATGGGAACACCCTTTCCAGGTGGAGAGAGCTCATCCCGGATGGAGAGTGAAGAGCTCCTTTGGCTCTGTTGCCTAGGGGTGTTATTTTCTCGATAGGTCTCTTAACTTAGGGTGGCAACTTCAAAGGTGGAAAACTGGAACTAGTCATGGCTCTGGTTGCTGACGATCCGATCCGATGGTGTTGATTAGACCTCTCAATTAGGTATCAGCTCGTTATTCTAGGGGCTGATTGCTGCTTGTCAGCACTGGGTCATCTAATTTACATATGAATGGTGTCACTTCCCTCCAGGCAGCTTGCTGGGAGCAGTGGCGGGGGCAGCACCATTGCTGAGAAAGGTGTTGAGGCAAACTAATATACATAACTGGGTAAGTAATTAAGGAAAATTAAGGGGTTTACATTGATACAGTGGATCATTAACAAAAGCAGGGATAACCGGGTACATATTTATTGCCTTTGCACGAAAGGCTACGGCGACCTAGTCCCGAGACAGAGCACGGCAACCCGGCCACACCCGAGTCACTGGGACCACAGACATAGACACCAGTATGGTGAAGAAGTCAAAATGGCATTTATTATCTTGTCTCTTGGGTTTAAATAGTTGTGAGGAGGCTAGTCTACGTCATAAGGGGCAGTGGGACTCGCTAGGGTTAGTATAGGGTGGAAAACTACTGGGGTTAGGAGGGGTCACATTCTTGGGGTGATCGTTATCTCAGGGGACAGGGGGGAGAAGAGGCCCTGGTTCTTTCCGTGACATTGCGAGATCTTCCGTACAGAAAGAAACAGCAGAGCACTTTAACACAAAGTAAGCAACATAGAGTAAAACCGGTGGAGGACTTAACTACAGCAATTAACAAGAACAAGCAGGCTTAATTAACAAAGGAAAATAAGGGGTACAGCACTGATTTCAGAGGTGGCTAACAGAAACAAGGGTAAGAGGGCACTTATCACAACAAGCTGCATAACACAGAGTGAATGGGTGGGGTGCTTAACGAGGGTGATTAACTGGGACAAGAGGCTTAATCAACGAGGTAGATAATGAAACCTGAGCAGATAAACAACAAGATAAACTGGAAAAAAAAAACACTAGAATTTCATCCATAACAGGCTTGAAATCTTTTTAGAAATGTATTAAACAAAGCAATTACAATGACTGGAGACCTGATGTGGCTGTCCAGCCAAACACAAAGGAAGACACAGATCTGACTTCAGCTTAGACAGTCTGCAGCCAGACAGAGCTCAAAGGCTGTGACACCAGATTTTATACCCTTCAAACCCCGCCTTATCACCTCCCCCAAGCCCTCCCCATCAGGTCAAGATGATTGGCTGCAGGTTGAGTCAGTCGATCCTGTTGGCTTGTCACTTGTTCCCAGCTGTCTTGGGGCATGTTACATGCCCTTCATTGGTCTTCCAGCACATTCCAACATTCCCCATCACGAGCATACTTTATTAACGCAAACCATGACCGTCATCAACTTCATTGATAAACAAAAAAAATTGAGGGATTAGCCAAACCAAATCACAACTGTCCCAAACTCTAATTCCTCTCAACAGTTCATTATTCTAGTAAACAATAATCAACACTACACATTCATTGTGACTCCTTATTAATTAATCATCAAGTGTAAAAGCCAATTCCAGCAGCCTAGTTTTTGACAGGAAGGATCTTTGTATGGGGTTCCACGGAGGTGTTTATTCCAGCCGCACATGTGTAGGGTTCCGGTGACAAAGACAAAGCATCATGGGAGGGTCCAGGTTTAAGTACAGGGGACAATAAGGGTGGAGAGAGCATCAGTACCAATCGTCTGGGGGCACAGGGCAGGATACAGGCAGGGCCAGGGTATGGGAGCCAGTGGGGAAATAGAGAGGGAGTGGCTGAGGAACAAGGGCTAGTGGACCAACTGGGGAAGCAGAACTGGGGTACATTAGCATAACAGAACAGGATATCCAGGGAGAAGCCTTTCTTTCTCACCCTGATCTGGAGGATGCTCTTAGGGTCCCCTCCTCCCAGGGGGGCTCCTACAGAGAAGCATTTAATTACTGGTTTATGACCTTCATTAAGAGTCTCAGCAAGGGAAATTAACGTTCTGTTATTGTGCCCAAGTCAGGCAAGCACTTGTTTGAGTAGAAACTCACCTTCCCATGCTGCAGTATTTGTTGCCTTGTCTTGTTTGGTCTTCTGGCTCTCTTCTTTGCTTCAACATGGCTGATATTGATGGAATAAGCATGCTGGGAAGAGCCTGGAGCTCAGCCTGGCTTCCTGTGAAATACCCACCTCCATTGACTTCCATGGGAAAAGGACTTGACCTTTAAATCTTGTGCTGCATTGGGCTTGGAATAACTCAGAGCTCTTTCTGTATGAAGACTTTCAAGAATATTAGTAATATACAACAACTCATGGAGGGTCTGTGTTAGTTCAGTGCTTTATTATCTCCCCAGCTCCCCAGCAAATGACCCCTTCCACATTCTCTTCAGGTGCTGTGTTAATTTCTTGACAGGGAGTGGGGGATGTTTTACACTTTGCAGTGAGGGATTTTGTTACCTTTGTAGAGATGTTCTGCAAAAGCTTCAGCTCCTTTTAGGAGTAAGAGTAAGCCTCTTTCACTGTGCTTTTAATTAACTTTTATTTGCTTGACATTTCATTTATATTATTTTTAAGCAGTCTGAGGTTCTTGGCAGTAAAAGCACATGTAAACTAATTCAAATGATAGATTATCTTCACAAAAGACTTTTTTTTTCTTCTATCATCACACCACTAGGAATAATTTGTCTGAGGAAATAAGAGTGGCTGCAAAAATTCCCCTCGATTACCTCAGTACAACGGACACTTTGCAAGGCAATAACAAGAGGAGAGAAAGTACCTGCTGAGAACATGTGGACACTAAATCAGCCACTTTATGTTTCTGGTTCAGCTCCTCCAGTAAGGGTGAGGAGGGGCTGCAGAATATTTATTTTATTGGAAAAAAAAAAAAAAAAAGCATTATTTTCTCAGTTGTTTAAAGTCTGATTTTAACCTGGTTCCCTAAGGACTGAAGAAGAAAAATATTTTCTGCACTCCTCCACATGGTTACTTCCACGCTTCTCCTCCCTTCCCTTCTATTTTGGGCATATTTTGGAAAGGCCCTGATGTCTCTGAGATGTGAAGCCTCTTCTGCCTGAGAGGCCATCAGTGGCCACACAGGAGCAGGAACAGGAGCCTGTTATCACCATGGAAAGGGAGCAGAGAGCAGGGATGGCATTCACCCATTTCACTCATGCTGCATGCAGGAAGAAACCTTACACTGCACCAAAACCTTATGCAGTGGTCCCATCAGCTTCTAGTCCAAGCATGGAAGACTCAAAAAAACCAAATAAGAAAAAAATGTAATCAACATGAAGAGTAAACCCAAGGGGAGCACAAAATCCTCAGCTTTGGATAATAATTTTATGCGTGTATATATATATATATATACACACTCACAAATATACCTAAGAAGCAGATGAAGGTTTTAGGAGAAATGTTGCCTATAAAAAAATAATTCCATTAATATACAGAGCATTACAAGACTCCAGATTGCTGAAGTGCCCTCATGAGAGTCAAGAAAAAATACTACTTTTACATGTACAGATCATCTCAACCCATAACGTTCCACCTATCTATTTCAAAGCACTCATAATTCAGCAAAGAAAGAAAACCTGGCACTTGCTGCATATGAAATATGTTTACAGTGGCACAGTTGGTATATTGATTACATTACTTTCTTTTAAATATTTTAACATAGTCTTTGGCTAATGGAGTACTTAATTAAAGAGAAATAAACATTAGTTTTCAATTTATGGGTAAGGAATGCCCTTACAGTATGGGCTGCAGGATTTGATCCTCACTGTCTTTGCAGATTTATCAGTTGTACCAGACACGGAGGATATATGTAACATTAGCCTTAGACTGGTGGCTCCCAGTAAGTCTTCAACACTTCATAATATTCTGCTGAAGAATTGGTGGTCTCTGAAATCCTAGTCCTGAATTGCCAGCAATGTCCTCTCAGCAGCAATCAAAAATTGTTGGGAGATATGCAGTGGGGGTGCAGTAGTCATTTTGGGCTTACAGACAACAGTTTGTTTGGCTGATAATAAAGTCAACATGCTGGTTTGGAGCATAAAAAATAATGTTTAATAAGCATCATGTTGATTTATTAAATAAAATATGAATATCAATCTAACATTGATATTCAACTCGTAACAGACAAAACTCTCCAACAGTTAAAGTTAGAAAGCTGTATGTTTTATTATTACAGCACTGGGCAGCAGGGGAATAGCTTCCAAAGCAAGCTGCGAATCTCTAAAGCATTGACTTTCCTTATATTCACAAAGGCCTTACATATTCATCTAAGTCACCTGAGACGCCTATACATATGCATCACCTATCCCACTCCGTATTAAAATGAGCTGAATGTTCATTACGGTTGCGCAGTTCTTCCTTTAATTTGGGTCGGTGGTCTCTTGAAGATGAAGTCAGACGTCTTCCTCTTTACTTTGTCCCACTGCCAGGTCTTCCTGACCCTTGGTCACGATCCAGGCCTTGTCTCTTGGCTCCAACTATCTTGGAGGCCAGGTGTGTTCTTCGGTTCCTGCTCTTGTACAATGCTGAATGTCCTCCCTGTTGCTTCTAAGAACATAACCGAGTCGAATACATGATAGATTGTCTTCGCTCCAACTGCTTCAACTATACCTATGTGCTAATGATTAAACCTTAGTTTCTTGCTTCTACCTTGCTAGCTACAACATCAACTTTTAATTATTTTTAACCCTTGATTCAATGTTTGCAAACACCCATTCTATTCTTTTTATTAAATTAATTTTTTGCTTCCATTTCCTACAATCTGATGGATTCAAACTCAAAAAAATAATTCTGCTAATTCTACCCCCTTACTGAAAAAATGATATTTCAATCTGCAGGGTGTGGAAAATAACTATTCAAAGAGTTTGCTGCAGAAAAGCGGGCTGTCTGGAGTCTCTTTTGCCAACACCTCCCTAATTTCTTCCTAATATCTAACCTACCTACCAACCTTCATCTTGAAGCCATTCCCCCTTGTCCTGCGTGCCCTTGTGACAACCTCTGAGATTGTTCACCAAATGCTGGCAGCATGAACCTCTCCCAAGGCACCCTTAAGCTTTGGGTCTCCTATTTAGCACTGTCACTGTAACATTTTGAGGGCTGTCACATGTCCCATGATTCACACTATGACATTTCTACTTCTGCATTTTTAGACATGGCTTTTCACCCAGCTTCCAGCAACCTGGCCCAGGTGCCTGCGAGTAATCTGGAGTTCTGTGCCCGCAGTTCCAAATGCTCTCCTTCTTATGCAGCACCTTGCAATTGTCACCATTGATTTTCAAAGCTTGCAGTGCACCATTAATCAGGAGTTGCTCTCTCTAAGGGATTTCTGCTGCCTGTTTTTCTTCTCCTTCTCTTTATTTTTCTCCCCTCAGATCTTTGGGAGAGAGTGCCTAAGCACAGAATTATTTTGTTTGGGTGCCAAATCTTCCTCGCAGAGGGTGTAGTCAGGAGGCTTGCATTCCTCTGCCAGAAAAACTCTGCTTTTCAGTAGCTCTCAACCCCCAGCATCCCTCTGGCAGCCAAGGCAGGAAAGAGTAACCTTATTCCCCACCCAAAGCATTTGGTTTTTTTGTCCCTCCCCTGCAGGCTTCATCTCCACCAGACACATCCCAGCTCATAGGCACTGCTCTGCCTAGGTGTCTCCCCACACTGTTTTCACATAACTGGCCTCCAATTTGCTGCTCTGGCTCCAAATGGAGCTTTTAAAATCAAAAGGAAAGCCAAGCATGGAGGGAGAAGGAGCAAGCCAGCTCTTAATGAGCAAGCCCAGCCAGCCTGCCCAGTCCTCGGCTCTGTACTGGCAGACACAGCTCCCCCCACCCTGCTGGCTCACAGCCCTGCTTCAGAGCAGATTAGGAATCCAGAAAGAGAAGAGACTTTTTATTTGCTGCTTCTTTGGAGACCTCTTGAGCTGCTCTCTGAGCAGCTCTCATTTAAGAGCTGGCGTGGGAGCCATTTGATTTCCTTTTAAGCAATCAGTGGTGGAAGCAGTTTTAGAAAAATAATGTAATTCTTGTAAGAGCAACTTCTGCTTGGGCAAATGCTGCTGTCGGCACTGGCAAAAATTAAAATGGGAAAAGAAAATTCTGCCTCTTGAGTGGGATGGGAACAGCAAACTGCACCAGTGCCCCATGGCTTTGATCTCCAAGGGACCACAGCACTGCTCACAGGGCAAGTGAGTTACCCTGAGCCATAGAGGTGGCATCTCATCCAACAAACACCACTGAATGTCCCACAAGTCTTTCCTGTCTCATAAAGCAAGCAGATTATTTGTCTTTCTTTTCAGCCTTCCTTTCTTGACATTTCTTTCCTGATTTTCCTTCCCCAGTGATGAAGCAAAACTTTCAGTTTTCACATCAGTTCATCAGGTCAGAGGGTTTTACCCCTTGAACCATGGACCATTTTCAATCATGTTCAATCATTTTCAATCATCTCCAGATACCCTGGAGAATACCTGGGTTGCAGAGCCCTTCTGGCTCTCTTTGAAGCACTTCTCTTGGGAATGGGAATGGCCTGGGACAGTCCAACACTCTTTCTGCTCTAATAGCACTTTCTTTTCTGCTTTTAGACAATGTTCTGGTTTGAAAAACAAACCAGTGGGAGACACTAAGTCAGAATAACAATTTATTAGGAAAATTAGAAATAAAGGCAGAAAAACACTGGTTTAAAACTGACAGAGTCGGAATACAACCTGACACCCTGTTAGTCAGGGTGGCGGTGTGTTGGGGTTTTAGAAGCTCCCCATTCTTTCTTTTTTCTCTCCTCTCTTAAAGGAATTTTTCCCCATGTTTGGTTGCTAGGGAACAAATAGCTGGGTACTTAAGAGAAACAAAAGGACCTGGCCACAGGGGAGGGTCCGGCCAGCTCTTCTTGCCTGGAGTTTTTCTCATTGGGCAGAAACTGGAACTGGGCGGGATTGGAACTGGCAAAGGAGAGCGAGATACAGCCTGGCTGCAGTTCTCTGGTATCGGGAGAGAGAGAGGCTGCTCTGCCCTGCCGCTCCTCTGCTGCTACTGTCACCTTTGCTGTTTCGGCCGTCTCTGCTGCTTTCTGCCGCTTCCTGCCACAGCCACTGTTTCTGCTTCGGTTTCGGCTTTCTGCTGCGGCTGGAAGTTTTTTTGCTACACTGTAGCTGTGGCACGCCCTGCCTGCCGAGACATCCTGAGACCCTGCTGCAGCTCTGGAGTTTGATACATCTCATCTACAGCCCGGGATTTGGGTCCCTCTCTCCCGCTCCAGCCTGCTGTCCCCGAGGGCCCTGCCCCTCTGCCCCAGGGGTNTCTCCTAATTTCGAAATTATAGTAATATGGAGGGAACGGGGTTACATCTTCTATTCCAAGGGAGGCTCCTGCCTTCCTTAGCAGACACCTGTCTTTCAAACTGAGACATGGTGGCAGTCTGATAAAATGGTGGCTGCAGTCCTCCTGAAGTGATGGATCTGATTCTGTTGAAACAGTGATCCTGCAGAAGGGTCTGGTCTTCCTCAGAACGTCCAGTGGTGGCTATGTAGCTCTTGTCCTGTGAGAATCCAGTGCCTATGGTGTTCAAAATCTCAGTTTATATCCAGGATGGAATGCTTGGTTCCTCCCTCTGGGTGGAGCATCTCACAGTGAGATGGTGAGTCATTAGGCACGGCATTGATGGGCCTATTAACAGGAGATAGTCCAGGAGTGAGTTATCTGTGAGTCATGGGCAAGGCACTGATGGGCCATTAACACAGGATAGTGCAGAGGGAGGATGCAGGGAGAACTGCCCCACCTGGTTTCAACAGCTCATGGAGATGGTGATAGAATACATATTTTTGGGCACATCTTACTTGTAACATAGGGCAGACAAATACAATGTTCTGTGTGTTTTCTTTCACATCCCTCTCTCTTTGACACCCTTCTCATTCATTGCTATGTGCTGCTGGCAGAGAGTCCAGTAGAACAGGTTGCTGGTGGATAAGGTCTGGATACAGTAAATAAACAGCATTTTAGATTTTTAAGTCGTTGGGGGATTATGGGGGGATATATACATAGAGCTGTCCACTGTACCCATTCTTTCTTCTTAATTTTAAGGAATACCTGTAAATATGTTGAAAGACAAGGAAAAGTGGAGGAAAAAATTGAAAACTGCAGGAAGAGCTGGGTGTGGTATTCATGACACAAGAAGGATGCATGCCACATGGCACTGGACCATGTGCCACACCAACAGTAGCATGAAGCCCAACAAGATCCTCCACTGGGATCCTACAATCCACAGCCACCAAATAGCCCCAACAGCCCACTACGTGCAGAGCTGGGGTGGCATTGCAGCTTTCTGAGAGGTTTGAATCAACTACTGTAGCTATTTTCTTCTAGAAACAATGCAGAGGGAATTTTAATCCACACATCCACCTGGGAAGGAACAGAGTAGAAAAGAAAAATTGCCCCTGAAGAATAAACATTAATGTCCCAAGGACTGGTCCAAACTTCTGCACTTGCCAGAGACTCACTAAGTAGCCTACAGCCATTTTTCTTTCTTTTCCTTGTTTTTTGCTTTAATGACAGAAATTCCTGAAGAACAGAGGGTGAAGGGATTTTGGCTCTGGCAGAATACTGATGTGCAGCAGCCCCATTCTGTTCCTTCCTCAAATTCATTCCTATCCCATCACCACTTGACAGCTTCTAGCTATTACTAATTTCAGCAGGTAAAAGAGGACAGACTTCTCCCTCCCCAGCCCAAGAGTCTGACTTTTAAAAATGTGTGCAATGAGATGAGAAAATAAACCTCAACATATCAGATGCCTGATCTGGGCTATGGTGGAAGAGAGCTCTGCCAATGGCAGTTTCTCCTAATAAACTTTTGTAATGATGCATTTGCAGGAAAAATATATCAAGCCGCAGGAAAGAACTAAAACTGCCTAAGTGGCCGAGTATCAAACACACACATTTACAAGGTTAATAGCTGTGAGAAACAGAGCATGCTGCACCCTAGAGCAGACAAAAATGCACCAGTCATGAAGCCAAACAATGAAAACGAGTATGCAATTTTCCTTTCCAAAATGATTTTGACATCACACTCTGCAGAAAAGCTAGGGAAAAAAAAAATTAAGACCCTTTCTTTCCCCTTGAAATGCATGGAATCTGATGGATCCATCCCACAACAGCAGCCACATGAACCCAACGGAGACATGAGCCTGCAGTGACAAGGCTCTGGACACACATTTGGCATGGTTTCCTTGTGGAGATCTTCCCCCCATCCCCAGGCCCCTGAATTAAGCAGATATACTCCTAAAACCACACTGAAGAATTGGAGTTTGCATAATATTTCCTCTCCCAGATACCACTGGGAACAAGGAGTCCTTTGGCATGGAGTTTGAGAGGGGCTTTGCCTCTGCATAGTGCCCTCATTAGGCTTATCAGTGAGTCTGGGAAAGATCTGGTGTTTACTTCAATCCCTCCCTTAGCATGCCTGGAGCCATGGGGTTGGCAACTCACAATGGGTTTGCACCAGGCTCTGCCAAGCTCTTCTAGTGGTGGAATTTTAAAAAAACCCACTTGCTTCTATCTGCCACATTTCTCTGCTGGCAAAATACAGTAGCAGCGATGCATAATGCCAGCATTCCCTTTGCTAACTGAGCCTATTCTGCTCACTAAAACAGCTTTGGAACTGTGTCTGTGCTTTGCTACAACGGCCAAATTTCTCAGCACAGACAAAGCTGGATTCCAAACTCCCAGCACTGCTGGGGATGGACTCTGCCTCTGCAGACCCTGGAGTAGCCTGGGAACCCCTCCCTCTCCTGTCTCTTGCATGATTCCTACTGGCTTTCCTACTCATTCCAGAGGGGAGAAATTACTTCAGATAGATCAGTTCAAGAGAGGATTTTTCACACCAGACTTCACCTTGCAGTTTGTATCAGCTAAGTGTTGCCTTTTTTTAAATTTTGCAAATTAAAATATTACCCAGCAAAAGCCAAACATGACTCTCTGTTTAATACAACCTAGATGCATTATCTTTTTTAAGGAAGGCTCCAAAGTGAAGATGTACTTTAGTTATAGCAGCAAGGAGAGGTTTCATCAGTGTTGAACAACTGAGTTTCTCTCCTAGCCTTTGATTAATGAGCATGAAATACCATCTACCTTATAACTACTCTCAAACACTCAAGTATGTTAAACAGCCTTTTGATTCTCTCCAGCTTCTTGATCATGTGTGAAGCTTCAGCTGAATCCAATTTGTACCATCAGGAACTGAAGTTATTCTGCATTTGTCAATGGCACTACATTTGGCATTACATTTCTCTTAGCCGTAATGAAGTGATACTGAATGATAGAACTCTTTATACTGTGTTAATACTGTGATCATTCAGGTGTTTTGAATCTGTTGGGGCACCTAAGCTATATGTCTGCCAGGACAAAAAGGTAGGAGTGTTTCCAAGGAATTTTGACTGGGCAAATTGAATCACAATTGAAGCCAGAAATGGCTCTCCTGCACCTCCCCTGCAGGCAGTCAGGAATGTGTCCTTTGAGAGACTTGCTAAAACTTCTCAAATGGAAAACAGCTTTTGTTCAGAGACACTCAGGTCTAGGAAAGCCATGCACTCTGAGGGTGACTGAAGACACCTTCCTGGCACATTGAGGATCCAATGGCTTCCTGAAGGTGTGTGGTGAAGCCTTGCTAAACCCCACAGATGGATGCCCTGACCAAAACAGCAACTGCAGGATAGAGACAGAATGAAACGATGGAAAGGCATGAACATCTGCATGAACCTCTGGCCACAAGCACAGCACATGCTGCCCATCAAACATGGATGCAGGTGAAGGGGGCCATTTTTAAAATTTCTGCCAGGAAGGGAATCTGTGCTGTCTTCCTAGTGAGAGGAGAATGCAAATATTCACGATAAAGCCTGAACAGAAAGAACTACTAAATATTTTAATCAACTCAGTCATCATGTGAAAAAGAAGTAATTTTCCCCTCTCAGGGCCACATGGATGGGTGCACACTTGCTGCCTGATTTAGCAGCGATCATTTATTTAGGCTGCTTTAGCTTAACAGCTAACATTCAGCTCTTTGACTTCCTGTACTTAGGAAAGAAATTGATATACATTTTTTAAACCTTGAAATAGATAGAAGCTAGTAAAAGCCACAAAGAGCGGGGGGAAAAGAGAGCATTCAGTACAAATCAGCCTAGGGTAATTCAGAACAGGCTTAAGAGAGTTTCCCCTCATATTACCTATTTCCTTCTGGACAGTTTTTACTGTCGTCTTGTGCACCTTTCACCCTGTGGGCTTTTTGTATCTCCAGCATTCCCTTGCCTACAGGATTAAACAGCAACCTCCTCCACCGTCCTTAACTCACAGCAACTCAGGGAATGCTGTTCCTTGGCACCTCGGCTAGTTTCCTCTATAAATAAAAACACTGGAGCTGCTTCCCTAGCTTTTTTACAACTCTTATTCAGGTTTCTTTAATCCACACATGTATTTTCTAATAGTTACTATGTGCGCAGTGTCAGCTCTCCTTTAAAAGCTTTAATCTTTCTGTTAATAAAACTTGAGGCTTTTGGTTCTCATCTGCCTTTCTGTTCCCGATCCATTGCCAATAAAGGAAAAGAGCAAGCAGGAACCTGCCACCCATTAAATGATCTTGAAAGCAGAGCACCTGAAAACAGGCAGTCAGTCCAAATGCAAACTACAGGA
The DNA here is from genome assembly GCA_013400515.1 of Erpornis zantholeuca. NCBI lineage: Eukaryota > Metazoa > Chordata > Aves > Passeriformes > Timaliidae > Erpornis > Erpornis zantholeuca. Next base: position 65,293 of record VZTN01012353.1, read on the forward strand.
CACATCATTTTCATCATCTTTCAGGAACACCAAATTTGATTCTTAATGGTAAATCTTTAATATTAAATGCATGAAACCAGTTAAGCAATAAACGAATGAGGGAAAGCAGTGGTAACAGAGGGAAATACGTATTTTCAGATGAGATACATAAAAAGATATAAAATATCCCAAATTTTAGGCTGCTTTCAGAAGTGATGTGTATGGTGAAAGCATTTCAGCCCAGCAAGTGCCCCGCTGTCTCCACTATCTTCAGTGATACCCCATAACATTGCAGAAATAGTTGGCATCACTTTTCCCCAGTGCAAGGCACTGACTTGCATGTTTAACTGGCTGTTCACCACTGGAAACACCAACATGGAAAATCAGCTGCTTATCTAAGGAGAGGGTTTCCCTTTCATCTTAAAGACACACATCAGGCTTTATGTTTTACTTGGATGGTGAAGAATTTCACAGCAGAATCACAACTGCAGACCGCTTGAAATAAGCTTAGAGATCCCTGGACAATGAGTGATCATTCACTGAAATATTCATTACCAGATTCATGATATGTCGTATGACCTTTTTTAAAAAAATTATCTCTTTATTAGTGAATTCAAGTACAAATGAAAAATTGCATTTAAAAAAAACCCAAAACACCACAAAAAACCTACAACCAACCAACCAAAAAACTCAAACACTGCAGGCTGCATTTCGAATAACCAGGAACTGGATTTTTAGACTTCAATTTATGAAAGTGCTCTGCACAAATATTTGTCTGTACAAAGCGCACACAAACTTTCATCATCTCATTTTGCTGAGGAGAGGAAAAATGAGGATGCTACAGGATATATTCCAATTACATTGACCCAGAGCTCATGTATGTCATAACATTATTACTAATTCAGATTCATAGTATCGTAATATGGATTGCAATAATAACTTAGACAGAAAGGTATTTATGGAATTCTCTAGTCCATCCCTGCTCAAAGGAGGGCCAAAGTCAGAGCTGGACAACGTTCCTGGCCTTGCATGCTCAGACAGAACATTTCCATTTAAAACCCTGGTCAGAGCTGGATTCAGACAACCATTTACAAGTTCCATGTCTGGCAGATGCATAATCTGTCCAAACAGATTTTCCACCTCACTACCATGTTCTTAGCAAATTTCCATACAGGTCGAATAATAAAGCAGGGACAACAACATCCTGTCACCAAGCAAGGCTCTTTCCGCAAAGGTAAGACAAAAAATGCACCTGAAATGGGTCTTGCTTCAGAGATGGTGGAAACAAGTCCAATGGGGACTGAGAAATGAGCAAGGGCCCATCTCCATAAAGATAGGTGAACTCGAAGATATAGTATCTATATATGATATATATATATATAAAATATATATAATATATAATTAACTTCCATGCAAATGAGCCAACTGTGGCTCAGCCTGCCTGCTCCTGAAGACAGTCAGTGCTTTGCCATTGGATTCATTGGCAGCACGACCCAGCTGTCAGCTCAGTGTGAAGCTCATTATAATTCCCCAAAGCTTGCTGTGCCACACATAGGCTGTGTGCCCTATAGCAGCCCCACACACCTGGACTCTGGCCCCTTGTCCTGATGCTCACCTGGACCAGTTCTACCTGCTCTCATGAGGTCTCTGTGGGGAATTACTGAGCCTTGGATAGAGGTCATGAAAAGCCTGCAATCCCCTGCCCAGGAAAATACTATTTTTGGCACCTGCATGGCAAAGCCCCAAAGGCACAAATACCCAAAGCAAAACAAAGCCCTCCATTCTTATGGGAAAAAAATCCCACTAACAAAATGCATCACTTTTTCCTTATTTGTTTCCCATTTCCTTTCTATGAGTCTTCTTTGCCAACATCTCCAAAGGGAGTTTTCCCCCTCATATGTTGCAGCATGCCCAGTTTCCACCAACAGCAGCCAGACTGGCAGTCCATGAGGGACATGGGACTGAGTGAACTGAGAAGAAAGCTTAAGGGCTGTGTCTATAACTGGATGTTTCCCTGGAAACATAGAGAACTTGGTACATCTCATGACTTGCAGTGTGCACAGATTTCCTCACTGTAGCTTCAGCCCAGGGAGTTGCAGGGAGCTGGCTGGAAACAGGAAAGCCTGCAGCTGCCACAAGCATCCAAGCACCTCCAGCCCAGCACAGGTCAAGGCTCATTGCTATGCACCAAACAGCTTTTGGGGGGACACAGCCTGCTGTGATGGCTTGTATCTGACAGAAAAACCACACAAAAGCCATTAGACTTGTAATGCTCTTTGTCCCAGCACACAGCAATGCCATAAAGCAAAGAAAATATAGCTCGAAGCACAGGTAAAATTAATTTCTTCTTGAAAAAAAATTGTATGTAGTTTTACTTCAAGGACTTTGAAACCACCGAGCAATTTGGCTTTAATAGAGCAAAGCCTGTGAGAAACAGAGATCCCAAATCCTAAAACTATATAAATGTTTTAGGCATATCATCGCTAGGAAATTTGTCCCAATTCCCACAGCACAGCTGGAAGTGTAACAACAGCTCCTGATCAAAGGCAAATTACACAGAGGCCTTGACCTTTGATAATGAGTCCTGGCTTCCCAAGCTATCATGTCAGGCAGTGGTTGTAAATGTGTATTTGGAGTCAGTGTTGGTAGAGCAAAATGCACACCAGGCAACTCAATTAATCAGAAAACATAGGAACTGACATGATGATATGCAAGGAATGAACAAGAAGGAATCCAAATTCATCTCCTTTGCTGCTTCCCACTGAAGATGTTTTAGCATATTGTTCTTCAATACAATTCAAATTATCAGCTGATAGAACAATTATCTAACTAAATGATTTAACCGTGATTAAAGTCTAAACAAGCTGCTGAACAAACATTTATGTAACCTTACTTGAACTTCATTTCAATTCCCTGCACGATGAAAAATTCCCTACATATTTTTCTGATGATCAGGCTGACAGGGTTCTAGGTAGCATCTCTTACCTGCTCACGCACCAGTTAGACTCTAACGCCCCTACCAAGGCAGGGTAACCTGGAGCATGTAACACAGAAACACCTCCAGGTGGGTTTGGAAGGTGTCCATGGAGGGAGACTCCATGATCTTCCTGTTCCAGGGCTCTGCTACCTTCAATGTAAAGAAGTTCTTTCTCATGTTGAGTTGAAATTTCTTATGTTTATGGGTATTTCTCCTTGTCCAGTCACTGGACATCACTGAAAAGAGTCTGTCACCATCCTCTGGTACCTACCTGTTGGAGTCAAGGAAGGCTCGAGAACCTCTCCTGCTCCCCTGGGGGTTCCTTTTATCCCCAGAGCACCCCAAAATAGCTTAGTTGTTGACCTAAGCCCATGGGAAAAACTCCCCTCACTTCTGGATGAGCTGCAAGCACCAAAGAAATGAAAAGGGTTTTTGGTTAGTGTACCACAGAGTGTGTAGTTGTAGTTTTAGGTGTTGCTCTATATATTATGTAGAGACAACATGGAGAATTTAGGGTGTCGGTTCTTTCTTGTTTTTCTTCTTCTTTCTTCTCCTTCTTCCTTTCTTCTCTGACCTAAGTTCCTGTGATTTATTAATTGGTAGAAAGAACTCAGTGTAGAAGAGACAGGTTAATTACGTTGATACTTACTGGTTTTAAAGACAAAACAGAACACACAGAGATTGTTAATTGGATGATAAAAGTTATAAAAGCCACCTGCTCTGAGCAGCCATTTGCCACTTGCCATTGTACTCCTGGAAGCAACAGCAGAGTCTGTGCTTCTGAAACTTAGATAAGAAAAAATAAACAATCCTTGAAGCAGCAGAAAGAAGTCTTGCTTCATTTTTCTGACATGAGGCATTGAGAAGGAAGATCACCGGGCAAGGACCAGAGACAGGGGCCTCCTAGGCCCCAACACGTGCCTGTGAGACATTTATGTGCATTAATGAGACCCCCTCTCAGTCTTCTCTTCTCTAGATTAAATCTTGTTGTTGGGGTTTTAGGAGTTCTCTTTTCATTTTTTTTTCCTCTTAAAGAATTTTCCCCATACTTGTTGCTAGGAGACAGTAACGACTGGATACTTAAGAGACACAAAAGACATGGCCACAGCTCAGGGGAGGGGTCCAGCTGGCTACTCTCTTTCACCTGGAGGTTTCTCCTGTAGGACAGAGATGCTGCAAGATTTGGACTAGGGAAGCGGGGTTGTATGGAGCCCCTAGCTCTCTTGTGCTCTTGGCATTCTGATGGGAAGGAAGCTGCAGTCACTGTGGGGAGAATTCATCACCACTGCGGGGTTCTGCCTTCTGCTGCCTTCCTTCTACCATGAGTGGGGCTTGCTTGCTGGAGTGGCTGTTTCACTGGCACCCTGTTTAACACCCTACCTCACTAAAACGGGACTTTTCACCGTTTGCTCGGGTGCCTCAGGGGAAAAACCCCGGGATCCCGAGCCCACCTTTCCCTGCCCCGCTGGGAGCTGGGCTGCCGCTGCCCTGCCCCCGCCATTCCTTTGCCTCTGCTGTGTAGCCCCGCACCCCTGCCAGCTGAGACATCCTGGGGCTCCTGCTACAGCTGCGGAGTTTGATACATCTCATCTACAACCTGGGATTTTTGCTCATTCTTGCCATTCCAGCCTGCTGTCCCCGAGGGTCCTGCCGGGCCCCGGGACCGGCTGCCCCAGGGGTTTGTGCAGCAGCTTCTCCTCCGCCATCACCGCGTGGTGCCGAGCTCGCTCCCAGCGCCCCCTGCAGGCGCGGGGAACCATCGCACCCGCCCTGCTCACCGGGAGCCGCCAGCGCCCCTGCCGGCCGTGAGCGGCACTGCACCCACGGGAAAGTGCCTGACAGCCGAGAAGGTGTCACTGGGTTCTGTACAGTTTGTTGTTGCTGCTGTTATTGTTTGTTTGCCTTGTTATACATACTTGTAAAGAACTGTTATTCCTATTCTCATATCTTTGCCTGATAGCCTTTAATTTCAAAATTATTATGATAAAGCTGAACAGGACACCAGGACAGGTAAGTGCAGGGACACCTAGGCATCTACATGGGCAAGTTGCAGCTGGGAAGAAACCTTGCATTTGGGTGAGTGCAGCACAGGAGGTTAAGGCAAGACTGGCGATGCAACAAGTCTTTCTTCAAATGTCTTTCCACAGCAATCAGAATGAATTTAAATGGAAACTTATTCAGAGAGCAACAGAACTTGAATCTGACACTGCCAGAACAGCTGCACCCCCAGCAAAGCCGTGATGCTGGGAGCCACTTGACACTACCAGTGCCATGCAGGGCACCCAGCTTGGTCATCACAGCTGAAATCATGCACAGATGTCACCCACAGCCAAGGTGACAATGTTCTTCCCATAGAGAGGCTGCAACGTCCCCTCTGTCTTGTTGCAGTTCATGGCCCTCACTGGCCATTAGCAGCATAAGAACTACTCCATCAGAAGGCAAATATCTTCTTTATTTCAGGGAGAAGCAAGCAGACAAGGCAAAGAGATCTCTAAAGCGATCCAGCTGCTCTGACCTGGATGCTTCTTCCAGCATGCATGGTCAGGCGCAGAGAGTGACAAGAACAGCTACATTTGGCTAGTTACAGAGAAATCCCTTAGGATAACAAAAGGAACAAATACCATTGAGATAGGTAGTCTCAAAACATCCCAGACAGTTTACAAAACTTTCTCAAGGTTTCTCACCCTGACCATGAGAAAGTTGTTGTTTCTCAGAGTCAGGCTGAGAGCTGAAAATTTCCCTCTGACCAATTTTGTCAGAGTCCACACTGTCCCAGTTAATGGCCCGTGACAGCAGACGCTGTGTTCCAACACCCTTTTCCAGGAGTCCTGCAGAGCTTTATGGATCCCTTTGAAAAGGACAGATGCATTTAACAGACAATTTCTGCAGAAAGGACCAGTCTGCCCAGGCCTGAAGCAGAAGATAATTTCATAGACTGTGTAATAAAACAGAAACCCTAATGAGTGCTGGCAGCATTCCCCTCACCACACCCCGGTGAGGCAGCCATATCTCCCTGACCTTTCCATGGACAATGGGAGAACAGACCCAGCAATTTGTCTGTGACAAATGACAGAATGCATTAAATGAAGAGTTTTACAGCAGTGAATTGTCAATATGCCAATAGGACCTGATGGGTTTCTGTATCACTGAACAACACATCCACATCCAGGAAATGTCACTGTCTGTGGCAAGAGCCGGAGGTGTTTAGGGACACAGCCACACATCACCACCACTCATCATTACCTGCCACCACACACAGTTGAGCCTGGAAACACACTAGCAAGGAGCAGGGATCATCCACTTCTGAGGGCAATAATAAATACAAACACAAGCTGGGCTTAGTACAGCTCCTAACTCTGAAGCGTTTGAGAAAGTGCTCAAGTGTTCATATCAACACAGTCTTATGCCATGGGTGCATCAGCTGAGAACAGAGGACATTAAACTGACAGTCTATATCCTGATTTATGGCATAAAAATGGCAGGATCTTTACTCATTGGGCTTGAAAAATAGTTATGCTGCTTGAGTTTTTAATTAAATTGTGAAAACTGTTTATTATATGACCAAAAATTGTTTGTATAAATATTTACGGTTTTGAGGGATCTCAGAGCAAAGGACAAATAAAATAAAAACTAATAAAAATGTGATTTTTACCATTAAATCAATACTAATTTAAGCATGCCAAGGGTCACAATTCTTTTTGAGAAAGATTGATCATCTCACAGGAAGAATTTTTAAACATTTGGCTGTTTTCTTGCACTTTCCTTGAATCACCTTCTCTTTGGCAACCAACGGCAAAATGTTAAAATTTGTTGATTTTAAACGGCTGAGCTTTTGAAAATTATTCACATTTGCATGTATCAGGCAAGTAATGAATAACAGATATCTAAACAAAACTACCCACAAGTTTGCTAAGACTGGCAGTAAAACTAATCTGTAATATCTATTTCCCCATATATGAATTTCATAACAGGTATAAAAATTAATATATCATAGAAGAGGATTCACAGGCACAATTACAGATCCAGATTTGTACCATTGGTATTAAAAAAACACTGTTAAGCTACAATAATGTTAAGATACTTTCAATACCATTTGGTGACAGAAAACTGTAAGGAAAAATTACAGCTGAAAGAAGCTAATTATGGAAAAAAATCCTGTACAACAAATTGCTGAACACAGAAGTGAGTATAGCTTCCACTCTTTTCTGCATTGTAGATGTACAGATTTGTTTAGGTAGATGTTGTGGCACACAATAGGTGGTAAAGTACTGCAGCCTTCCCAGAAGCGTACTTTTAGATTATGCCGCCCACTGTTGGGGCTGTCTGGACTCACAGCATAAGGCTGTGTCTTTTTGGAGCAAGCCCTAATCACTATTGATGTTGATGATAAAGAGTTGGGAAGAGCCTTTGTGTGGGTTTTCACAGTGATGTTTATTGCAGCAGGGTCTGTGAAAGAGTCCAAGGATGAAGGCAGATCGTAGTGGTGATGAATTTCGCCAGAGCAGGGTGTGCAGGGGTTTAAGTATAGCAGGAGGAGAGCAACAGGGTTCAATGGGATAAGGGCCAGGGGTAGTACATAGGAGGAGTCAGAGCATGAGTGCTAAGAGGAACAAGGCTGGGGTGAAACTAAGGGCCAGGGACCAATGGTAGGTCGAGTAAGGGAGAAGGTTCTAGGGATAGGGGAGTGCCCATGGAAAAGTGGTAGGGAGGTACCCGCCTAGGGGGAGGAGGAATGGGTTGGCCAACAGATCAGGGGGAGGAACAGAACCGGGTATAGGTAACCATGGTAACTAGAGCCATAGGAAAGGCCTTTAAGTCTTCATCAGTGCGGAGTGATAGCTAAACAGTTCTTGGCCCTCTAAGTGACAGTGCTGTCCCCTTGGGTTTGAGGCTCGCAGGCCTCCACCAGTAGATACCCCTGAACAGGAAAGAGAAATTTGAGCATAAAAATAATAAATTTTGGTAGAGAAAATAAGAAGCAGAAAGCTAACACTGGTTGGAAATGCCCCCCTTTCCCTCAGTTCATCTTTACACGCACATGTAGGGGGATCTTCCCTTCAAGGACCATGTCTTGACAGATACAACAGGTTCAATATAATTTCTTACTTATGTGCACAAGTAAATAGAAAGGGCTGGGGAAAACTTCACATCTTACAAAGTATTAGATATGCAAGTCTAGGGAGTGAAGCTTGCGGGTTTTTAGCTCATTTAGTCCCTAACAGGAACACTGGAATCATTACCACACCTCTTGCCTGGAAGCTGTTATTTATGGGCACTGTGTTTGAAAGCAAACCAGCCCAGAGCACTCACCCTTTCCCTGGAACTAATTTCTGGGGTTTGTCTAATACTTCCTATTAGAAATTATGCCTGTCACCTATTTTTGAGAAGGTCTCAGACCTCTGCCACTTGCTGCCAGATGCTGAAATTCAGCAGGGAGAGAAGCCCCCAGCTAAACAAGCTCTTTTTCTTCAGTTCATTCTGTTTGTGGCTGCTCATGTTCCTTCTGCTCCTGGTGCCGACAGCAATATTTTTTTGCAGCCTGTCAAAACAGTGATTAAATCCAAGACTGCAATTTAAAGCCAGGCCCCAGCAGCCCTAGAGAGCCGCAGCAGAGGGAGACAGATCCTGCCTGTGCCAGAGGTTTCAGCAGGTGCCTTGCACAGGGAGGAATGGGAAGGAGGAGGAGATGGAGATCAGAAGCACATCCCACCCCTTGGTTAGATTATCCTGCAGCAGCAATAAATCCACTCGAGGGTCTCATTTCCCCATGGACACTGAACCAGCAACCCTTTGCACCTCAGTCTCACCTCTGCTGCACACCTCTTTATGGATTCCTGCCTGATCCAGACTGCAGTAGAGGAGCCCCAGCTATGCACATGCAGATTTCCCAGTTCACCCTCTGCAGGAAGGTGTCTGAGATGTGAAGAGCGGTGGCAGCAAAGGCAACATCCCCATGGGGGTGAGGGAAGGAATACATTTGCCAGATAAACCTCTTTCAGACAGAGAGAGAAGATGCTGATGGTAGCTTGAGGGAGCCTGCACAACAAGGCAGTGCAGGGGGAGAAGTACTCAGAGAAATGGTGATTTACCAAGAGGCAGAGGCAACACCTGCTACCATGGAGGCAATGATTACCTCTGTATGAACAGGAGGGTCTGGAGCTTGTAAATCACAGAACACACCTCGGCAGCCTCTCAGGGCTCTATGGCAAATTATTTGCCAACAGTCCAGTGCATGTTGCAGCCCATCCCTGGGTGCTGAGCACCTCCTGACCCCTTTGGACTTGTGTGTGATCTCTGCACTGCTGTTCTTGTGCCAAGATGCATTCAGAAACAAATCACCTGAAGCAGACCCCTTTCTCAGGCCACAGCACTCAAAAACACAGGTGTACTCACTATCTCTCCGAGGTGCCATTGCATTAACACAATAAAGCATTAGTATAGAAAATATTAATATAAATATAATGATAATGGAAAGATAATATATAGTAAACCATATTACAACATTGGAAAACATGGACTTCTGCAAAGGTGAAAACCAGAAAGAGTTTTCTGAGCTTCTCTAGTGTTTGTGATTCCTCTTGAAGTACCTGGCGAGAAAGCAAAGATTTTGCATTATGCAGGCCACATTGTTTCACTAATATGTCCATTCAGAGGCAAATTGATGCATTTCTTAATATCTTGAAGCTCTCTCTGTATTCACACTTCTCCTCCTTACAAACTTAAGAGTACCAATTAAATTTCAAAAGCTGTGTAAGCTGGATTGGTGAGGCCTGAAAATGTTTTGGCTGATTAAGTTTGGAAAGATGCCTTGCTTTGAAAATATTTTCTCTGTCCCTGTGCATAGAGCCAAAGGTGACTCCACTTTGCAGCATATTCCATCTTGAGTGCCAGAGAAGTAAGTGGGCTGATAGCACAAAGGCATTCTTGAAGAAGACAGACATTCAGCCACCCTTTATCTTTCTTCCCTTCCAGCCCCCACTTTGCAGTCCTTACACTTCATAAGTCATATTCGTGTATGCACAAAGTCCCACAGAGGGACTTTTCTTCACCAGGTTTATAGAATTTGCCCTTTACCACCTCCTACAGATATCTAAAAGGATACATGCAAGCCAGGGTTCCAAGGAAAGTGGGTGTAGAAACCCCAGGACTCAGCATGACAACTGGAAAAGCAATAAAATATGTTCTTGGCTAAAGTTCTGTGAAACGTTTCATTTTCAATGAATTGGCACTTTCAAAGGAGAACATGCATCATTGGAATATTTCCCTTCGGCTCCTGTACAAAGATACACCACAACAGTTTGATTTGCAACAAATCCCTATATAAAAAGTGCTGAGCTGTCTGCCTGAGAGGTTATATGGAAGATTTGTAGGAGCACAATCAAGGAAGATTTGTAGGAGCACAATCAAAGATGAAATGACATGTTAACTTCTGGATTATAACTAATCCCTCTGGAAATAATCATTTATTCAATCAACAAAATAGGATCAGTTACATTAACCTTGATAGATCTACTAACAGCTACTCTTCAAGCTTCACATACACAGATGATGATGTTTAGCACTGACAGTTCCCATTATCTGATTTCTCACTTTATTTTCATCATAAAACAGTGAAAAATATCCTCAGGCCTTCTTGCTGTTTTGCTTACAGGGAATGAAATTATATGGAAGGTAATTTTCTTCTCACATGCCCATGTTTATCTCAGGCTTGGTTTCAGCAAAGTTGCTGTACTTGATTTAAACTCAACTGGGAAAGAATGCAGATGCCATTACTACATGCATTGACTGACTGTTAGAAAAACTAAATCAAAGTGTGTGATGGTGCTGGGCCCCCAAAAGATATGTGTACAATTTTTTCATGTATTCAGGAGACCTTCCCAAACTTGGGCACCACCAGGTATTTCCAATCAGACAACTGGCACAGATTTTAAACTCCTTATGCCCCAAACCCCACCATGGATAAAACACTGTTTCTTCTGCCCGTGCCGCTGAACTGGCTGACTGAAGCCTGAGAGAGGGACTTTAAAATTTTTCTTTTATTTTCATTTATTCTCCCTATCATGCATAATTTAATTGCATCATCCAGCCTGGTGTATTTTTGTCTCAAAACCAATTCTTGCCGGAAATAATTTCCTGTGGCAAATGTCAGTCTGTGGTGCCCTTTGATTCCTGGTCTGTTGCTGCTCCCATGCAGGTGATGCTGTGTGTTCCCACACTGCACCAAACACCTGCAAAATGAGAGGTTTTACATCAATCCCAAACTCAGCATGGCCATTTCTGGAGGGTAGTCATTCCTGGCACTGGAGCGCTCCATGAGCCCTAAAAGGATCAGCACTGAGATCTGGGATACAACCCACTGCCTTAGTTTGAAAGACAGGTCTGCTAAGGAAGGCAGAAACCTCCCTTGGAATAGAAGATGCAACCCCCTCCCCTCCAAATTATTATAATTTTGAAATCAAGGGCTTTCAGGCAGAGATATGGGAAATGGGAATAACAGTTCTTTACTAATGATTATATAAACACATATATAAAGCAAGGCAAACAAACAGCAGTAACCCTGGTGGTGATACCAAACAGAGCAGAGTTCGGTGCAGCCTCTCTGGGCTGTCAGGCAGCGATGTTCCCCCGCGGCTGCAGGGGGCGCTCCGGAGCGAGCTCGGCCNCGGCAGGAAAAGCCGAAACCCAAGCAGGAGTGATGGCTGCGGCAGAAATGGCAGAAACAGCAAAGGTGGCAGGGGCAGCAGAGGACTGGCAGAAAGAGCAGAGGAGCGGCAGGGCAGAGCAGCCTCTCTCTCCTCCAGATGCCAGTGAAAACTGCAGCCAGGCTGTATCTCGCTCCCCTTTGCCAGTTCCAGTCCCGCCCAGTTCCAGTTTCTGCTCAATGAGAAAAGCTCCAGGCAAAAAGAGGGCCGGGCCCTTCTCTGTGGCCATGTCCCTTTGTTTCTCTTAAGTACCCAGCTATTTGTTCCCTAGCAACCAAACATGGGGAAAAATTCCTTTAAGAGAGGAGAGAAAAAAGAAAGAATGGGGAGCTTCTAAAACCCCAACACCCATCTTCATGGGAGCAGCATACACAGCTCTGTGAGACAGAGAGAGGAAAAGACAAGAGCATTCCCCCAGGCATCTCCTATTTCTTGATTTTTTCTCAGACAGGAAATTCAAAACAAATGAAACGGAAAAGGTGATTCAGATCCACTGGCAGGCAAAATACTACATGAACATCAGAGCTTTTTGCAAAATCAGGTCTGTATGTTGCTAGAGCTTCATGAGTCCTCCAGAAGAATAGAATGATAACAGAAATTGCGAAGAAAAGAATGGTTCTGGAAGAATCAACAACCATCTGGAAGACAGCACAAAGCTGTGGTGCACTGCAGTCAACCTTCAGCCACACTCACAAAACTGGAGCTGTATTGCTGTAAAGCAGTGCCATTTAGCTACTGCCTGTGAAGAGGCCCCAGGATGGCAATTTCCTAGAATTACCTGGGGAATGGTCACCAAAGTCCAGATCCACAGAAGGATTTGAGTACTGACTGCAATATAAGCTGACACCTAGGGAGACCAGGTGGCCACAGGATGGTTTCTGCAACAGCTGGATGGTTACACACAGGAGCTGCCTGCAAGAACCTGAAAGAAAAGCAGACATCTCCTGTTGGCCAAGACTTGGCCACAGCATTCACATGTCCAGGTGCAAGCTGTAAATATTGAAAAATGTTGTATCTCCAGCCCCTGGAGACCGACAGCAGCTGAGCAGGGGCTGGATGTCAGCACTGAAGTCCAAGCCCAAAGGCTCAGCTCCTAGATGCTCAATCCTACTCTGACTTGTGAGAGAAGGCCGTTGTTTTTCTGATTGAATTGCCAGTAAAAATAGAAGAGTGGGAATTAAGATAGAAACTAGTTGTTTGTTACATTACCAGTAAAAATAGAAAGGGAGGGGGACTATGATAGAGATTAGCTGTTGTCAAATAAGTTGATAAATGGGGAAGATGTAACCAGCTGTTTTTACTTATTAATCACTAGTATATCAAACCTCAGCATTTTGCAAAGCAATTATTGTAAGCTAGCCAACTAATTATATAAAGGAAATGGTATATTTTGGGCAAGGCCTATGAAACATACCAAGGAGGAACAACGGAAAGGAGGATCTTTGGCCTTCATCCTGGTGTATTTTGGACAGTGACTGTGGAACATACCGAAAAGGAACAGCGGAAAAGGGGACATCTGGCCCTCTTTCTCACGACCACCGGACAACTGGGACGACCACCTGGCAACAGGTTGGGCACGCGCAGAAACGAGAAGTGACACTGGGATCCGAAGCCAGAAGGGTATAAAGATCAAAGATACAAAGACCTCAGCAGAGAGCCCAAGGTGGAGCAGAGGCTCCCCAGCCGCCCCAGCGCTGTTTTGCCTGCTTGTGCTTGCTCAATAAATTTTAAATTGTTAAAACCCTAATTGGCTCTGGGTTATTTTTAAACCCGAATTGGCTTTGGGTTGATCAATTGATTGGCTACTAACCTATAACATGACTGAAGCCAAAAGGAACGCTAGGAAAGCTCTCCGCAATGCCCAAAAAAAGCCAAGTGTAGATGGTGTTTATGTTACAAATATATAATTAATGTTTCTGCAAGATTCATTCTAGGAGCCATGGAGAATAGCAATATCAAAATAAAGCAGACTTGAAAAGACAAGGGAAGGGTTGAGTCTATAATAGACCATCTTTATCATCCATATATTTAACAACTGCACCTTACAGTCCTGTTTTTGAAAACCACTCTAATTGTGGTGTTCCCCCCACGCCCTTTTAGCTCCTTCCCAGCTAAACCCTGGCCACTCCCTGAGGCTCCTCCTATTGGTTTCTGAGGGACCCCAACTCTGCCCCGATAAAACCCCACACCCTCTGTCTGCCTTTGCCTTTGTCCCTGGACATCCGGATAACAGCATGTGAATAAAGATCTTCTGTGCTGTCCTTGCGGAAGGCCTCTTCTCATAACCTTTGTTGCTGTGTGGTTGCGAAGAGCAAAGATGCCTGGGCTAGCTTGAGGCTTCCCCAGCCGATGGGGATCCCGTGGCCCATGCTTTCAAAAGGAAGGCTTGGCCCACATGGACCCCCAACCAGACTGTGCAGAGATGCTCTCTGGCATTAGGTGCATTTTGCGGCTTGCAACAATAGCCAGCAAATGCAACAGATGGTATCCCAATGTGGGGCTCTGACACAGGAGTGCCTCAGAGAGCGTCCCCCTGCAATGGAAGGGCAGAAGCCGCCTTGGGAAAGCCATTTCCCCAACAAGAAGCTTGTGCAGAGAGAAGATCAAAGGGGAAGCCAGCTTCAGAAGAAGAGTCATGCTCTTAAAAAAGGAGTTGGCTGAAACGCAGTGGACCTTTCCGAGGGTTTGACTCCGTGTTGGTAAGCCCCTGTGGGGAGCTTTCCTGGAAAGCCCTGTGGTGAGGGGAGCCGTGGATGGCCTGGTAGGCCTGGTAAGGGGGTAGGTTTTTTTTTTTTTGTTTAATTCTTTTTACTTTGGAGTGAGTGGGCAGTTAGGAGTGAGTTCTTGTTGAGGTGAAGGGGGTCGTGCCCCATGCAAAGTCACAGCAAGAAAAACCTCTTCCCTAACATGAGAAAACTCAAGTTTGTATCCCCAGTTTTGGGAGAAGTTCTTTCCTTTAAAGATTAGCTGTCCCTCATTCATGCATGTGAAATATAAAGAGACTAATCTTTGTTTTATTTAGTTATCCGGAACTTGGCCATGTGATGGGGGCACCCCCTCCTCCACCTGCTTTGTTCCCCTTTTTATTCCTCAGGAGAGAGCTGACCGTGTGTTTCTCGGTCTCCACTGTCCTTTCCCGT
>VZTN01012353.1:80226-92551 GCA_013400515.1 Erpornis zantholeuca
GAGCACTCCCGCCCGGGGCTCCCGCCAAATTCTGTCCGGAACCACCAAACTGCAGCCGAGCTGACTCCACATGTTTTGCAAAATGGCACCGGCTGACTGCATGTTCAAGCTCGCCGTGCTGCCTTCTTCTTCCCCCTTGATTTTTCCAGGCTTCCCAAAACCCCACCCTCAGTGTCACTTCCGGCGCGGGCCCCTTCCCCCTTCTCCCCCTTCCTTCTCCCCCTTCTCCCCCTTCTTCCCCTTCTCCCCCTTCTCCCCCTTCTCNCTTGTGACTGCGAGACCTCCCCTTCCCTCTCTGCCCTGTGGGGAGGGTGGGGGGGGGGGGGGAGCAGAGCCGCCACGGTGGGGGACGGAGCCGCACCTCCAGCTGCCTGGGGCCGGGCAGGGTCCCACTCGCTGCTGTACTGGGGCCTGCTCGAAACAGCAACCCATCAAACAATGAAACAGTAACAAGCAGCTCAGCAAGCAGCTCGGGGAACCCCTTGGCAGCCCTGACAGTCCAAGAGGTCAACCTACACCGATGTTACTGCTTTGCATTGCTATTTTAAACTCTTCACTGTTCCCCTAAATCCCTCTCTTTTTATTTTGTAAAATCAGGGGAATTGTGGTGTTCCCCCCACCCCCTTTTACCCCCTTCCCGGCTGAATCCTGGCCACTCCCTGAGGCTCCTCCTATTAGTCTCTGAGGGACCCCAACTCCGCCTCTCCTCGGATCGATAAAACCCCACACCCTCTGCGTGCCTTTGCCCCTGGACGTCCGGATAACAGCATGTGAATAAAGATCTTCTGTGCTGTCCTTGCAGAGGCCTCTTCTCATCCCCTTTGTCGCTGCGTGGTTGCGGAGAGCAGAGATGCCTGAGCGAGCCATGAGGCTTCCCCGGCCGGTGAGGGCCCTGTGACCATGCTCTCAGAAGGATGGACCCCGACCGGGCTGGGCAGAGATGCTCTCTGGCATTAGTTGCTTTTTGCGGCTTGCAACAACAGCCAGGAAACGCAACACCTAATTTGTTATTTATGCATTTGTGAAACACCTTTACCCTGCAATCCTCCAAGGAAATGATTACATTTAATAGAATCCATCCATGCTCTAAAGCTGAGATGTAAAGTCCTTATATTTAATAAAAGCTACAGTTTCTAAATGGTTCTGGTATTTAATTTGCATTCTCTTTGCTATTTTATCTGCAGCTTTACTAGAACAGCATTGTTGGCTGCAGTGTTTATTTTTCACCATCATTGTCATTATAAGAAAAACATAGAAAACAGATGAAAACCAGGGAAAATATAAAAGAGCATGAGCAGAGTAGGCTGAAAATGTGTATTTTGGGGGAAAATATCTCAGATCTCTGCAAAGGTCAAATGTCCAATCACCCTCCCCTTGAGCTTCCAGGAACAGAAAAGAAGATGTAGAATATTGCCGGCTTATTTCCATACCAATTAAACATCCTTTTGCTTTGGCAGAGAGGGGCAGGCAGTCAGCAGGTGAAAACCCAGCCCTCCAGCATGTCTACAGGCACTAGTGGAGGAGGCCTCTCCCAGCCTGCCTTTCCTCCATCCTTAAATGCTGGGAACAGAAATTCCCTTTTCTTCCTCTGCTCTCTCCCTCTCGGGATCCATTAAGCTCGGTGGGTCGGATCTGGTGCCAGATGTCTGTGTTTGCCCATTCAAATCCCCAAGCAGAAGATTAGACACATCTGCACCAAGAGGATCATCCCGAGTTTCTGTTAATGAAATCATCAGAAAGATCAAGAGGCAAGGTTGTAACACTGGACCAGAGTACCCACAGGACTTGGCAGGGTTGAAGCATGAATTGGTGCAAAGGGAGACAGAGAATGGGGCGGCTGAGACAGGTCTGGGTAGGAGCCCAGTGCCTGCCTGAACCCACAGCCTTGCTCCAGCCCCACCAATCTCAGCCATAGGAATTTTCAGGAGTAAGAGGATAAATTGCAGAGGGAGAGAGGTGAGCAGAAACAGCAGCTTGATCACAGACCCCAGTTATCACTTTTTGAGCTGGAATCAAGAGGATATTCACCACTGAGGAGGTAAATGATCGTATGGGTGAAAATGATGCTATGAAACGGTGCTGCAGGCTCAGTATCCACGTTCCCCATTGTTACCAGTTCAGTACCACCCCACAGACACTCTTTTAAAGCAGCCCTGCCAGCTCTCCAGCCTGTTTTCCTGCCCAAGTGCAGATGAACCTCTGCCTGCTTCTAGCAGCATAGCACCAGTCCTATGGAGCTGCCAGAGGAGGAACATGGATCAGATCATCTTCCTAGAAATCAGCATAACTCAGTGCTAAGGAAAGGGCTATCACTGGTCAGCATCCTCCAAGCCTGAGCCAGGCAGAGAGCAAGGGATGGATTTAAAGAGGGAAGATGGAAAGACTCCAGCAAACACCACAGCACAAGACACTAGGAAAACTTAGCCAGAGCACCCCAATAGTATTGACAGCTTAGTTATGCAGGATGATCCAAGTGCATGCAGCCAAAAGATGGTCCCTGCCCCAAACCCCAGTAAAAGAGTCTAGTTAAAAAAAGGGGGAGACAAGAGAAAGCTTTCTGGAATTACTTGGTTATTTGAATCTGGAGGAAATGTGATACTGCACAATGAAAGAAAACTTATATAAGAGCCTTATCTCTGCTGATTCTGAAAAAATAGTCATTAAATTCTCCTTTGACTTTGTCCATAGATAGGGATTTCCTTGGATTCATTTAATCATCTTGGTTACTTGCTGGATGGAACAAGGAGCACCAACTCACCTTTCTATAGATGACACTGAGTTTATGGTCCCATGCGCTAGGAAGGCAAGGTACACAAAGAAACTATTATGTCTTCATTTGCTAAGAAATCAGATTCATACTGAAAAGTAATAAAAGTATCATGATTTGTTTACTGGTTCTCTTTTTTAATAGAAAAAATGAAGTTACTTTAGTGAACTGTTTAAGCTGTTTCTGATGAATAACAGAATTACTGAGAGAGTAGTATCTCCACTGATTAGATTTTAAGAGAAGAAACATGGGGTTTTATGTTAACTGGTTCTTTTGCTCACTGCACTCCTGAGTTTAGACAGATCCTCACCAAAAATCAAACTTTGATCTAAAATAACACTCACCAAATGTGGAGCAAAGTCAAGAATGCCTGAGCAGCAATATTCCTCTGTCCTGGGGTTCCTGTGCTGCAACACACACAAAGCACTTCAGACAGGGTAATTCAGATAATATTTCAGATAGAATAGCTAATAACAAGTGTTTTAATTAGCCCTTGTCAAACATCACAGAACAAAGCACTGTAACACCAAGACTGGTGCAGATGTTTTAAGATTTGCTCAAACAGGTTCAATCAACAGCTTTGTCCTGGCATGGAATTCAAAGAGGAGAGGATAAGTTGAACATTTTTGCAGAGACACGTGAGCTTGCAACTATTAAATACAAACCTAGCAAGGAGCTTACTTGAAGGGGTGCCACAGATTCAAACCAAAATTACTGCCAACTGAAAACAGGTCTTCAACAGTTTCTCTGTGCCTACTGAATGTCTTTCTTCAGCCCTCCTCTAAATATATTCCATGTCATCTTGGGAGAAATGCTAGAAAGGCAAAAAGATTGTCAGTACTTGTACTCTTTCTTGTGAAAGGGCTGCTACTGCCTCCAGCCTCCTTCTTGCCTCTGCTGCACAAAGTGAGTCCACTGAAGGGCTTTGCATAGCAAAACTTCTTAAGATGATGATGCCAGAGCAGAAGTGCAGTGGGCTCATCCCTGGCCTTTGCTTGGCAGCAAGAGAAAACAAGGTGCCTTCAGCTTTTGAAGTCTTCTATTAAGCAGTTTGCTTCATCTGATTAAAGGCAGGCTGGCTACTCAAGAGTAGATTTTATAGGCAATTAAAATGGCAGAGAAATAAAATTTAAATACCACATTTAAGTTTAATTAATTGATTTGCAATTATGCAGGGTATTTCACGAACAGTTATGCCAGGATGGCACAGAGGGTGCCTTGGCAGACCAGAGACAGATATGTGTGACCCCAGGAGTGCCCACACCGACCCAGTCAGCTGCAGTGACTAAACTGGCACCCAGTCCTGCAGAACACAAACCTTGGGTTAATGCAGAAGGGTTCAAATCCGCAGTGTGACTCCTTCCCATCTCACAGACTGAACACCACAGGCCATTCACAAGGACTGTGCTAGGCGGGTCAGGTCCTGCAGTCAGCTTTGACCTCAAGCAATGCACCAAATCCCTCCACTGGCACGGACAGCTGAGTCAGCTCAGGAGGTGCCATATGTGAAGGTGATGCCTGGAAGGTACCTTTGATCCAGAAGAAGTGCTACCATGCAAAAAGACCCTGTTCCATTGCACAACATTGTCCCAGTTCTGGGGATCATGGCAGCACCTACCTGGCTCCAGCCGTACTTGGCTCTTTCCCAGCGGTGCTCTCTTCAAGGTGAGCTCTTCAAGTTTAATTGGACGTATTGGTGTGTTTTTGTGCTCACGTTAAAGTGAAGCTAATTTTACATGGCAATATGCCAGTTCAGGAAACCAGTATGCAAATTCATAATTATTCATGCATAATTCAGGGATCATTTGCATACAGTAAACAGGCTATCATCCCGATGAAGTGTCAAATGATATAAAGTGCTAATGAAAAAAAAGAGAATTGACAAGAAGAGATCGTGAGATTAACAGAGAGAAAGCGGGAGTGGAATATATCCTCTAATGAACTTTCAGAATTCTCACTAGACTATTGTGCATGACAAGAGACACTAAAACATCTTTAAGCACAGCCCCATCTCTTCTTCATTTCAGTCCAAAATCTTCCATCAAGCAAAGGCACATTTTCAGTATGGCCCAGGGTTTATCTGGGTGTAAATCAGATCATTCCAATCAAAACAGAAATTATTTCTTCCAAGACCTAGTAATTCAAAAGACCCATCATTGTCAGAGGTACAATGTTTCATTATTAAAGGGTTCCTCGGCTGTCCCAGGAGGGTACCTACACTTCAATTATGTATTATGTATGGTGAGATTATTTTAATCATTTCAACACAAGAGCAAACATTTCCCAGCCTCATTCAAGTGTCTTTCACTCTTATCCTGGGGTCTGTGAGGGAGACAGTCCTCACCTCCAGCAACTGCAAAAATAGTCTACATTACTAAGAGTTCTTGTCAGCAACATGATATTCACTGAGCAAGAAAGGGAGAAATGGATTAACATACTCTGAAACTGGATTCATTCCATCATTTTACAGTGAGTGTTGTGACACACTCTTACTGAAAGCATTCTATTTGCAAGGAAAAGCAATCAAAGCCTTTTCTGAGAGTAAATTCTTTCTTTTTAAATATGCAGACTTCATTATTATTATACTGAGCCTTAAAATGTAAATATTTCAGAAAAGGGTTTATAGCTTTCAAGATTCACAACAAATGTGCCTCCTTTTTAATGTGTTACATGTAAATAATATTTCTACCAAACTACAGGTATAAGTAGTTACTATATACATCTTAATAAAAACCTCCAAGAAAAATTACAAGAACTGCTGTAAGAATATGCTTTTGAAAGTTTTATTCAATATTTGATTTTAAAAACGACTTTTTAACGATAACTGCTAATTTAAAACTTGAGAAAGAAATAGCACAAATGCAAATGAGAAAGGACATCCTATCCTGATTTACGGTGTACTAACCTGTTGCTTTGTGCACATTACAATTGGCATAAAATTAAATAAAGTGATGAGGTATTACACCTAGTAGTAACTCCTGCTAGACTGAAGCTCAGCCAGACTGGTTTTGGCTCCTGGGGGCTATTGGAGTTTCTAGTACTTTTTGTACATGTTATTGTGCCGTTTGCCATTGATTATGTGTCATAAAAGCCCTGACTTTGCTATCTGCTTCCACTGAAATGGAAATCAGTGGGATCTACCCAGACTTGCTATGGATTTATTATACTTTCACTAAACTGCAAACATGCTTATTGTTAATGGACGGGCAGTCACATTCCCACTACATACAGGTACCAAAACATTCATTATTTTGATTATTTTGTGGTTTGCTCATTTCTACAGTCACATCAAGAGCAGCAAGGTGGCTTTCAAAGGACAAAAGGAGAGACAGGCTTTCTTTGTATGCATTCTTGTTTGTTTGCTTGCTTCTTAAGCAGATAATATTGCCTCTCCACAAAAACCTATTTATAATCAAGGCTTCGGTCTTTCTTTCCTCTTGGGTTTCCTTTGGGAGGGTGGGGGTTGTTGGGTTTTTTCCCCATGAATGGACTGCCAGGGGGAGCTGAGCCTGGGAGATAAATGTATCAGCTGCAGTAACTCTTAAGCAGAGCTGAGACTTGGCACAGTGCTCTCTTTCACACCGCTGAATGCATGATAAAAAGGATTTTTTCTGGTGAAGATGCTTTAGGAGAAAATGTTCTAAGCACAGCACACAGTGGAAAGAGAGGGAGGTAGACAAAGTCTGGAAAAGAAGGCAGGAGCACTTTGTGCCAAAATAAAAGATTTAAGCTTGTCAGAATGAAAGACAAGCATTTTCAAAGTGCATAATTTCCCAAGAATTACATGGGATGAGGGTGGTTTCAAGCCTACAGTTCCTGCTCTGTGCTACACACAGGTTTCAAGGTCAGAGTCTAATTTTATCCTGTGATATAACAGCCTGTGCTGGAAGCTGCTGAGACAAGTCTGAACGGCTTTCGCCCCAAGCGATTAGTGCCTTGCTTTCCTTGTTTCTATGAAGCTGAGGACAAGGTGAGAATGGGGCAATTTGGGACCACTCCATGAATTCCACGTCCACAAGTGACACAGTGGCAGCCACAAATACTGCTCCAAGCTGCAGCACAGCTTCCACTGCCAGATTTTAAGGTGAGCTGAAGGTGCTGGAGGGGAAGGA
Organism: Erpornis zantholeuca; assembly: GCA_013400515.1. Lineage (NCBI taxonomy): Eukaryota > Metazoa > Chordata > Aves > Passeriformes > Timaliidae > Erpornis > Erpornis zantholeuca. The sequence goes on from VZTN01012353.1 coordinate 87,106, forward strand.
ATGAAAGCAGACATTCCTGCGGAGGGCACAAGCTGTGGAAGATCCCAATTTCTTTTTCCACATAACCTTTTTTTCTTTTAACCCACAGAAGCCTCGGCTTGAAAATTAATGACTTCAGGGCAGGAACCAGAAGTGCAAGGCTAGGAGGGAACATCAGCAGGGTTTCTGTGCTCATGAATTTAAGGATTCATCTCAGATGAGCTTGGCATGAGCCCGGGAGAAGCACTGGGATGAAATCTGACTTAAAGCAAACAACCAAAAAAAGGAAAGGATGGAAAAAGCAAATTAAAACTCAAATGAGACAGACTTGGAGGAACCCGATAAAGGTTAGCACTTGTGATGCCTGTTCCTCATAGAGGAAAGGCGGGTTTGACAGGATCACAGGGCTGAATGGTTGTGACCTCTGGAAATTGGGCTTCAATTTGATCCCCGGGTATTTTATTTTATTTTATTTATTTTACTACGCAGATGTCACCCTCTATAGGGGAAGGAGGGAGGGAGGGGGGANAGGAAGGAAGGAAGGAAGGGTTCTTCCTTTGTTACATTTCCTTATAAACAACAGAGACACCTGGCAAAAATGAACACCATTTTTGTGGGTTTGGGGTTTTTTTCCCCACAAAAATATGCCTGCAGATCACAGAAAATGTTGGCGATCCAATCACATCCTTACAGTCCAGGGCTACTCCTCTGCCATTATCAGACAGAAAATGTCAGCTTTTGCTGTCACCACAATTTTCCAGGGCCAGCTCAAGTCATGGATAAAGAGAAAGGCAAATTCTGACCAGTGGTCCCTTCCCACTGAAGTGCAGCCCATCAGGAGGGGTGTGCTGTGAGCACCCACAGCTGCTGCTCAGTCTTGTGCTCGCAGCCCTCAGACTCACACAGGGCTTTTCATACAGTGCAAGCCCTTCCTCTCCTGTGAGCTCACCTGTAGCACTATTAGAGCTGTCTCCTAATGACAAGCTGTCTTGGTTTGAAAGACAGGTGTCTGCTAAGGAAGGGAGGAGCCTCCCTTGGAATGAAAGATTCAACCCCCTCCCCTCCAAATTATTATAATTTTGGAATTAAGGGGCTTTCAGGCAAAGATATGGGGAATAGGAATAACAGTTCTTTACTAATATATATATATGTATAAAACAAGGCAAACAAACAGCAGTAACTGTGGCAGTGATAACAAACAGAACCAGACCCCAGTGACACCTTCTCGGCTGTCAGGCACTTTCCCGTGGGTGCAGTGCCGCTCACGGCCGGCAGGGGCGCTGGCGGCTCCCGGTGAGCAGGGCGGGTGCGATGGTTCCCCGCGCCTGCAGGGGGCGCTGGGAGCGAGCTCGGCACCACGCGGTGATGGCGGAGGAGAAGCTGCTGCACAAAGCCCTGGGGCAGCCGGTCCCGGGGCCCGGCAGGACCCTCGGGGACAGCAGGCTGGAACAGCAGGGACAGACCCAAATCCCGGGTTGTAGATGAGATGTATCCAACTCCGCAGCTGTAGCAGGAGCCCCGGTATGTCTCAGCAGGCAGGGGGTGCCAGGGCTACAGTGTAGGTAAAAGCTAGCAGCAGCAGCAGCAGGAGAAGCAGCAGAGGAGCGATGGGCATGGGAAGCCTCTCTCTCCTCTGGATGCCAGTCAACGAGAGCCAGGCTGTATCCAGCTCTTTTTTGCCAGTTCCAGTCTTGTGGCATCTCTGCCCAGTGAGAAAACTCCAGGCAAAGAGAGGGCAGCTAGCTGGACTCCTCCCCCTGTGGCCAGGTCTTTTTATCTTTCTTAAGTACCCAGCAATTTGTTCCTTAGCAACAAAGTATGGGGAAAATGCCTTTAAGAGGAGAAAAAAGAAAGAACGAGGAACTTCTAAAACCCCAACACAAGCTCAGAGACAGATTTTACCTTGCCTAAGCAAGAGCACTGCCAATTCCACCCATTAAAAGTATTGACTGCCACAGTGTGGCATGTGGAGCGGTAAACTACAAAAGACAAATTAAGTCCCCACTTACAGCATGAAGAGAGCTGTTCCTGCCAGCAGAAGGCTTTGTAAGACTTTGCTAGATTGCAAACCAAAACAACACATGGTGACAGTGACCTTTGAGCTAAGGAAGAGCCAAGGATGAAGTTCTTGCATCTCTAAGGGCCAGAGGAGGTGCAGGATGGTGCTGTGGAAGCACCAGTGGTGGTGAGAGCTGTTCAGTGTAAGAGCCTAATAGTAAGAGAAAGGCTCCAAAAAGTGCTTAGTCATTATGACTTCTCGAGACCTGAAAAGCTTCAAAAGTCCCTTGTCGTTATGGATGCTTACCATAATACATGCGCTATGGACCGTGGGTAGCCCGCCTTGAGGCCCATAAAAAGGCAAAATTGGTACAAAAGTGGAGGGAATAGCGAAGGACAGAATCCCTGACCTTTGCCTTTCCTCTCCCCTCCACCACCATCGCCTGCAGCAGGACACCCTGAGGCCTCCAGGAGCCCATGCTGCCCACCTGAGGAGAACCCCCCTGATCCTGCACCCCTGGACCAAAGTCATAAGTGAGTTCTGGAACCCCTGCCCCTGCTCCTGCATCCTGTGCAAGTGGACCGAGGTTCGGCTGCAGCGACCGGGCATCACTCCTGCATCTCGGAGGACAGGCCAACACATTCCCACCAAACTGCTCTAGAGATCGGAGAAGGCAGATATGATGCTTCAAACAGCAGAAAAAAATAGGTAAAAACTGCTCTGCTCCCCCCATCCCATCTTGGTAGCACCAAAGGTAGCACAGTATGGTGGTGACTGAGGAAGGGGTGGTCAATAGCTAACTCATGTAAGCACAGTTAACTATCGAGAAACAGCAAATGTTAGTTCAGACAGCAAATGTTAATCGCAAAACCCTAAGAAGCCGAATTCGCCCTAATCTTGTCAAGATAGAAGGGATGAGGATCATCTCAGAAACCGCTGAATCATTCCTCAAAGGACTACGCATGCTCCAGGGAGAAAGATGAAAATTGCATTGTGAGGAAGACTACTTATCTTCATCAGAAAGACCCCCAAAGAAGAGGAAAAGACTCAGGTCCAGAAGACTGAGGTCACTTCCTCAGTGTGACCACCAGGACACACAGCGCATGCGTGACCCGTATGCTAATGATATTAATGACTTCCGAGAAATAATTTATATAACCATGCCTGTCCCAAGGAATGTGATGAATATCTGTAATTCAACACATAATACTGTGTTGTAGGGAGCACCAGTGTGTGTTTGGAGGAGCGATCCCCACACACCCGGAGCACCGAATAAAGCAAATACCCACTTCTGTGACTCTGTCTCTGAAGTGTCTCTTGGCCCAGTTTGGGGCCATTCACAACCTATCGTATGAGCTTTTTTTTAAGTAACCTTGGCTTTTTCTAACTTTTCTCTACTTTTCTTTCTCTTTGCCTCTTTTACTATTAAATAAAATACATCAATTTTTTTGGCATCAACATTTAATCTTGTTTTGTTTTAATCTTGTTTGTGGGAATATTTTGAACCTTTTAAGTTCTTTCTGGTTTATGCATAGAGACTTAGTTTTTGTTGCTTTTGTCCTGGGTTGAAGTATATTCTGTTACCATCTTTGTGAGCTGTTTGAACCAAGTGGAGCAGTGTTTTCCTTGCCTACTCCCCCTGGACTATCTGTTGTTAATGGACCATCAATGCCTGGTCCCATGACTCTGAGATAACTCCCCCTGGACCACCTCCTGTTAATGGCCCATCAGTGTCTTATCTCAGGACTCACCATCCCATTGTGAGATGCTCCACCCAGAGGGAGGAACCAACTATTCCATCCTGGATATAAGCTGAGATTCTGAACACCACAACAGCGCTTGCCTACTGGACTCCCAGAAGAGAAGAGCTACTGTTGGACTGTCAGACCCTTCTTTCTACAAGATCACTGCTTCAACAGAACTGTGTCACTTGGACTGCTACCACCACAGAGTGTCAGGTTGTATTCTGACTTTGTCAGTATTCTTGTACTACTGCTTTTTTTTTTTTTTAATTTTCTTTTATTAAATTATAATTCTGACTTGCGATCTCCCACTGGTTTGATTTCAAACTAGTACAGCTTTTCTGGGTTTAAACCAGATCACAACATTCAGCCACCTCTCACTTCTGCAACACAGATGACAGAGAGCAGTTCAGTTTTTTAGCTCTCACTGAGAAGACACCAGACGCCCAAGTTAGACACCCAGGACCATTGCAAAAACTAAAGCATCTGGCAACTATAAGCCATAAATTTTCCTCTGAAGCACTCTGTTAAAGCAACAAATTCACTATCTTTCTTACACAGCCTACATTTATTTTGCTTTGTACCTTGTCTTGTATTTAGCTGCATTTAAATCAGCTTATTCTACACCAGTCCAGTGCTGATATATATAAAGTACACTGCTGATGATTATAAATTCTTCATGTTGTTATTTTCAAAGTAGGAAAGATCTGCAAGGTTGGGCAAGACTCTCGTACAACCCTTTTAGCTTAACCAATCAAGGTTGCTATAAACCTGTTATAAACTTGTTATAAAGAAAACAATCAGAAAACCAGTATCAAAATTGTCTGACAAGGTTATGCGGCACGCGGTACTTGCTGCCCGAGGCAACCACGTCTGCAGGCGATGTCCCTGGCACTTGTCCCTGCTTCAGGATGCTGTCCCCTCTTCCTGGCAGCAGCCACCAGGTGTCAAGTCGCACACTCGCGCTGGAAATAAAGAAGCAGGAGGGGACCCCTTGCGTGGTATTCCAAGTCTTACTCCCCGGAAAAGCAGAGGCAAGGAACTCCCCGACCAAAAGCGGGTACAGGGGTTATAAAGGAGAAAAGAAACCAATTGGATCAGGGCTCAGGGGAGGATCCAAGCACAATTGACATGAGAATAACCAATAGGAATGCAACATAGGAGGGACAATGCAGCAGGGACCAATGGGGGACTGAACAAGGGAGAACTTTCTAGGAGAAGGGGTCTGTTGGAGAGGGATTGACAGGGATCCTCCACCCAAAGGGCGAGGGAATGGGAGGAGGAAGACCAGGGATCCCTGCCTAGGAGGTGGGGATTAGGAGTGGCTAACACATATGGGGCAAGCAGGGGGAGGAGAGGAAGAGAGTGGAGAGAAGACGGACTAAGCTGACAGGGAGTGTTGCTACAGTAACTCACTGTTTCAGGGGAAGTCCTTCTCAGCCAGCCAGGGGTTTTAGCCCTGACAACCCGGGGGGGTAAAAAGTACATATCGGTCTCAAAACTAAGACGAAGTTCCCTAAAAGGTACTGCAACAAGGTTATCTTGCTCTCCTTTAATATTTTATTCATTATGAAGTAGGTTTTAAAATAAAGATGCCTTCAAGGTATCTTAACCCCTAGCAGATGGCAGAAGTCACAAGACAAGAGCTGTAATTAGGAAATCAATTGTAGTGGCTGTTAAGCCTATTAACCAAGAAACCATTGAAGTCTCCTGGAGGGAAAGACCC
>VZTN01012353.1:92579-128601 GCA_013400515.1 Erpornis zantholeuca
ATATCTGTCCCTGCTCCAGAACGTTCTCCCCTCCCTGCTCACCCGCTCCCCCTTGGCCCTCAGCTACCCCCTCTCTATTTCCCCATTGGTTCCCATACCCTGGCCCCGCCTGTATTCTGTCCTGTGCCCTCAAACCATTGGTCCCTGATGCTCTCTCTCCAACCCCACCAACCCCATACTTAAACCTGGACACTGCGTTCTTCTTGGCTTTTCATTCCTGGACTGCTTCACGTGCATGACTGCAATAAACCGCCCTGTGGAACACTATACTGTTGGTCTGATGAAAAAGCCCTGCTTCTCAGGGGCTGCTCCAAGAACAAACAAAGTCCATAGATTGAGTGAGCAGAAATCAGAAGGCTTTTAATAAGATTATTTAGATGAAATAGAGAGATGAAAAAGGAGAGGAGAATCCCTTCAGCCTGCTCGGCTTCTGGGATCCTCTCTCTCTGTCTGTCTGTCTCTGACCGTTCCTGTCTGTGAGAACAGAGCAGAAGAAGTGTCAGTGTACAATTACAAAGTATGAAAACAAATCCTAAAATAGAAGTGTTTTTCTTTGGCCAAAGAAACAATTTGAGATATATGAAAAAACAATGCAAGAAGAGAGCTGTGATGTTTGCATATTATCAAACTGAAAACAATCCGACAACTTCAAGGCTGCAAGAACCAGTGAGGCACAAAAGTGCCTAAAGAAATCTTCTCAGGGTTAGCAACACTATATGAAAGCCCTTCCTGGCTCTTTACCATCGACTCTTATTTGGAGCCATCTGGTGTGAGAGCGTGTGTGTGTGTGTAATCGCTGAGCAATTTTCCTGTGGAGTTGCTTTTGGAAGGTAGCCACACTACCGGCCCCCCCACCCATGGCTATAATCAATGGCGGTCTCATCATTTACTGCCTTCTACAGCAGTGCTGGAGAGAAAAAGAGGGGGGGATCTGTTTGGTGGTGCTGAGGGTACCTGATGCAGTGCAGTGGTTAGCGAGATGTGCACCGCATCCTGTCCCGGGGGGTGTCCTTTACCTGACGGTCCAGCACAGCTACTCAGGCTGCTGGCAGGACACAGTTGCACTCGTGCAGGTGGAAGCATGTGAACACACTAACACTAGGATAGTTCAAGAGTTCAGCGCCAATCAGAGACAAAGAGATGGGAGGGGGTCTTTGTATGGAAATCCGCAGGATTTATTCCGTAGGGGGTCTGAGTACAAAAAGCCACAGAACAACGAGGGTCCAGGGGTTTTATCTGGGGGTGAGAACCAATGGGAAGGGGGAAAAGAGGAGGAGTAAAGGCAGAGTTGGGGTACACAGTCCAATGGGAGTACAAGGGAGGGCACCTGAGAAGGTGGGAACATTCTAAAACAAGGTACTTGTGGAAACTGTACTGCTTTATGGAGAGAGCTTTCTCCTCACCACAGCTTGGGGGGGAGGTCACCTTAAGCCTCTGAACTGTCCCACCAGCAGTTTGCTGGTTCAGGGGATGCCACCTCTCTGGTGGCCCCAGCCCCAGGCTGAGCCACTGCAACAGGTACCCATTTTCCAGTTTGATGCTCCTTGTCCCTGGCCTCCAGGTCACATTGCACTTGAGTTGTTTTGGAAGTCTCCAAAGTGCTCAGTTGTTTCCAGGACCAAGGAAAGGGGAAGATGTGTCACTTTGCCTGCTAAGTCCCCAGTTGCTTTTCTTTAATGCCTTTGCAGCTGATTCATGAAGATTGGCAGGGAAAGGGCACTAACAGTGGGATTGTGCATTTTGCATCCCCCTGATGAGTTACCAGGCTCAGCCCAGAATTTTCCTAACACTAAGGGAAGTGTATGCAGAAACCCTGCACTGCAAGGAATGCTCCATGTGTGTATGGGTCAGACCAATTTTAATTACATGATTCTTTTTTTATTCTCTCTTAGATTCCCAGACTTATGCAGGACATGTTGCAGAGCTGGTTTATGATTCACACATTTAGAAGGAGCCCTAGTCATAGACCATAAGGATAAGGTTTAGGCTCCAGGCCTGCTTCCTAGAGTATCCAATCTTTAGTAGCAACATGGAAAGCTCAGGAACAAGCAGCACCTTGCCAAGGTTTTCAGCAAGGGCTGAGATCAGCTGGCCTGCCTCAAAAAGGATGCAGAAGTACCCAGAGCAGCAGTTGCACTTTGGCTGCAGCTGCCCCCAGCCACCAGGCTCCAGCATGTCTTCTTTTTGCAACCTGTGCGCAGGACCTCAGTGCACTGCAGACTGGAGGGGTGGGAAACCAGCCCAGAAAAGGGGCACCAGCTAGCAAAGAGAGCATCTTGTAAATAACAAGGCAAATGGTGCAAGGGTACAGGGAACATTAATTAAGGAGCAATTTAGGAAATATTCCACAGAGTAGATAATGCCAGGGAAGAGCATTTTCCTTTAATGGTCCCTTCATTTCTCTTTTATTGCATCTGAAGTATGCAGTAAAAGGAAAAACATTTGAAGCCCGGAACAACCACAGAGAAACAGCCTGGCATCTCCCAAAATACAGTGCAGGATTGGACACAGGCAATTTTAGGAGGGAGCAGGGTGGTGACACAAAGGAATAGTATTGATGGTCCCATGCTGGGGGAAATCTCATCCTCTCCTGAGATGTCTGAATGAAAATCTCACACTGTACTCTTCATCAATTGTTCTGCTCTGGGAGACTTGCCTGCTGGCTCCATGGGCATCATTCCCCAGGGATCATGGTGTTCACTGGAGAAGCAGAGGTGGTGGATAGACACAGGGCCTGCAGTAGGACAGTCCTGCAGCAGCACCATGTCTTGCAGGTCCTTGAGATGTGTCAAGAGGAGATGAGCCAAGACAAGGTTTGTGCCACTGCACTGCAGCATAAGGAATCCAACTAGAATTCCACCCCCATGGACAGTAGCAATGCAGTAATGTCAGAGCATCCCTAACTGAACTGTGCCTCACTGGCAAAATCTTGGCCCTATATCTGAAATGCCAAGGAAATTTTTTTTTTTTTTTAGGAACTAGTAAGGTACCAAACCCCCACAGTGTGCAGGATGATACAGAGCCCATCTAGGGGGTTTGGATACCTGCTCCAAGCAGTAACTGAAGCAAAGCTGCAGGATGGGAGCAGCCTGTGCTGCTGAAACTACAGGACAGCATCACTAAGGCCTCGTGGAATGAACAAGCTCCAAAAGTGAAAGGTTTTAGAGGAGACTCTCAGTTTCAGAAAGAGTCCACGCTGAGCTCAGCTGCTACTTGCAAAACCTCGTATCTAGCAAAGACATGATAAGTAATTTCTCTGCTGACACACAAAGACCTCCGCTGCAGGTGAGGCAGACCTGTTCTCTACAGCTTCAGCACATGCACCTTCTGGACAAATTAATACAAACTGCAGAGCCAGAAAAAGCTTTTGATTTGGGGAAATTAAGGCCTGGCTCTGTTGTGCTAATGAGCAGTCATAATTCAAAGCTTTAAAGCCAAAGGAGAGAGATCCTGGAACAGGTTGAAAACACAAAGAGGTGTCAGGGAGAAGCATGATTACCTTCCCTTCAGAATCAGGGTATTGTCACACTAAGGCTGCCACAGTATATCCTGCAAAGCAGCTGAAATGTGAGTTATCATTGAAGGTAATTATGAAGTTGATGAGCTGGAGATGGAAAAGGTACAACCCAACATTTCCTATTCCCTGGCTCAGCTCTGCCTTTAGCAGAGGATCTCACTAACTCTGGGCAGTGGGAGAGGCTAACTGAGTGGCAGTCCAACTGACAGGACTGAGTATGGCGGTTTGATTTGGATCATCCTGGGGCTGTGAAGTTTGATCTTCTCCTGCCTTTCAGCTGCACTTTCCTCATCTATTCTGTGTAGGCTTTTGCCGCTACATTTTCATCTTTCAACAGCACTCTCAACAACAGGCAAGTATCTGATACCAAAAGTCCTTCTCCCTCCCACCCTTTTCTGCAAGAGCCCATCCACCTGCATTATTAAACCGTACTGATTTTTAAAAGAGCTTCATAAATTCAAGAAGGGAGCAAATAGTGTAATTAGCAAGCAAATTACAAATTGCAGCATGAAGAGTGAGTAAGAGAGGGGTTATTTGTTGAGATCTATCGGCAAATAAGTCTCCCACTGGAGCAGGCTACATAAACAACTGGTCAGAAACTTATTACGTATCCCGAGTCACCACTGGCTTGAAAGCTGCAAAAAAAGGTAAGAGTTCACTGTATCCTAATTGGCAACAAACATTTGATCAGCCTCAGAACTAGTATAACAACTTGGCTTGGTTTGATAGACAGGCATCTGCCAAGGAAGGCAAGAACCTCCCTTGGAATGGAAAACACAATCCCCTCCCCTCCAAATTGTTATAATTTTAAAAGTAAGGGGCTTTCAGGCAAATATATTGGAAAAGGAATAGCAGTTCTTTACTAGTATGTATATGTATAACAAGGCAAACAAACCCCACGAGCAGCAGCACCAGCGAACAGAGCAGAGCCCAGTGCCAGCCGCTCTCGGCTGTCAGGCACTTTCCCGTGGGTGCAGTGCCGCTCACGGCCGGCAGGGGCGCTGGCGGCTCCCGGTGAGCAGGGCGGGTGCGATGGTTCCCCGCGCCTGCAGGGGGCGCTGGGAGCGAGCTCGGCTGCCTCTCTGCACGCAGTGATGGCGGCGAGCCGGCGGAAGGGATGGGAAAGGGCCTTCCTTTAAAACCCCCGGGGCAGCCGGGCCCGCTGCCCCTCTGGATGGCAAAACGGGCTGCAGCAGGAACCTCTGAGCGGCGGCTGGGACAGCAGGGGCGGGCACACCCCGGAGTGGCAAACAAAATGTATCAGAAACTCCGCATCTGTAGTTGGAACCGCGGGGTGTCCCGGCAGGCAGGGGCTGTGGGGTTACAGTGTAGGGAAAAAAAGAAGGCAGCGGCAGAAAATACCGGGGCTGGGCAGTGGCAGCCTGGCTCCCAAACACGGCCAGGAGGGGCTCACTCAGAGGGGCAGGATAGTGAAGATCCCTTCCAGTTAGATCGAGTTCTAATAAGGTCCTAGTTCAATGGTCACTCCCACAAGCAAAGCTTTACTCACAATAGAAGACAGCAGGAGATGGAGCCTCGCAGTGGTGGCGAATTCTCCCCACAGAGATCGCAGCCTGTCTCCCCTCTGAGACCAACAGTGAGAGAGCTAGGAACTGTGCCCAGCCCCTTCCCCCTAGTCCAAACCTTGTGGTATCTCTGGCCCTCCAAGAGAAACCCCACAGCTATGAGAGTAGCCAGCGGAGAGTAGTCAGCTGCACCCTCTCCCTGAACTGTGGCAACTTCTTTTCTCTCTTAAGTACTAGTCATTATTATCACTTAGCAACAGATGCAAGAAAATTCCCTGAGAGAAAGAAAACAGAGCAATCCTAACCTCCAACACAACTACGCATATATAAACAATGCTGCCTTCCTATAAAGTATGTAGAAAGATGTTAAATAACACTTATTGCTGGTTTCAGTTTAGCTGGATGCTGTAAAATAATGCCAAAGTAGGAAAAAACCACAAAACACCAAACAATGCAAAATATCAATTTCCAGTGCCAAAGAGTCAGTAACCAAGGACATGAAACAGGTTAATAATAACATTTAGTGTAGACATTCATTATACCACTGGTTGTCCAGCCAGCAACACCTAATTGAACTAACATTATTCACTCTGCATATCTAATTAGAAGGCACAATCTCAAGGCTGTGATACAATCAGTCACTCAGCATTAAGCTTTCATATGAGATATAGCTGATGACACTCAGTTGTGCAGGGCATGGAGGAAATGCCAGTGCTGGACCTGCAGCTCTGGTTTGCAGCAGATATTACTGTTTATGACAGCCTTGATCTTCTTGTTATAAATTTACAGATTCTATAGCTGTGCACAAACATCCCACACTAATAGCTATCAGAAAACATTATCCACTATAGCTCTTGGCAACACAAACTCTGCTGTTTCAACCCGCCAAAACAGGGCTCTGAACAAGAAGAACAACTCAGATCATATGTTTTGCTAATTATGCATAAGAAGAAGAAGTAAACAAGCTCCATTAAGATTATTATGTATGAGCTCATGTTTTTGCACAATTCACAAATTGTAACTGCTTTTCTCAGATAAATAAGGTTGGAACAATAGAGCTGACATTTTGTGCCAAAGACTATGACTTCACCGCAGCTTTCAGAGACGTTACCCTGAGATTTATGGTCTTATTAACCCATGACCCTGATATTATCTGGTGAGACTTGATTATCATCCTAGTCTGGGGGCTGAAAAAAGTCTTTTTCTTAATCCAATGACTCAGGGCAGAAGCAATATGTCTCTGAAGTGAATCTGAATCTGAAAGAAGCTGTCCCAACTGTCTATGAACATGGATAACCCTGTTCTGTCTAGGAGCAAAGCTGTATCAATAGGATGAAAATATAGGATATCTTTCTTTCCTGATTCAAGTCAATCTTATACAAACTGGGAATGCTAATATAGACAAAACTAATAGAAAGCATTGATACAGGATACTCCCTGATCACACCAAGTTCATGATGCTCCTGCAGAGAGATGCCTGGAGCATCTGGGGGATGAGGACAAAAAAACAGGTTTCCTGCAAGCATCATTTCCACATCCTGGACAAACACAGCTCCAAATGCATAAACCATGGCCTCTCCCTAGGTCTTAGATCATAATGAACATGTTGCTTGGCAATACCATTCCCTTTTTAAAGCTTTCCATTCCCCAGCACTTCTGGCTTCAGTCCTAACGGCAAGCCCACTTGGGATGTCCTGTTGAAAAATGCTGGGAAGCAACTTCACTCAATTTCTCAGTCCCTTTGTACTTCTTAATAGTGCATAAGCTGATATGGGCAGCCTTGTGACTTTTAAAACTAACCATATTATTATTTCGATAGTATTTTCTTCTGGCTTGCTAGATAACAGGAATGCCTTCCTAATACCATTGATGCCAGAATGATTTTTTGCTTTTTCTTTTATACCCCCCTTACATACTCTTTCATACAGTTTTATGTATTCTTAATGCTTTTAGCCTGCACATTTGTAACTTTCCAAGTCTGATAACTTAGCTGAGACCCACTGTAGTGTTAAACCAGGAGACCAAACAGTCTGGAAGCCCCAGACACCAAGATCCTCTCCAAAACACATTTTTGTAAACAAAGATACACTAAGTTTGTAAACTAAGGCCCATCAAGGGGGGAAGGTTCCTCAGAGTGGGGGGTTCGCTCAAGCCTTTCATTGGGGGAACTTTGATAAATATGTTAATTTTGCAAGGCCTATAATCATGTGTATTTCTGTGTGAGGGGGGTGCATGCATTTTTGGGGCATTCCACCTGGACAAAGTGCTGTACCCCAGGATTCTGAAATAAATAACGAGGCAAAAACCCCTTTTCCCCATAAATCGTGTTTTGGTTTTAATTTTAAGACCAGGAAAAAGCATCACCATGTTACTCTGTGTCTTTGTTTGAAAGACAGGTGTCTGCTAAGGAAGGCAGGAGCCTCCCTTGGAATAGAAGTCATAAACCCCTTCTCTCCAAATTATTATAATTTTGAAATTAAGGGGCTTTCAGGCAAAGATATGAGGAGTAAAAATAACAGTTCCTTACTAGATATATATATATAAAACCAGGCAAACAAACAACAGTAACTACGGCAGTGATAGCAAACAGAACCAGAACCCAGTGACACCTTCTCGGCTGTCAGGCACTTTCCCGTGGGTGCAGTGCCGCTCACGGCCGGCAGGGGCGCTGGCGGCTCCCGGTGAGCAGGGCGGGTGCGATGGTTCCCCGCGCCTGCAGGGGGCGCTGGGAGCGAGCTCGGCACCACGCGGTGATGGCGGAGGAGAAGCTGCTGCACAAACCCCTGGGGCAGCCGGTCCCGGGGCCCGGCAGGACCCTCGGGGACAGCAGGCTGGAACAGCAGGGACGGACCCAAATCCCAGGTTGTAGATGAGATGTATCCAACTCCGGAGCTGCAGCAGGACCTTGGGAAGCCTCAGCAGGCAGGGGGTGCCGCGGCTACGGTGTAGCAAAAAGCTCGCAGCAGCAGCAGCAGCAGCTGCAGCAGGAGAAGCAGCGGCAGAAACAGTGGCAGCAGCAGGAGAAGCAGAGCAGCGGGGGGTAGGGCAGCCTCTCTCTCCTCCTGATGCCAGAGAACTAGAGCCGGGCTGTACCTCATTCCCCCTTGCCAGTTCCAATCTTGAGCCAGTTCCAATTTCTGCCCAATGACAAAACTCCAGGCAAAAAGAGGGCAGCTAGCCAGGCCCTCCCCCTGTGGCCAGGTCCCTTTGTTTCTCTTAAGTACCCAGCAATTTGTTCCTTAGCAACAAAGCATGGGGAAAAATTCCTTTAAGAGGGAGAGAAGAAAGAAAAAATGGGGAACTTCTAAAACCCCAACATTCTGCTAATTGCTTCAGTTGTACCTACTGAGCACTGGCCCACTGTCTAACACTGCAAAGAACAAATCTGATGTGAAGAGACTGCCTGTTCTTCTATAGTATCTCCTGGCAGAGATAGAAGGAAAATACCTCCCCAAGATGAGAGTAACGTAGGACAAGTCCATAGTTTCAGCCAGTGATGCAGACAGCTTTGCTGTCTTCTTCCCTTGAGTGGGCTGTACACAAGCAGGAGGTCTTACCTAACATTTCTTAGATTTATAAATCCCTGAATGACCTTTATGGATCGCTTTAAAATAGTTTTGAATCCCTGCCAGGTTTGCCAACCTTGTATTGTTTCCAAAATTATGCTGAGAGACTCTGCTTAAATCAGCAGTGGGGTAAGAGCACCTTGTCCCAACAGCTCTTTTCATACCTGAAGGGCTTTAAAAAGGTAATTTAAGGATCTCTGCAGAAATCTCATCCATCTTCCATGTTATAAATGCTTATCGTATTATTGGCCTTTCGCAAATATTAAAATGAATGCTATATGTGTAATGTTAGAAAACTTAGTTGCATAGAGATAGTAGTGTAATTTCTTAGAACTTTATCATGATATGTAGAATGCTTTTTTCATGTAGCTGACTCAGGGTAGCAAAAGATAAGCAAAGGAAATTCCCACCATCTGGCCCAGAGAAGGACTGAGAGCTTAAGACTCTGGAAGGAAGAAGATATTGATCCGAATGTGAAACAACAGGATGATCGAAAAGCATGTGTCAGCAGAACTGGACTACAATGGATTATCAACTTTTAAACAGACCTGCGAAAAGGAAACAGAGACAGGATGTGGGGACTAGAAACCCAAGGGATACCAAAAAAGGAATATTTGAATGATGCATAGAGATCTATGAATATGTATGAGACTCAGGCATTTACCAGAAGAGGTTTGTTAGCTAAGGTGTGCCTCTGGCATCATGCCAAGCACCGGGCCATATTAATTCTCTTTGCTTTATTTCTGTCTCCTATTGTCCCTTTTTTATTAAACCTCTTAATAAACCTTTTAAAATTTTACCAGGAGCGAACGTCATTTTTCACATTCCAAAAGTGGCCATTATGAAGGACACAAGTGCTGTAACACTGAGTGCCCAGTGGACTGGAGGGCAGAGCAAAAGTCTAGAGGAACCCAACAAGACTTGGGTTTTAATCCAAAATAAACCCACATATCCATGAGCTGCTGCTACCATTGAGTCAGAACAGGCATGTTTTTTCCTAAGGATGTGTTCAGGCATTCAGCTTCCAAATCCAGCTTGCTCAGGGGCGTCTGCTTGTGCAAAACTGTGCCCAGACCACAAATTAAGGTTTGCTGGTGACATCGTGTTCTCCTTGACTATGACATTCATAGCCTTTAACTACAGGTGTTTTAAAATTATATTAATGTCTCCTATATTTTGCAAGGCAGATTAGAGTTCTGTTCCATTTAATCTTGCTCATCCATAATTTATTTAACTTTGCATATTGTCATTCAAAACAAGTATTTTGAAATCAAAGCTCCATTAAACCTATTAAAGCATCTGTTGTTCTGGGTAACTGTTATCACTGGGTGCAATAGCATTTATTAACTGAAATAGAACATTGTGAAAATAAAAAAATATGTGATTGTTAATCTTGGAGCACCCCCAGGTCCTCATTTTAAAGCAGCTCAGGCATTAATCCTACAACTTATAAATACATGATTATTTTAAAAAAGACTAGAAAAAGTTGTAGAAACGGACAACTAAGCAATATCTTCCATCATTGATTCTGCTTTTTTTCAGCAGGTAGATTTTTTTTCCATGCAGCACACAGAAAGGCTTTGATGTTTTATGTAATCCTGTCACACACTGAAAGGCAACTTGAAGTTCAGTATAAAATTCAGACTGCATAGAGAGTCCAACTTCACAGCTCCTGCTCTTCTATTTGTGAAATGCTTTATATTTAAGAGTATTTATATTGCTTGAACACTGTGTTCAGAAGAGACATATTGTGGTGACTCTGTCTTAATCACTTTGTAATTAGATGTGCATTTAATAACTTCAAAGAAAGGGGAAATATTTGCCTATTTCTGTACTATTCTTTCTCTATATCATGTTTCTAAAAACTTCAAAGTGTCTGAAAAGCCAGTCTCATTTCATACATAATTAGGTATAGAACTGATACTTCCAAAAAGCAGCCTAAGACAATAGCAACCCACTTTCCAGCACTTGGCAAGAAACAAATTGAGACGGAGACAACAGCAAGAATAGCTGATACCTGAAATAACCTCCCTGCTCTCTGGAGTGAGAAAGTTTGGGATCAGACAATCCATGAGATCTGTGAATCTTTAGATTTCTCATTTGTGCCAGGAAGTTATCTAGGAAATCTTATAGACTGAAATATATGAATTGGTCAGAGATAGGTGGCTAGATCCAGAAACATGCTTGAAACAGGGAGTTGCAGAAAAGTAACAGGCCCTAAGGGAAGATGAGATCCATAGGCCTAAAGATACCTGGTACAGCATCACATAAAGTAGCCAGTAACAAGGCAAAATTGCAAGACTGACAGTGAAATTCCACAATGCTTAGATATAGTTGTTAGTTTTACCTGGGAAGAAAGTTAATCCAGGCTTCCTTGTAATCCTTTTCCTATTGCTGACCAACACCACTTCCTCCAAATAGCCCAAACCACTCTTCATGGAGAGCAGTGGTTGCACAGCCTGCCATCCCTTCAGCAGGTGCCATCCCTGCCTGGTGCCAGAATCAATGCAAACTCCTGTTAAGGCATATCTTTTTCTGTTGTTCTTCTGCCGCAGTGCAGAGAACCAAAAAATACCCTTGAAGAGATACACATATGGATTAGATGACTTACAGGCTGTACGAAAAACAGATACACATGGGTATGGACTGCCTTTCTTGCTCCAAGTAATTACTGCAGGCTACAGTGAAGAAGCTGCAGTCTCCCAAACACCTTCAGTCACATCTTATTGGCCTCCAGCTAGATCATCCCACAAGAATCTTTTCAGTCACACAATCCTATAAAAACCAATTTAGTTTCACAATGGTGATGAACCTGTCCTCTGACTAACCTTATCATTTGCTTTCTTGCTTTGTGAAGAGCCAGATCAGACAGCTTCAGATTTATCCATATGTTTTCAGTGTTTTGTTAACCACCCTATTGCTTTATTGATATTGCCACATTGGACAATCACCTTCATCTGAAGAACACTTGCTAATTGTCAGTATTGGGAAGGACATTTGTTGTAAGTCTGATATGGGGAACAGCATTTCTGTTGTTCTGTCAGAATATAATGAAAAGCTATAAAAAACCAGGATAAAAACAAGTGGAAAACGAGATAAAATGCTATGTGTTTTCATCCACGGGAAATCATGCCTGACCAATAGTACATGACTCCTTATAAGAAAACTTCCTTATTGGGCTGGGGAAACACACTTGTCCTCACCTATCCAGAGCATAGCAGTCAGTGAAATCTCCTTAAGTGAGTTACTGCTTGAAGATGAAGTGGCTGGGAATTAAGAGCAGGAACCAGCTCCATTGGGATTACCAGCCGGCTGTGCTGAAATTAGACTTCTCAGAGCAAGGGCATTATCAGTGATGACAATCCAGTTCATGGTTGTCATTAAGGATCCCAGTCCATGAAGCAGCTGTGGTGTTAAAGGAACATGCCAGGCCCTTGTTCAAGGCAAGAGCTGCCTTACAGAGGAGACATAACATCAAACCTGTGTAAAACTGCACTGTATTACCAGGCTTTTCTTTTCCTAAAACCTTGAAACAGTCAGGCTGAGAGTCAGAGAAAAGGTGGTGACATCAGAGGGACTGGTACAGGTAAAACAGAGAATGCTTTGCAAAGAGGCACAGCTTGGCTCAGCTCTGCTCCACATGACCTGCTTGGTGATCACTGACCCAGGCCCACATGAAGGAGGAATAAAAAATATACCTCTGCTCCTGAAGACTCAAGATCTAAGGGGGGGGAGGGAGGGGGCAGGGAAGCAATCAACAGTGCAATTTGATTCTAATTCCAAAACTTTTTAAGTCTGCTGCAGTGAAATAGTTTATAATGAAGCAATTTCTACTACAACAATGAAGAGGAGAGATGTGTGGGCCAGGAACCAATCAAAAGCCACTCTACTAGAACCATCGCTCTTGAAGAGGCATCAGAATTACTGCTGAAGTGTCTTCAGTGCACATGACTTAGCATTCAATCACTGCATAGGCTGATGCCAGGCTGACTAGCCCTGCACAGGTCAGTGTATTGCTGCTGTTGGGGCTGAGCCTGGGCCCCAGGTGACTTTTGAGCTGCTCTGTGCAGGACAAGGAGTATGAGATGCTCTCACTTGCCTCCCAGAAACACTTCACCTCTAAATAATCAGGCAGTGGAGGAAAAAGAGGCTTTATAATGCCAGCTGGGGAAGCCTATGTCTTCAAGGGCTCTCTCTCACACAGTGCAAAAGGCTCAGCTGGTACAAAGGGTTTAGTCTACACAGGGTTGACAGAACTCCTGCACCAAGCCAGGAGGCCCTGCAGTGACTTGCCTGTGGTCACCAAACCCTTGGAAGTGTGCAGGATTTCCTCAGCTCAGCTGGGATAGGGGTGAGCAGTGGCACAGCCAGGACAAGAACCTGGGGCTGAGGCAGGTCCTGCCCCAGTTCCGGGAAGGCCTCGGCCAGGGCAGCTTCTGGACCAGAGTACTATGGTGAGACAAGCTTAGCACTCACCCTAATGAGTTACCTATTACAGGAACAAACCTCATTAATTTTAATGCTCTCCCATTTATGCTGGAGTCATTGTGCTCCCACACTCCATTCACCTGACAGTGTCCACTGAGACAAACAGCAGCTCGTTCCTAAAGCAGCAGCACCTCTGTACCCCTATGAGCCCCAGGCTGAGGAACCAAAGCTCAGACAGGAGCTGCCTGACACCCAGATGCAGTGTGGGGGATGCAGAGACCCTGCTCGCTGCCTCTGCAGGACTTCCCCAGAGCAGGATCAGTGCCTGGCTGAGGGAAGGTGATGGTTTTGCCTCCAAAATCATCCCAATCCCTCTGCAACTTCAAGGCAAGCTGAAGGACCTGAGCAGGATCCCAAACTGCAGCAATCTGGGACACAGAGACATTTGGGCTCTTCCAAGGGCAGGCAGAGCCACCCAGCCTCTCTCATCTGGTAGAGAACACCTGCTCATCAGAAACTGCAGTTTTCACAGAGAAAAAGACAAAAAACAGGTGGCATTTTTCAGTCTTTCCTGAATTTTCAAACTGAAAATACCATTATTTTCAAAGAAGGCCAAAAAGAAAAAGAATTACAAGACAGAGCATTAACAGAAATTAATAGAAGTATTTCCACAGGATATTTAAAGTTTTTTATAAATATCTATGGAAAGGTTACTGCTATTTTGGATCAGCTGTGGAGTCAGCATCAAGCAACAGATTTTGCTGAGCATCCACTCCACTGAAAACATTTCCCAGGATAGAAAGCCAAATGCCCAGAACTTCTCAGCACAGTCGATTTGCTAATTTTGTCCAAGGAAATCTACCCTCCAAACAGATCCCTTCATGTCTCAGACAGTGAGTCCCAAGAGCAGTCCCAAGAAAGACCAGCAGCACTGCAGACACTTTGGTCACCCATCAGCCCTTTCTGAGGCTGCACTGCAGTGTTTGTACAACACACTGCACATACAATCCAGAGCCTTTTCCTTGCCATATACACATTTTTATACATTTTAATGCTGATCCTCCCTGCAGCCCCTAGGTAGTAACAAGTGACTGAAACACAGGCAGGGAGGCAGCATGTAATTGCTCTCCTGGAGCAATTACAGCAACAAAGCCACTTTCAAGGTGTTGCAGAGCACTGAACCTCCCAGAAAGCATTGGTGGGATGTGAACTCCTCCTTGAAACAAGAGCAGAGACCAATTCAGGGAACTTTTTCCTGCTGCCCAGATGTGTTCAGCATTGCAGGCAGCTGTGCTGAACTGAGGCTATCCTGAAAGAAAATCCATCAGATAGCATGGAGATCAAGACCCTGGAGAGAGAGTAGAACAAACTGTACAGCCATGGATGCTGACTAATGAACACAGATTCATTATCTAATTTATGTTCAACAGTGTTAAAGCACAAGGCCTGTCCCATTCCCAAGCCAGAGGCAGCAGCATCTCCCTTCAGACCCTGCAGCACATGTAAAGGCTTTTCTTCAAGGGAATTACTAGCAAAGCCAGCAACTTCTACCATGCAGATAATGGTATGGAATAATAATTTTAAAAAATAATTTTAAATAGTGGAACTAATGTGATTTAACCACAGGTTTGGAGTTTTCCCCTCCTCTGGATAAAACGCTTATACTATAATTTATTTATTAACATTAGCCCTTATTGCTATTGGCATTAACCTCCTGTTTTGCACTGCTGGGAGCTGAACAAGCACAGGGGACACGGGTCCAGCACAGGGGACCAATGCCCAAGGAATCCAGGGTCTTGTGTAAGCTGTGGGGACTGGAAGCATTATCAAAATGGCACTTCTGGTCACAAGGAGGAAAACAGCATCCATGGTGTCCATGGATGGTGACAGAGAGGTGTTGGCAGCTGCAGTTTCACTCAGGTTGGTACAGCATCTTCTGGCTGAAGAAGAGATGTTCCCCTGAGCAGGGCATTTGTCCCAAGAAACTCCCCCAGGCTCACCTTCACTCACACATTCATCCACATTTTTTGCCTGTACCATGATTGAGAACAACCGCACTACTAAGACACATCATCACATCATTCTCATGCAGATGTGAACACAGGGGAGAGAGCAACTTCCAAAACCATTGCAGATTTTGGGCATCAAAGCACTTTTGGGGATAGAGAAATTCAGTATACAGAGACAAATCTCTCCATCTACTAATAAGTTTATTTCCTGACAACATGCATATCACAGAGCAGCACTCACTCTTAGTAATTCCAGTTAAATCAATGGAAATAGCAAGAAAATAATTTAGTCTCATGAGTTAGTTCATATTCAGCCAGACAGGATGATAGTGTGGTTCCCCAGTTGGTTGGTTGGTTGGATTTTAACAAATATATTGTCTGGATTTGAGCAATCATCTACCACCTGGACTCCTAGCAGAGTATTGATGGATTTTTGGTCCAATCCTAAATCTGCTCAGGACAGAAGTACAATTTTTACTGATTTTGGAAGGTGTTGGTCAGGTCTTACCTCCCAGAGGCTGTGCTGCCCCAGGCACTGAGAATGGGATTTGGAGCTGGTCCATTCACCAGCCTGAGTGAAAGCCAGCACCCGCCAGTCTCAGCTATCACTCTGCAGAACAGGACCTCCACTTAAAAATCCAACTGATTAAGGATTATACAAGAGACTTTTATTTTTTGTATTTTTGGCAATATTAAGCACTGTAAAGTGTTGATGCTGCAGCAGAGCTCTGCAAAGCAGGATATTTGTAAAGCTGTTTCAAAGATTTTAAAAATTGGGAAAGTGAGTTTAAGAAGGGAGCTTCAGATGAAAACTTTAAAGCCAGTTTGCCCACTAAATAGTGCAAGGAGAAAAAGCATAGTTGAAAATAAAGTTATCAGGTTTTTAATACTACGTTTACCAGACAAGCTAAATACAGGAGCATTAGACTAAAGCATTGTCTTTAGCAGCTTAAATTTCAACAATTCACCTGCTGATTAGCATCTACATGACATCACTCAGCACCTTGATTTTTGGAAAGAAAGACAAATACTGAATTTTTGTCTGTTTAAAGAAACCCAGATCACAGTGGGCTGAACATAGAAAAGGAGAGTGATAACAGAGAATGATGTAAAACCTAATTAAAGACCTTTGGCTGTTGCAGAATTGAAAACCAATTAAAACTTTTTGCCTGGGAAAGTCCCAGAAGAAATTCCTAAATATTAATTTTCTTCTGTCCTTATCTGCACTGTGACAGGTCTCTGAAGCCTCCTCAGCCACGCCAGGAAGATAAGAGAGCAGTGAGCATAGGCACATGGGGTCTACCTCCCTCTCCACAGGCAGAGCCACTGGGACCATGATCTTTAATTATGGAGCACAATCGGATGCTCCATTAGAGAAAGGGCTTTTAAAGCTCCATTTAATATGGCACTTGATATGCCAGCCTCAATACCTTGCTGCCAAGGAGCCCTGGTGGAGGATGAAGGATGATGCTCAGCCCAGGCCACACCTTGAACCCACTTACTCCTGCCAGCACTTCCAACCTCTCCCAGCTTGGGCTGTCTCCCATCCTGCTGCACCAGGGTAGTGCCTTGGCACTTTGCCAGACACTTGATACCATTTTGTTTTATTGCTGTAGGGCATTATCAAGGAGAGAAGTTGGGAACACTCAGAAAGACTTTTTACACGTTTATATTTAATTTTAAAATCTAATTTAAATCCTTAGTAGCCTTTCCTATTTAATTTTATAAATTAACACTTAATTCCTTCCTTGCTACTTGAATGAATTCCTATCTGTGGTCAGCCAGAGAAAATGAAATTGGAAATTACAACTCTGTGGTGTCATACCGCATATGATTAATTAGAATCATGGATTTTGACATTGATTTATTTTCTTTATTACCACTTTTTGTTGTCTATGACAATATCACTGTGACCTGAGGTTTGAGATTCATAACCACAGCAAGTGCAGAGACCAGAGGGAAGCAGAAGGAACCAGAGGGCTCAGCTCTGCTCCCAGTTCCAGCACTGGGAAGGTGCAGCCTGCCCACTGTGTGCCCACAATAGTTGTCCTCCCTAAAACTGCCAGCACACAGATCAGAAATCCCAGACCACTGAGACTCTCCAAAGCATGATTTGGGAGCTGGTGCCATGCCAGAGGGGGAGCATCTGAGGGCAGAGGGCATGCTGCCTCATGTGCCCATCATCTGAGACATTCTTGGAAAGGTATCAAAGAACCTTCTCCCCTGCACATTTTTCTCTTTTGTTGAAGGCTCCCTTTTTCCTGTTCTCTCCTTTTCCCTTCACTTTTTTAGATCTCTAACATATTCTGTTTTTTCCTTCAATCTTGCCTCCCACTGCGGAGCTGCACAGCTGGGTCAGCTCTCCCTGCTGCAGGCAGCAGGTGACCCTGCTCACACCACCCTTCTCACAAGCTCTGGCCTTCTCACCTGAAGAAGGGGAATCAAAATTATCTTAGCAAAACCCTACACAATGAGGGATGACTGATCACTGCACTTTCCCCCACAGAGATCCCAAAGGCATTGCTTTAGCAGGCAGCCTGCTGGGATTTTCATGTTTAATGTGTACCCATGAGCTTCCTCAAGAGCAGCTAGGGCAGTGCAGATCCTTTCATCATTTTTCCTGCTGAAGTCCCAGACTCCATCCAAGTCAGCAGCTGCAGAGGAGCAGCCTGTGCCTGTGCAGACAAAGAAATATCATAGTGCTGGTATATACCAATTCCTTAGCAATGACAAGTGCATTCACCTTAAGCAAAAGGACCACTGGAACCCCGGAGCAATTACATAAAGCAAACTTTAACCTTGAGAACATTTTTTAAAACTCATGCTCCCAGTGACTTTACTGCCTTTGCTTGTGCCCCTCACAATGACAGCTGTGGTGGATTGCTGCCTTGAGTCTGCCATGCCAGTGATCTCCACGTTCCACTCTCTCCCAGAGCCAGGACTCTTGCTCCCCATGGAAAGGGATGGGTGCTTTAATTTCAGCCTCTTCCCCCAGGACTGGGATCTCAGAGGAACTGTTCCTCCCAGGGACAGCTGGGATCCTGAGGCCTCACTCTCTGGAATGCCACGCCATGGTACTCCAGGGCTTTGATGGGCCTTCTGCTGTAGCATTTGCAACCAGCCTTCAAGGATCATTTCCACGACCGAGGGTGACTAGTCATTTGATCAGCTTGCCCACCACGCGAACGAGTTCTTCTGCACTCCTTACATGAAAAAAAAAGACAGCTTTAATTTGGGGGAGGCAGCTTTAATCCTGCTGGAGGAGAAAAGCCATTGGGAGTTCATTTACTGCAGTTCGATGGGAGAGCTGTGTGTCGGCTCTCACGCCATCAGATGCTTAGTGAGAAGCAACTAGAACTGGGAATTAAAACATTTTGCAGTTACTGCTAAATCTCTGGATTTAATTATTTTTAAGAAAGTGTTTTAATCCCCATTCCTAGTTTTATTTTTTTCCCAGAGATCTCTTGGCCTTAAAGCACATTCATTTCTACAACAGCAGCTTCAGAACCTTCTCAGAGATAGGTTGGATCCTGAGCTCAGGGGGCTCCAGGCCATCAGACACATCCAGGTATTCTGAGACCATCGGCCTCAAAGGCTCTTCTACAGATAAAAATAGCTTTTGATTTTGCCCCTCCCTCCCCAACTGGTACAGCTAAATTTTATTTTCCTTTATGCCAAGCCTTTATTCCTGAACAACAGACTGCCCAGAGAGAAGAATAAAGAGGGACTGTCTAGAGGTTTGTGTATTTTAAGGTCACAGCAGGCCTTTCCTGACGTAAGTCACTAATAGCGTGGCTAGACACACTAAATGACATAAAAGTCAAGAGTGGACAATTAAATATAATTTCAAAGTGATAGTTATCCTACTTGGGAAGGCCACTGGATTTACAATGTCTAATCCTTTGCAAAATGTCTGTATATTAAATAGCAATGGTTAATTCAACCACATATCCTCTTGGTGACCTCATTAGTCTATCCTCTTGCTAAAAATACTCTTGGTTTGTCCCTGGGAATACAGAGATTCTCATTAGCAAATCATGGTTACTCTTACTTAATACAACAGCGCAGACTAATATACATGAAAAATACATTCAAGAAACTGAACAATAGCTTTCTGCCTTTTTGTGGGGTAAAAACAGTCAGAGTAATCAGCTATTTTCTTGTGAGAATACAAAAGAACCACCAGACCACTACATGCGAAACCCAGCAATAATCTTGTGCAGGTATAAATTAGCCCCTACCCCTCCCTGTGCTC
Source organism: Erpornis zantholeuca (assembly GCA_013400515.1). Classification (NCBI taxonomy): domain Eukaryota; kingdom Metazoa; phylum Chordata; class Aves; order Passeriformes; family Timaliidae; genus Erpornis; species Erpornis zantholeuca. The sequence goes on from VZTN01012353.1 coordinate 111,881, forward strand.
ATACCATGCATTGTACCCACAGCTACACCGTTTTGTTCCAGTTATGGCACGTCTTGGAGGTCCTTGATAGGAGCTGCATGGACCTGGCAGGGTTGTTCCAGCTGGAATCACCACCTCACTGAAGAGCTCACCTGTGTCAGGTTCAGGTCTTGTCTACGTCACAGCTTTCCAATGTGTCTTCATCACAGGACACTGGACCTGAATTACAGGCAGCTTCTTGTTGAATTTTTCCATGCTGTCACATCACTCCTGCAGAAGTTCTCCAGCCTGTGAGATGCAGCATGAGCCCTGCATTGCCCTTCCACATAAAGGCTCAATTTGCTAAAAAAATATATTTACAGAAGTGTTAAAGCAAACTTCCAACTGGGAAGTTCCAAAGTTCCAAACTTCCAAACAAATTCCAACTGGGAATTCTTAAGACAATATAAAGCACTTTCTGTGAGTGTGCTGGTCACGTGGCTCGTTAGGATCTGCCTTTCTTCTTCTCTATCACCCAACCCAAAAGGACAGCTCAGCGAGGAGCATCTGGTAACACCAGAGGCAGTCCAAAATTGTTGAATCCAGCCCCTGTCACAGCTGGAAACAGAGGCTGCAGGCAAGATGCACCCCTGCCTAGAGGAAGCTATGCCCCAAGAGGGGGATGAAGCTCTCAGGTACCAGCAGCTTTGCCAAGGTATTTACAGACCTGAGTGCTTCCCTGGCCTCCATCATCCTTAAGCAGCAAAATCCTTGGAACCTTCCAAACAGACTGAAAGATAAGCAGTATTTTTCCTAACGCTTCTTTAAAAATCCGGTAGCTTTCATAAAACTCATTTTACCTATAATTTTATCAAATTGTTTTAGTAAAAGCTGTTCACTCCCAGCTTGGTGATGGCCACAACCAAAGCTTGTTCATATGCCTAGAGTAATGCTGGGCACATGCTCCGGATTTGTTTTCTAAGCCCAAAATTATTTGAAATAACTGTCCATCAAGATATGTAAATCTGATCTGTGGGCCACACACAAACATTTCACCTGGTTCCACATCATGCACTGGAGCTGGAAGGAAAATGGACCTTAAATGAACATAAACCATAGGCATTCGAGTATTTAACATTGCATCTTCTTCAACCGAGGAAAAACAGTTCCCCTGTTACATCCTTTCTGTTCATCACTTTCTTCAGCCGCGAACATACAAGTACTGGTGATAGAAATTCTAAGAAGCAAATAAAATTAGTTCTAATTAGCAACCAAAGTAGCTTTTACTGAATAAGTAAACTGTGAATCTTTCCTATGTGCCTACAGGATGTATTTTCTCTTATATTGTCTGTAATCATATTACCAGAGTCCTGCTACTGGGCAAACCTGGTAAATAAAGCACAGATAGCGCAGGCATTCTGCAAGGCGTGAACTGTGGGGCTGACATTTTAGTGTATCTCTTAGAGAAATCCAGCAGCAAGCTTGAAAATGCAATTTCGTCTCGAGTTGTAACACTTCCCCATTTCTAAAGGGAACATTTTCAGGTTCCCAGGAGAATTTTTGATGAGGAATGTAAACATGAGGAAGATGTTTTGGATAGGGTATTTTCACTGGCCAATGAAAAAGCTTTATCTTTGTTTCCATGTTTTGTGGGACACTGTGCTGTTCACAGACAGACACAGAGAGACAATCTCTCAGAGCAGATTGCGGACAGAGAGAGAAAAGCTTTCTTGCATTTTGCTTCTGCATCTTGCTTGCTTGCTTGTTATGCTTGCATGAAACGCATGAAAAAATAAATACAGCCTTCTGAAAATCTATGAATATAAAGACTTTTGTGGATCAAGGTCCATCTCGACCACAGTGAACAAGGTAAATGCTGCTAGGGCTGCTTGCTGGGGTTGTAGTGTTTGCAAGTACAAGTTGCTACTAAATTGCTGCAGCCCTTTCCAGTGTCTTAATGGTGGAAAAATGGTAAAGCTCTTGCTACAGGCCCTGAGAACAAGGGATGAAACTGCTTTAGATTTGCCACTGTGGTGCACCAAATGTTCATGTATAAACTGTCATCCATTAACTATGATGAAACATGCACTAAAAATTATTTTTAAAAGGAACATTCAGCTGCTGTTTACTCAGATTTTTTTTTTAGCCATTCAAGATGGTCTGATTTTTTTGTTTCTTTTTTTAAACAGCTCATCCCACCCTACCTTGACATATTGTTTACAATTTGTTTCTAGCCACAGAGAGCTGACAGATGTGATGTGATTAGCAAGACAAGACAGCCTAAATACAGAGCAGACAGCACAGCAGACAACACCCAAGGGGCCTGTGAACTCCTCTGCACACTCCATCATCCCTACCAGCCCTGGAATTTTCCATCTGACAGTGGAGATGGGCATTAACCCCTCCAAGTCCAGACAAGGGTTGGTTTCAAAACTGGCTGCACTTAGGAGCAAACCCAGTTTCTGTTGAATTATCGAGAAAAAATGGGTGGCTTTCTGCAACTTAGCTCTTTCAGATAGAAACATTTCCAGCTCAGTTCCACTATCATTAGCAGAGTTACTAAAATAATTATTGAAGTTCAGTTTGTGTGCTGTGACCTTGTCCTCAGCAGTGCTATGGGAATAGGAGCAGAGTCCCACAGCTGCTCTGAGCTGTAGGAGCAGAGCTGCCTGTGGGGAAACCCCCCCTCCAGTATTCAGAGCTGTCAGACATGGAGTTATCTGTGTAGTTTCCAGGCAAAGGGGTCAGGACTGGGAGGACAAATTAAAAACAGAGGAACTGTCTAACAAACCCAAATGAGCATCTCTGGTGTTGGCAAATTCAGATATCTGGGGTCGCTCTTTACATTACAATGCTATGGCTTCTCAACCTCCCCCTCCCCCCAGTCAAGCAACAGTTGCAGCAGTTCAAGACCTGTTTTCATAAAGTAATCTATGCCTTCTGTGTGTGGCCAATACAGCCACTTGACAGCATAGTCTTTGCTGTTGACATCAATGTCACCTGACCCCCCATCCACCTGCAGGTAGATCACAAGATGTTAGAGCTTTTTTAGAAAAAACAATAAGTAATATCAATAAACAGTTGGAGAAAACAAGTCTTTCAAACCTTAGCTGATAACCAGCTTCAGAAGGGTGTAATAAATTATTTGTTCCCATGTTATGTGTAAGGGAATACAGGCATCCCAGGTGGCTTGGAAAAGAAACAGGAAAGAGAAAGGTCTTCCTCCAGCAAATGGAACTAGGAAAATAAAGATGTGTTGCGGTTTGATGCTGGCTAAGCGCCAGGCACCTACAAAAAGCTATTCACTTATTTTCCTCTGCTATAGCTGAACAGAGGAGAGGGAATTAAAACAAAAACTTCATGAGTTGTTCCAGGGATTAGGGGAAAAACACTTTAAGGCAAAACAGGTTCAAAACTTAAACAGTATAAAGAAAATTTATTAACAGAATTAAAAGGGGTAATGAGAACTAAAATACGCCTTTGGAACACCTTTCCTTCCCAATCCCTCCTCTTTCCACTGCCTGCGCAAGGAGACAAAACATGGGGTTTTTGGTCAGTCTTTCACTTCTTAAAAATCTCTCATCAGTACCCTTAAGGAAATGAGTTTCTTTCTTCTGCTGCGCCATGGGATCCTTCCCACAGAGATAGTTCTCTGAGAACTCTTCTAGCATGGTTTTAACTTTCACAAAAAGCAGCCCGCCCAACCTGCTCTAATGTGAGTCCCTCCCATGGGCCAAGCAGTCTTCCCACAACTGCCTAGTATGGGTCATTTTAGTTCACGGGGTTTAGTCTTTTAAGGATAAGCTGTTCTAGTTTGGAAGCAAGGGTTCTCTTTCTCTGTTCGAGTTCCTCACTAGATTACAGCTTTTTAGCATCCATGTGCTCCAGCCTGAGCACTGTTCCTCACAGGCTGCACGTGGATCTCTGCGTCCCCCCATGCACCTAATGAATTACAGGGAAACAGTTTGTTGTATTATAATCCTCACCACAGCTTGCAGGAGAATCTCAGCTCCAGTGCTTGGAGCACTTCTTCCCTCCTTCTTTTCACTGACCTCGGTGCTGCCATGTTGGTTCTCTTCACATGTCCTCACTTTTCCTTTTCCACTGACTTGGAAGAAAGTTGGCATCTGTAGGTTTGTTTGTTCTCAAGTTCCATCAACTGAAAAAGTTCTTCACAGAGCTTCACTGCGCTGAAAAGGTTGATTTTTTTTTGGGCTCCATATAGACAAATTGTTTGCTGTGTTTTCATCGCTGGCCATATGGTCTCTGCCGGCACTGCATGAGTGGCCCTGGCTGCATGGTCTGCGCTGGCACTGCATGGGCAGCCCTGGCTACATTGCTCTTGGCCTCGAGAGGCCTTTGGCCGCACGGTCCTGGCCTCGGGAAGGCTCTAGCCACATGGCCCCAGGCAGCCCCTGCTGGGATGGGTCCTGGCAGCCACCTCACTACCCCTCGGGAGAAGAAAGAGCTTCTGGCAGATTTTCCTTTCTTAAATGTGTCATCACAGAGGTGTTACCAGCTTCTCTAATTGGGCCAGTCAGTATGTCCATCATCAGAGCTTTCAGGGATTGGCTGGACAGAGTGGAAGTTTCGAGGAGCTTCTCTCTCAGAAGCGGCCTCTGTGTCTTCCTCTGCCCCCACCAGAAGTCCAGGTTGTTTTAAACTAACACACCCAGCCCCTGGGTAGGCCAGGCCAAGGGTGCCCCTCCCAGGCTCTGGCCCTGCCCTTCCCACATCCCCATGCAAAACCTGAACAAATGGTAGTGCTGGTTACAGGGAAGCTGAGGAGCCAGCCTGCTGGACATCACCCCTCCCTGGAGGTTCGTAGCACTCCTGTTCTCAGGGTACTGGTTTTGTCCACCAGCTACAACATTCAGGGCTGTTTCCAGCAGGTCCCTCTGTCCAATCCCAGCACTGTGCCCATAAGATTTAGCAATCCAGAGGTTTCACTTGCCTCTTAGCTTTCATATTTGTGTTGCACACATTGAGATTCTTCTTCATAATCCTGACCCATTTCCAGTGGCAAGGCAGTAACAATGAACACAGGGTCTAATGGTCTGATGTTGCAAAGACAGCTCTATGTGGGGTGTAGGGAGAAGACTCAGAGCAGAGGCTTCTGTAAAAGGAAACTCCAGTAATTTTTAGTTTGTTTGCTAATTGACAAGCTGATTTTACACTGCACAAAAGACTAACTGCTATTCCCTTCAGCCAGTGAATGGTTAATGAAGCTGGAAATTTGTCCTAAAGACCATATGGCACATGTCATCTCTATCAAGTTATCTAAATTCCAGAAATTCCACATTTATAAATGTATAAATATGGAAGATGAAAATGAAATGTGATCCTTTAAGAAGTGTAACTTCTGCTGTAACCCTAAGTTCCAAGCTGCAGCTGTTTATCAAATGGCATTGGCCTCTCATGCCATGTGATGCTAAGAAAAACAATTCATCCTAATTTCGAAAAGACAGCAAAAATGAAGAGTGAGATGAAGAATATGAGGCATCTTTTAAAACTCCCATTCTGATGCCTGGTCTAATGAAAATGCTAGTTCACAATTACGATGGGTTTTCTTTGGGGAGGAAGTAAGGATAGGGAGAGTAAACAAGGTTGCAGCTTTTTTCTCATGTGCATGCCTAAGTATAGGACACATGCTTGGTGACATGAAGAGGGCTCAGTCATGTCTCTAACTGCTTAAACCTCTGCATGGCCCAAACTGCCTGGAATCAGACTCACAAAATGTCTGAGAAATATTTAAGGCCTTGGCAGAAAGCTGGGAATAAATACCCAGTCTCTCCAAAATCAGTGGCTGATTAGTGCTAAAACTAGATGAGATCACTGAGACATGCTCTTAGTGACCTCCACATGTAATGATTTCAGCTCAGATTTGTCATAGACTTTCGAGAGCCAAGATTCAAAGTATTATGATGAACAATCAAAAATATAAAAGAAAATCCTTCCTCTATGCTGGATGAAAGTATTTTTACGGCTCTGCTGTCCACAGTGGAGCCCTGCTGGCTCCTGCTCAGAGAGGCATAGCAGCACCTGCCTTCCCAAAGTCACGCTCCATCCCTCACCTTCAGCCTCCCAGAGCCACGGGCTGAAGCCTAGCTAGGGCAGAGGTGGCCATGGATGGCCCCTTGCTCTGGGCAGCTCTGTCACAGTGGGGACTGGACCCATCCCCCTGACAGGAGCAGGGATGGGATTTGAGGCTCCGGTGCCTCAGTGCAGGCAAGTGCACATTGTTATTCCATGGTGTAAGACAAAAGTCACAGAGCAGGGAAAAATGCAAAGATATTTGTTTTTTTCCTTTCCTAGCACTGTGTCACCACAAGCCAAATGGAAACCTCCTGGGTTATTACATAAGATAAATTTGACAGGATTGTAAATCATAAAATTGTCCCAAATGGCAGAGCTGCTGACAGCAGACACTTATAATTCAGTTGCATCTGATGTTTCCTTTTTGTTGTTTCTTCTTGCTACAGGAAAAAACATCCCCTCCTTAAAACTCTGTAAAGTGAAAAGAAGCAGCAGAAACTCCAAAAAGACCTGAATGATGAACCAAAACCTGACATTTCATGTTTCCTGGGTTTGACTAAATGCAGTAATGCTAGAATAGCTAGATACATAAATGCTCTTTAAAAAAGGCTTAGGGAAAAGCCTAGAAACATGTATCCACTAATATTCTGTGTAATTTTAAAACATTATTCCAAATTGACTAGATAGAAAACAGTGTGACGAATGGGAACTAGGGCATCACTTATGTGATATGAGCACTTGAGATATCCCATATACCCACAAAGTCAAATATTAATAGTGTGATATATAAACAGAAGCAATCTCCCTCTGTTTTGGGGACAGAAGTAAGGATTTATTTAATTGTCTTTAATTACAGCAACAATCCTTTCATTGCTAATATCCTCAACTCCTGACAAAACATGCCTAAGGGACAGCAGCTCTCTCTCCCCTTTCTAGAAACTTGAGCTGTGCTTTAACTGCAATTAGGAAGCTGCTTTGATTTTCCTTCCAAGTTCACTGCTCCTGACCCTGGTAGAGGTTCTTTAGTTACACAAAGTTGTTACCCTGAATATGGAAGAACATCACACTCAGTGAGTCTTTCTGGGTAGGAAGGGTATCTGAGAGGCAGGGGCCAAGAAAACTTCACCACCCAGTGCCTCACCCATGTACAAGCAGGGAATACAGAGTCCATAAAACAGCTATTGTAGGCAGTTGTTGCAATTACATATCTGAAAGATTAAATTATTCAAAACTAAAGTTAACAAGCACAAGCCAAAACAATCTGCATTTAAATGTACGAAACAGGGCAGGGCTGTTCTTCAAAGCAATTTTTTTCCAGAAGCATTTAAGAAAAGAGATGACCCTTCTTTACCCCAACTCAATACACAGCACCCATCAAGCAGGAATTTTATGACCCTGTAATGGTATTTATTGACAGCTGTCAAACATTTGGGTAAAAATATGGAAAGATACACTTGACAGGCACTGAGTAAGAAACATGGGGAGGGGTCTCAGGTGATCAGTTGTGTGTTTATTTTGGTGCATAAAACATGTAAGGAAAATTATTTCCACAGTTCTAAGAAAAGGTTACAAGCAATGAAAAATGAATGGAAAAGAAACCAAGAGTTTTTTTTACAGTAATGTTGAACAAGTGAGGTAAAGGCAAAGTTGTTAATTCAACAGAAGCCAAGTATTTTGGAACAATCCTGGTTATGAAGAACACAGGTTAAAACAGACTAATTTTTCCTTTATTAATTAATACTGTACTGTGAGACAACATTTAAAATCTGAACTGTTCCTACAGTTCTTTTTTCTGCAGTGTTGTGCAACAGATGAGAATAAACAAGCTTGCTCTCTACTAAGAGCTGGAAAGTGTGACTGAACCCTGACCTTCTGTCCCAGGACCTCCATCTGGGCACAGAAGAAAGAGCAGAATCAAAGGCCAACAAAAAGTATTGTTACCCAAGGAGTTCCTGTGTCTGCCCCCTTCCAGAGCACTCAGCAGCTCGAGTGCACAACTCTCCTTGAAAAGAGGATGAGGACACTCTAGTGGTCTTTAGATGCCCAGGTTACTAAAATTTTCAGCCTGACAGATTTGCATCCTGCATATAGATTTTAGCTGGGTTTGGTAACATCTTGCAAAGCAGCGAGAGGCTGGTGGGGAATTAAATGTCAAAGCCATGGCCTTCAATTCACAGCTGCAAATGGTCTTTAGCTCCACAGGTACTTTAGATGGAAGAATCCAAGCTCAGATTTATTTTGGAACTCAATCAACAGGCATCAGGGAAGGCAGGAGATGCTCTTACACAGGAAACAGATGCCAGACAGCACAGAATGCTGTGATCTGAGGAAGATAGCAACAGGCCAGCCAAGAGTGCAAGCAGGTACAAACAACTGAGCTTTGACTCACTTAAGCCAACTATAAGTTATTAAAAAAAATAAAAATATATATATCTCACTTCCTATTCAATCTGTGGGAGATGTCCAAACTAACCTCTAAACCACGACCAAAAAACTCTGCAACAATATGCTTTTCTGTTCCAGTCCCAAACATATTTTCATCTGAGATCTTTTCACATTGCAAACTCATTTCTTCTAAACGGTTAGAAAACAGAGCTCCAAATAGAAAAGATTTAATTTGTGGATAGCCTGATAACATGAAGCCCTGAAAGAGCCACCTGAACCTTTCGCTCCCACTACAGACTCGGAGAGGCATTAATCATTTAATGAATAAAAAGTTAAAAACTCAAACAGCAGCAATAAATACTCCCAAAGATTGGGGAAAAAACAGACCTTGAGCCAAAATAATACATATAGTAGAGACCATCCCCTCAGGAATGTCAACCACTCATGGCTCCTGCTGTAGCACCACTCCCAGGTTAGCTGGGCTACATCTCTATACAAATTACCAGGTCATTAAAGAACTCTGGAAGACTCCTGTGTGTCAGTGATGGTGGAATTTCTGAAAAAAACTAGCCACATTGTTTCAGTAAAATAGATTGTGAAACACATCCCACCACATTTTCCCCTGAGCGGGTAATAAGCAGGTCCAACAGAGCTGGACATCAAAGTACGGAGCCCAAGGACTGAGAAGTTCACTTAATGACCTGTAAAAGACTGGCAACAGAAACATGTGAACTGGTGACAGGCAGGAAAGCCTTCTGGATTTCCTAGCTTGCTCTCAAACTGCAATCAGCTTCTCACAGCTGAATGGGTCCTGCAACACTCAGGGGACCAAAAATTTTATCAGTTAAGCACAGTATAACTCTGACATTTAAGACTTTTTTTTTTTACCACATTTGCACACAAAGAATCATTATTCACATTTAAACTAAAATACAAAAGAAAAAATACCCGATAAGCTACATCTGGTGTGCAAGTAAAGAACACTTTTACAGAGCATGGAAAGCATAAAGTGCCACATGAGAGCTTGACTCTCCCTCCAGATCTCTGAGTAACCACTACGCACAACCCTCCACAGACCATGTAAGGTGCAAACCAAGAGGAAATGGGACACACATTACTGCATGCAAACATACTTTTTACTAGTTAAAACTGCTTATATATTTCCAAGAATGCACAAGCTGAATTATGAATACATTTATCAACAATGGGCTATTTTTTCCCTTGACGTAAGGACAGTGCCACTAAAAAAGCCTCAGCTTTATCTGTTATCAGGAACAAAGGAAGTAACAGAGATGTCATCTACAAAACCAAAAACACAGTGACCAGCAGAGTCAGACTACAGTTGGAGGGCAAATTGAGAAGGAGCAACAATTCTGGTAGGCAGAATCAACTTTGAAAGAAAAGTGCTATGATCTTTCCTGATCCGATCATCCCCAACTCTTTGGTTACAAACTGCTCCAGACATTTGTACTGCCCTTGTTGCTGTGGTATTGAATTATTTTTTGATGTCCAACCAGCCCATCAGATTAAGACTGTAAGCCTTCAGGAAGAACTTTATTTATCTGCATGTAAACTGCCCTAATCCATGATTTCCATTATTCCACTAAAGAACCAGACTACGGGTTTGAGCTTCAGTCTGTTACTAAAATGTTACTCCTTAAAGATCCCACCCCTCAGAAACAGAATGGGGAATTTAAAAATAAGTTGTTTATAAGAAAACAGCTCACTTTTGTCCTGAGAACAGGTAAAGTGATTCTTCCACACAGGGGGCTTCTAGAACCAAAGCTAGGCTGTCAGACAGCCATGTTCTGCTGTGCCAGTGCTCACTCCTTCAGCACAACTCCATTATCCCAAGAAGCCATGAGGTTGCCTGGGTCCTGTCAGGAATTGCTTTCCCTGGACCAGGCTCTTGGACTTAACTTTCTAAGGGGAGGAGAATCACAGAAAAATGGATATCTGCAGAGGATCAACTCTCTGATGTGAACAGGGCAAAGAATGTTTACATAACCTGGATTTTCCCAGGTCTTGTCCCATCTCTATTTCCCCATCGTTCTTGTCCTACCTCAAAACATAGAAGAAGGGAAAGGTCATTGCAGATGTCTGGAGTCAGAGTGCTAGGTCATACAGATGGGCCTTTGGGCAAATTGTATACGGAAGTGAGCATTTTTGGCATCTGCTGCTAATTGGGCACCAAAAAAGCAAAGTCTGAATGAAATTTGCAGTACGTATCTGCATTAGTGGGAGACAGCAGACAGCTCCCTGTGGCTCTCCCAGCAGGCACACCATGTAGTCTTGATTTCATTCACATCAAATAGCTATAGCTGCTTTTTATCCAGATGCTTTTCTAATTTGGGTACTGCAACTGCAAAATGAAAGAATTCAGGATTTATGAGGAGGCAGCCTGACTGGAAATGGAGATGGGTATTTGCTGTATCCAAATGTATACTTAGAGCTGTGGATTCAGAGATGGAAAGGGTTTCTTATGCTATGGTTAAGAAAGATGCAATTAGCATCAAGTCATTTTATACTACATTACAGAAAAAAGCAGTTGGTAGTTTTGGGGAAGTCTTTGATGTCTGCTTTTCAATCCTAGTGAGTAAATGTTAACTGAAGTAATTATAAACACTTTAATCCAGAGGGAAACTTTTAAAAAAATCAAAAAACCCCCAAAGATTAATTTGACTGAAGCACTACATTTAATCCACTGATGACAAAATGTTCAAAAATAATTATTACACTTTACTTGTAACAGATAATGAGTCACTTAAAAAAAACCCCTCAACATTGTGGCCATATACCAGCTCCTGGATATTCAAGGCTCAGATACAAAACTGACATCCTGACTTTCAACCACCTCAGAATGATCAGAACCTATGTTAAACTTCTTCCAAATAGAGAATACCAGTGAAGATAGCCACTTTTAAACAGTGTGTCCCTCATCCCCATCATACAAGCAGCAGGATATATTTACACTATCCTGAAGGAATTGCAACTCCTTCAAGTACTTTTCAGTTTAATTAATAGAAGAGTCACTGAATATGGATTTTGGGGGATTTAAACTCTTAGCAGGGTCTAAAATCTGGTCTCTGAGCTGGGAAAAAAATAGTAGCATGTGACACTTAAATGACTGACAAATCCTTAAACGACAGAGCAACACTTTTCTATCCATTGCTTTTCATAGCATTAGAAGAGTATTCTTAGGGTGATGAGTCAATTTATCTTCACTGGCCAGTTTCCAGGAGTATCCACTGGTGCCACTATTCCACCTACAACAACCTTGCGCAGACACATTGAATTAAGACTTCAGTTTTTTAAAGAGGAAGAATTGCTTTTGATTTTAACCAAAACAATTATGAAACCTAAAGCTTACACATAGATTTTGGTAATGACCATTACTGCATAAAGAATATATATCAGTACTGCCAAAACTGACACCACAGTAATCCTGCTGCTTGATGCACCAAGCAGGGACAAAAGACAAATAGCAAACTCCCAACAAAAGTCTATTAAGCTTTACTTGATGATTGTTAATAGGTAACACAATAAGCTGGTTTAAACTGTTTACACCAGAGGATACCCCTGTGACTCTGTTCATTAGCAAAACGACTTGTAACATGATGGGAAGTTCAGAACAAGCACAATGGCATAATCAGAGCTGCCGTTTCTCAGCAGTGCACTATATTTTGGAGCACACAAAGATTCTTGTGAATTTGCACAGCTGCACTCATAAGCAGTTCTCCAAGGAAAAAACATTAAGACTGTTTTTTCATCAGTCCCTAACAATAAAATGAACACATCAGACGAAAACAGTTTCCTAAAAGTAGGTCAAAAATACCCATTCATTATCACTTCTGCATTGGTTTCCTAGCAAATTCATCTACCCACACAGATACATGTAATGCGTATCCTGGAGACAGTGAGGCAGAGGAAGAAAACCAAATACATTAATGAGGTAGCTTAGACTGGGTAACTGCAGTTAAAAGTTTTATTGAACAAAAGAAGGTAAAACGTGGTAGTCCAGCTTCACTGAGCAAAAGCAGCTCTCTCGCTGAAGCTGCACTTTGTGCTAAATAACCTCATTAACTGAGACTATACAGAGGACACATTATGCAAGTTACCTCAACAGCAAAGGAGGAAAGGTAGATTAAATTTGATCTGATGGAACCATTTGGTCAAATTCAGTGGCTTAAGTTACTGTATCTAGCCCTTTACTACCTATATTCAGTACAGCCATACAACAGAATTCACAGCTGTACTGAATTCCCATTTGTTAATAGTGTGTGCTCCCACGCAAGTGGAAGCCAATTCCTGAAAAAAAAATCAAATCAAAAAATACAAACATGTTTAAGATGTCTTGTTTGAAGCATCATTCAACTGATTCAGGAAAAACACTCGATATATGTTATAAAAAAACTCCTGACCTCTACAAGGTCCACTCCTGTACAGTGCTAATATTTTAAAATTATTTTAATTCTTCCCTCTCCCTAAGAAACTTCATATGCTCTGAAAGCACCCACAATGTCAGGTGGGTAAGCAGATATGTCAAAAATACTCTGTGAAAAGAGGGAGGTAGCTCAGGTCCCTTGCCAACCTTCAGACACAGCTCACATTGATGTGGTCTACCTACCCTTGTAATCTGCAGTCAAAAATGAAAGTAAAAAGGATTTCAACATGAAATTAGTGACGTGTTCAATACAAAGTCTTCAAATTTGACTCACTGGGCTCCCAAACGTAAACTATAATGTACCTCACACCCAACATACAACACTAATAACGTACCTAGTTCATACATTTTATAGACAATACCCTCTCATTTGGTAAACATTTGGCTCGGGCAAGTACATCTTTTTTTGTTAACCATTTGACAGTCATTCTAGGCCAAACAAACAGCACAGATGATGTCAAAGTCTTTTTTTTTCCAGTAATTGTATGAAATGCTGTAGGCTAAGCCTAACAGAAACTACTGAAGAAAAATAATACACCCCATGATGCAGTGCACAGAGGTGTTACTACAACATCGTAAGTCAAGGGATGATTCTAAGGTGCTGAAAGAGGAGACTCTCTAGATGGTGACCCTGTATTGTCCTCTGGAGGGAAAACAGTGAGAGTGCAGGCTCGAATGCCACCAAGGGATTCTGGAAGGTCAAATACTTTATGCCACTCATCTTTTTCTGGATCATACTTCTGAACTATTTCCACCATACACCGGTTATTCCAAGAATATCCTCCAACAACATAGATTTTATTTTCAAAGACAGCAACCCCAACATCACTTTGCCCACGTAACATGGCGGCAATTGGAGTCCACTGGTCTAGAGTTGGTGAGTAATATTCACAACTTAGAACATCATCGTAGTCACTTGTTCCTCTAAAGTGATTTCCACCAATAACATATAGCTTGTCTCCTACAGTACACATGCAATGCAGACCTCTGACTGTTGTCATTGGAGCTTTCTGAGTCCATTTGTCTGTGTCAGGGTCAAAACACATTAGTTCCTTTTGGAAAGTATCGTGGGTAATTCCCCCTAGAAAAACAAAACACATTAGAGTAGTGCTCACTCTAATAAGCATTAAATAACAAAAAAAGTACATTTTACTGAAAGAATTCCATCTTCCTTAAAACTTCTTCACTCTAGCTTACATTACTATCACAGAAGTACTCCGTTTCAAATTACATTTGTTCCTTTAAATGGGAATATGGACAGAAGCCATGTCTCACACTGAACCTCATTACACAATTGATACAGGCAGATTAAAGGAACAAAAGACTGTTACCTATACTTCTGTCATGCAAAACTATTTCTTTGCTTATATTCATTCAGTTTGCTAGTTTTGATTCTCACCATCACGAATCCATTTTCCTTTCAAATTTTAATACTATGCTGCTGTGTTTTAAGCAGTCCTATCACATAGTAGAATTTTCATCAGAAAACTGTTTTCATCAAGTGAATAGAGGACATACATTTCAAATATTCTCCTGTTAATAGTTACCTATGGCTCCCCTTACATTTGCCTTCTCCATAGCTCCCTGCAAAAGCATTTGGAGAGGCTTCAGGACAAAAGGAAAAGAAAAATCTGTGGGATCTATATGAAAAAACACAGCAGAGAGGATAGGCATGTAACACCTGCAGTAAAACAAGCAAAATGGGCAAAAAAACCAGGCAACAGTACAACAAATAGGAGCTCAATGGACTTGCTCCAGAAAAATAAGCACCTGTACCTTATATTAAATTCTAAAACAAATTCCTCCTAGTCTACTGGCACAAGGGTCCCTAAATCAAGCTGCTCCAGCATATGTCCTCACAGTTCTTGTCAGCTGAGCAACCTTGTCCTGCCCTGAATTTCAGCTTAGTTCTTAAGAGGACATCCTTTAAAATTTCAGTAGGAGAATATAGGCTTGTGATGTCTGCAATGATCACTGACAGACAGATTGCATCTTCTTTAAAACTAAGCTAATAGCAGATTTTCAGACAGCCCATTTGGAAAAAAAATGAATGAAACTATAACCTCAGTGACATATAGGACCAAGTGTACTCCAAATAAAAAACCAGTGAAAGTACAGATATCACTTATATACTATTATTAACAGGAGAACTTAGCCCTTTCCATTATCTCCATTATGGCAAATGTTGTTCTTTAAAGTAATAAAATTTCCAATGCTTTCCCAAATTTATAGGGAGGGTGTGCTTAATTACATTGCTATATTATATCATTATATAATACATTTATACATAATTATAATATAATATCTTATTACAGTATTATATTTAATTATATTGCTATTTAAATTTATATATGTGGCTACAGAAAACTTTAGTCTGATTGGTAAAATGAGTAACTGCTTTGGAATTCAGAGATACTCAATTACTAAGCATAGTATTATCTACAATAATTTTGTCAGTGCCTGCAGTATATGTGCTGTTTGACCGGCTTCATATGAAACTGCATCACTACTGATACCATGGCAATCTTACTGCAACCACAGACTAATGTGTACTGCCTGCTGCCAAAACAGAAAAAGTTAGATTAAGTTACTGTTAGATAAGAAACCCTGTTTCAGAGAGATGATATCGCAGGCATGATTTACCTGAAATATACATTAACCCCCCATACACGGTTCCAGCGTGACCATAGTGGGGTTCATTCATTTTTGCCACGTAGCTCCACTCGTTCATTCTGGGGTTGTAACATTCCACAGTGGCTGTTGGAAAAAAATGACAGCATGAAAGTGTTGAAGCCGGCATGGCAGTTTGGTGCTGAGTACAGTGCACTGGCAGAAACATTCGCAGAGGAAGTAGCAGCAAATAACACTGTTCAGTTGAGGGAGTATCAAGGGAATTATTGAGCACTATCACAGAAACACAGAACAGATGGGGATGGAAAAGGCCTCTGGAAAACATCTAGTCCAACCCCTCTGCTCAAGCAGGGTCACCAAGAAGACGTTGCATAGGATCATGTCCAGCTGGGTTGTACCATCAGCAAACTTGCTGAGAGAACACTGTCCCTTGCTGACTAATTTTCTATTGTATTGCAGGGTTTTATTAAGGATTTGCACAGCAACATACAGCACAGCATATGCAAGTCACTACATCAATTTACAAAAGCCAAGCTTTAAAAAAAAAAAAAAGAAGATGAAACATCCCTGATTCTGGAAAGGAGAAAAGAAGTGCCTGTATTCATGTACAACTCCGTTCATGCAGTCTTCTCTGCATTTCTTTGGAATGTTGAAATGATCAAGGGATTTCTCAGATCAGAAATCACAGAGGACAGTATCAAGTTAAGAAGAAAACCCTTGTCCAGGAGTCAGTGTGGAATGGATTCCTGAGAAGGAAACCTGTTAGGGTTTTAGAAGTTCCCCGTTCTTTCTTTCTTCTCTCCCTCTTAAAGGAATTTTTCCCCATGTTTTGTTGCTAAGGAACAAATTGCTGGTACTTAAAAAAAAACAAGAGGACCTGGCCACAGGGAGAAGGTCCGGCTAGCTGCCCTCTTTTTGCCTGGAGTTTTCTCATTGGGCAGAAATTAAAACTGGGCGGGATTGGAACGGGCAAGGGGGAGCGAGATACAGACCCGTGCCAGTTCTCTGGTATCGGGAGGAGAGAGAGGCTGCTCTGCTCCGCCAGTCTCTGCTGCTTCTGCTGCCTCTGCCGCTTCTGCCGCTGCTTCCACTTCTGCTTCGGTTTCGGCTTTCTGCTGCAAGTTTTTTGTTGCTACACTCTAGCTGCAGCGCATCCTGCATGCCGAAACATCCCGAGACCCTGCTGCACCTCTGGAGTTGGATACATCTCATCTACAGCCCGGGATTTGGGTCCATCTCTCCTGCTCCAGCCTGCTGTCCCCGAGGG
>VZTN01012354.1:388-70355 GCA_013400515.1 Erpornis zantholeuca
TTCCTGTCCCCTCCCTCGGGGTGTGTGTGTGTGTGTGCTCTGCTGAATGAAAGGCTACCCTTTTCTCCTTGACATCTTGTTAGAATGTGAATACAACAGCTATTGATTTGCATTTCGTGCAAGGAGAGAAAAAAAACCTCGCTTTTTTCTTTTTCAAAAAAGACTCTCTGAACTCAGAGCTCCTTCAGGAATAAACAACCTGGATGGAGCTTGGAGCAACCTGNCTTCCTGTCCCCTCCCTCGGGGTGTGTGTGTGTGTGTGCTCTGCTGAATGAAAGGCTACCCTTTTCTCCTTGACATCTTGTTAGAATGTGAATACAACAGCTATTGATTTGCATTTCGTGCAAGGAGAGAAAAAAAAACCTCGCTTTTTTCTTTTTCAAAAAAGACTCTCTGAACTCAGAGCTCCTTCAGGAATAAACAACCTGGATGGAGCTTGGAGCAACCTGGTACAGTGGGAAGTGTCCCTGCCCGTAGCAGGGTGTTGGAATGAAATGATATTTCGGGTCCCTTCCAACCCAAACCCATGATTCTATGAACTGAGCACCAGCTCTGCAGGGAGAGCACAAGGACCCACCTGCCCATCCTCCCCAAGAACTTCTTCATCCCCACAGCCCCTGCCAAGGGCAAACATCTCGAGTTTTGTCCCAGGCTGGGCCAGCAGCATCCACCCAGCCCCGGGGGGGAAAGGCAAACAAAACAATTCAGTTGGACAAGGCAACTAAAAGAGCAGGAGTAGCCAAGGGAGGGGCTGGGGCTCGGGAGGAGATGGAGCAAGGAGCACCGCTCACCTCTCCAAGGTCCTGGTTTGCAGTGCCATCAGCCAGGCTCCTTCCACACAGGTCCCCAAGCATTGTGACACAGCCACCAAGAGTGCTGCCACCCTTCCATGGGGAGAGCGCCCTGCTGCCCCCAGCCAGGGCCAGCACACCCAGCAAGCAGGGAAGACACCAAGGGGGACAAATGAGGGTGCTGGCATCAGTGGCTGAGGGCACACAGCGGCTCTGCCATCACCTCCCCCAGCAGGTTGCTGGGGGGATTAATTAGTGTTTGTAAAGCACTTTGAAGATAAATGAGACTGTGGGGGAGCTCCTAACCAGGAGAGAGGTGGAGATGGGGATGGGGGAACCCAGGTACGGGGTGGTTTCTTATCTGGTGTGCAAGCTGCAGCCCCGGCTGGGCCGGAGCCACGCGGGTGCAGATGAAAGGTAGAGTGGGAAAATTTCCGCAGCGTGAAAAAAAAGAGAAATCATGCGCATGCTGCTTGGGAAAAATGAGTGAGAGAGAGATGAAAAGATGGGATCTAAGTCTCTAAAAGCTGTAGAGACCTGCTATTGATTCTGGCTTGGGAAGAAGGGGACTGAACAAGAGCTGGTGTGTTGTTAAGTGCACTTATCTCCTCTTGTTAGATGGCAGAACGGGGCCAGATGGACAGGGTCCTAATTCCCGTCAAGAATCATTACCTGCCACATGCTGGATGAGGCACCTCCAAAGATGTGCTGTGAGCAGTGGAAAACGTGGCAGCACCAGGAGGTCGGGACCCCACAAAGTCCCTGGACAACCTATTCCAGGGCTGGAGCACCACTTCCCCAGAACAGCTTCCCTTACATTTACTGAGAATTTCTTGTACTTTGATTGTGCTTGTTGCCCTCTCTGGGCACTCCTGAGAAGAGCCTGGCCCCCTGCACACCCCAAGGTGCTCCCAGCTACCCCCCAGAACACCACCACCCCCTAGAGCACCCTGTCTCCTGGGAGAAATCCTCATGGGAAAGAGGATGGAGGGAGTTTTCTCCCCTCCTCAGCCGTCAGGAGGATGGGCCAGCGCCAGGAGTGATGAAACACAAGATATCCTCACACAGATCTTTGATCACAGCAATTATCCATTGTTGTCGTGTACAAAACATTATCTCCACGCAGGCATCAAGTTCCTTCTGTGCCATCCCCCATCCCCTCATGCCCAACTGCTCCAGGCTCCCCATCCCATCCTCTCCAAAGATGCTCTCGCCAGGACTGGGGCAGGATTCCCTTCTCCCAGTCAATGGGTTGAAAGCAAAGAGGTTTTTTGTTTGCCTGGCTTTGATCAAAATGACTGAATGTCAGGTGAAGAGCGGAGGGAAAAGAAAGAAAGCAGGGCAGGAATGCTGCATCCCTGATCCATAAGCAGGAGACAGTGCAAGGATGAATCCAGGCATCACTCACTGGCTGTGTGTGCTTCTGGGGGTTGGGTTTTCTCTTCTTTTTTTTTTTTTTTCTTTTTAAGAATGAGAGAGAAAGAAAACATTTTTTTAAGCTTTGCTCCTTTTCATTTTTCTCTGAGTTCAGTGGCATTCCTCGTCAAGCCTCTGTAGCTCAGGTAAGAACAGAGGGCTCCAGATTAAAGAGCAACACGGCAGCCAAGCAGAAGCCGTCAAGATAACAGAGAGGACAGAGTCGGGAAAGACAAAGGAGGGAAGTCTGCTTTCTGCAAGATTCCCACTCTCAGCTTTTATGTAGATTACTCCAGAAACAGGGATCAAGCTGCACATTTCACACTCCAATCCCGACCCTCTTGCCTGGACAATGATCTGTATCAGGAGCCCTGGCCTCAGCAGTAGGGCCCTGACAGACATTTAATCCAGCCTGGATTTTTATAGATGCCTGGGTGGGTGGACAGACAGACAGCACGCCAGACTGACAGCTCGAAATACCTCTCTGCACGAGCGTGGGTAGCAACCAAGCATGGAGCCTCCTGCCAGAGCATCTCACGTGCAGGCGAAAAACCCAGCCCTGCAGCTGAGCCCAGCCCTCACCTCTCTCCCAGGGAGACAGGTTTGGGAGGAAATTTGGTTCCATCACTGCAGATCCCAACGAGATGCGTCCTGCAGCATCGCCCACCGTGGCTCCTGCAGTCATGGGATGCAAGATTCCCTCTCCTGCCTCAGCTTTTTGGGGTGTCCAACCCCAGCGCTTCTCCTTGGGACCAAAAGCAACCTGAGAGTTGGGAGAGGATTTGCCCAGAGCCATCCCCCACATGGCAAAGGCAGATCCCCCCAGAGCGAGGGCTCGGCAGGGCCCACATCTCCCCCGACAATGACTCCAGCAATGACATTCTCCGAGAGTCCCCAGAGGTTCCCCAGGGAAGCCTTCTCTGCTGGCTTGTTTATAGATCTATTCTTAGCTCAACTTGGGCTCACTGCAGAAGCAGCAAGGAGCCTTTCATCCCCTGACCCCGAGGCACCTTAAAGAATATGAGCTGAGCCTTGTGGAGAGGAAATATTGTCCTCTCTGTTTGACAGAGGGGTCAGCCCACGCGTGAGGCCAGGCAGACGGGCAGCAGGAGGAGCAGGGAATAGCAAACAGGCAGGAGAGGCTTTGGATGTGCACGAGGAGAGAGGGAGCCCAGGGACACCACGGGCAGCACACGAGGTGCATCTGAAATTGGATGGACTGGGGGAGGCTCAAAGGATGAAGGGCAGTGGCAAAAGTGCTGCTGGAGACCCTGGGCTTATGCTGGTGCCCAGGGATGAGGGAGGTGCTCCTTCCCTTGCACCAGGAGCACTCTGGGGGTCTGTCTGCTCCCACAAACTTGCTGCCCTGGGAAATATGTGACCAGAACCCCCTTTAGAGCAGAGCAGCAGGAGGGAGGCTGGGTGGTCACAAACTCTGTACAAACAGCCCCGTCCTTTGGATGCTCCCAGGAAAAGGCCATCCTGGAGGTGGCTGTTGTGAGGAAGCCACCAAACCACCGTGATCTCACTCTGCCCTTCAATGACAACAACCTTATTTCTTTTTTTTTGATTTTAATTTAAATCCCACTGGAACAGCGCTCTCCCAGCTCCAGGGCCCTGTCCCAGATGTGCAAGGGGAACACCTCCAATTAAAGAAGGGAGATGCTCATTGTTGCGTGGCACCCCTAATTTGGGGAGGCAGAGCAGGTGCCGGGAGAGGGGGCACCGCACCCTCACACAGCACAGAAAGTCTTTTCCATATGCTGCCTGATCAGTTATATCAGTTTCTTAAAATGCTATTGCACAGATATTTCGGAGGCATCCTGTAGGACCATCTGGTATGTTATATATTGCACAGAGCCCGGCCAATTCTCGGATCCTGTAATTTTATCTCCTCCATTTCATATGCGGCGCAGGCATTTTGCAAGGCGGTGGGGAATGGGAATTTGCGGAGTGACGGAGAGCACACAAACCTAAAGGCGAGGCCCAAAACCGAGCGGCAACGGCAGCTCACGCCCATCCCAGGCACTGGAGGGGAGTTTTGGGGCTGCACGGGGAGGTTTTGGGTCACCCAGCTCGCCTGCATTGCCCAGGGCAGAGCGCAGCTCCCTCCATCCCTCCCGCTTCATCCCTGCCTCCGACAGCAACGCTGCGGGGCGGAGAGACGCCTCCGGCATCTCACAGATGTCCTTTTCCCTGCCTCCCCCAGCTTTTCCAGGCGGCACCATGGTCCCCACATTCCCCATGGAAGCGATGAGCTGGGCTCCAGCATGTCTCCCGTGCAAGCCTGACCTCCTCCCGGGAAGGGAGGCTGCAGGAGGGCAGCTCCACGCTGGGACTACCTCTGCCATTTTCCCTTTCTCCAGGCAGTATGTGTATGCCAACCTCTGGGAGTGCCCAAGGCCAGGTTGGATGGGATTTAGAGCTACCTGGGCTAGTGGAAGGTGTCCCTGACCATGGCAGGTGGTTGGGATGAGATGAGCTTTAAGGTGCCTTCCAACCCAAGCAATTTTGTGAGGCCAGGAATTATTGTGCTCCTTGGCCCATCCTAGAGCCCATCAGCTAAAAGCATCTCTGCTTTGTGGGGAGAGCAGCGACAGGCCTGGACAAGCTTAAATTCCCAAGTTATCCTCATGGATAACCCTGTGCTACAAGAGCAGGGAAAAGACCAAAAATAACCCCTGCGATTATTGCAAAAAATAGATTGAAGCAGGTGGGCAGAGCAGAGAGGAGAGAGCCCTGTCCTCCCAGAGCCACAAATTTTGATTTTTAAAGTGAGTGCTCCCAGCTCATCAGTCACACACTGACACCACTTCATCAACTCTTTATCAAGTGACAGCAAAGTTTTGTGCTGCTCCACTCAATTTCTTCTGATTTCATTAGGAAAAGAGACATTAAAAAGACAGAAATGTTCTGATTTCCTGTGTTTTGCTGGCTCCCTCCTCTGGCACTTGGAAATATTTTTATTTTGTAATGGGTTTGGCCATGAAGTAATTGGAAATATGTCCTGTGTTCTCCTTGGATTGGCTCTTCAAGACAAGCAAGTCTTGCTCTGACTCACCAGAGTTTTTAAAAGCTTTTTATATCCTCACTACAATAATTAAAAGGAAAAGGAGAAGTCACCAAAATATTTCCCCTGCTAATGTCTGGAAAAGGAGAAGCCACCAAAATATTTCCCCTGCTAATGTCTGGAAAAGGAGAAGCCACCAAAATATTTCTCCTGCTAATGTCTAATATTAAAAAACTAATGAAACACACTTTGAGGAAAGCACTGTCAGGCAGAATTAGCAGCACTTAAGGACAACCACGTCACATTGCTTAAGGGAGATGCAAGAACCTCAGAGCCAGCTCCTCAGGTGTTTCCTGCCCAGAAGGATCTTCCCCTGACCACCATTAATACAACATCAACGTAGCTCTGGAAGCCCCACGGCTGATTTTCTCCCAAAGGTACATTTTGTGGCTTTATTTGTTTTTAAATAAAGATATGACCCTCTGGTGTGGAGATCTGGCACTGCCTTCAGCAAGGTTTTGGTGTCAGGCGTGAATTTCTGCTTTCAGTTGCATTTTATTCTACTCTTAGCTCATTAAGAAGCATTAATACCTTGTGTTTGTGGCATTTAAAATTCCCCCCAGCCCTTCAGTTTTTCTGTTTGAAAGGGACACTTCAAAAGCTTTTTAAATGTTATTTTGTTATTGTTCATGAAAGGTTCCTGACAGAAAACAACGTTTCCATTCTGGTTTAAAACTTGTAAACAACCTTTCCCCTTTCTAAAGAAATAAAAAGTGTTTATCCATCTACCAAATCCCAGCCAGTGGAGAGCTACAGGGAGCCTGTTAACTCCAGGAGCTCGGGGTGGGAGGTGCTGGAAAATAATAAATAATAATGCTGGTTTCTCCATCTTTCCTCTGAAGTTTAAGGACTCTTGGCACCTCAACCCAGCATATAAAAACAGGTTTCATATTAAAACATGAGCTTGGATTAAGGGCATTCACCCTTTTTCCCTGGGTGTACAACACCTGAATAACCTAACTGAGGGTTCTCTGTTACAGGCCAAGTAATTTAATCAGGTAATTAACAGCAGAAGCAAGTTCTGTTCCCTAAAAGAACTGAGGGTCTCATGGAAAGCAAGTGATTGCTCTCTCCCTTCCCCAAAGGAAAACCTGAGCCCTCCAGAGTGGGGATGAAGAGGCAAAAGGAAGAAGTTCAGAGCAGGAGAAGTGTGAGAGGGAGGAAACTGCCACTCCAAGGCACAGCAAAATCACCAGAGCCCCTCAAAGGCTGCTCCCTCCTTCCCCAGCACAGATCCCTTCCCAGCTGGAGAGCTCCCAATGCCCATCCATCCCTCCCCACACTGCTCTGGAACACTCAGCCAGCTACAGGCTACATAAATATTGACAAGGTGCATTCTTAAATAAATAGCTCTGCTCCAGCAGTCGATATTGACCACTGGGAGAAGGCAAAACAAAAAGGCCTGGGGGACAGGGGGGGTTTCATCCAGTCCCAAATTGGATAAGCACGGAGGCAGCCAAGGCTCTGGGGGTGGCCCTTTGCTCGTGTCCTGACACCAGCTGGGACATGAGGAGGGAAAGAAAACCCTGGAGAGACAAGGAGGGAAAATCCTCTCACAGGAATGATGTCTTGACAAGACATTTGTTTTTCTGGTTCGGCTGCCTTCTGGTCAAGGAATGTGAAAACTGAATAGTGTGAGTGGAGAACTGGGGCAAGGGAGGAGCGGGGAGGCAGCGTGGTCCTCTGGGGACAATCCATCACAGAGGCAAGGCTGCCAAATCACCCCGGAGCTGCCCAAGTGTGTTTATGGAAGAGATTAGAGAGCTCCTTCTGGGGATCAAAGAAAAGCTCTCCCTCAGGAGCGTGCTGCCTTCAACTCCCCTGTTCCCAGAGGACTCCTTCAGCAGCATCTCCTGCAAATATTTTCTTTGGGAGGGTCACAATCCCATGAGTCTCATTAGGGACCTCGGAAGGAAGCAATACTTGGTTTGAGGGAGCCATGCTTCATCCGGTTTCGAGTCACAATTCCACGTGGGTGCCAGCGTGGGGTCATTTGGATGCAAAGCCTCGAGTCTCAATTTCTAACCCACCAGGTATCCACTGGTGCATCCCCAGCGCCTTGCACTGTAATTAAACTGGAAATTATCATTCTGAGTCGCAGCCCTCGTGCAACCAATGGCATTCATCTCTCTGATATCAACCCATAAAAAAATAATAACTACACCGGAGCTCGCTGGAGAAAATGAGCATTGCAACTCATCGGGTTTGGATCGCAAGAGTTCAAACCCACCGGTGGCAGGAACCTTGCAGCTCCTGGGCCCAGGTAAATAGGAACTTGCCTATTCCATGAACTCTGAAACCAATCCAAAGGAGAATCATTCTTTATAATTGTTTTTCAACTTCTCCTCCAGCTGGAGGAATAATGACTGCACAATTCTCCTAACAACATGATCATAATCTATCAGTTCTATGAACTATAGAATGAACCCAAAGAGATAATTGGTGCAGGCACTGAATGATAAACATGTCAAGATTATGATTTCTTTGCTTAAAAATGAAACGAAGATATGATTGGAAATGCCATGCTTGGGGAGTATGAGCAATATTCCCATGCTCCATCATCGAAATTAGTTTATAATTTGCATACACTAGTATTTTTAGGCATTGTTCGAAGGCAGGGGAGCTGTAAAACATTAAGACCCAAACATCATCAGACTTTGTCCTTCAATGGCACCTTCCCAGCAAAGACCTCGCCGTGCGTCAGGAGCTCCCATTACCCCGGGAGCAGCTGCGGAGGTGCAGCTCTGCCGGAGTCTCGGGGGGTTTATCACCTCCTTCCACGGGGTTTTACAGCCCCAGAGACTCGCTGGGAGCGCGAGGTGAGCAGCACACGCCAGCAGCCAGCTCAGCAGGCGATGAATTTTAGTGCTGCACCTTCCCGTCTGCCGGCTCCCGACGCTCCCAGAGGGACGACAAACCCAGGCTGACATTCAGCTCATAACAAACTCGAGCCGCAGCAAAAATTCTCCTGATTTCCATGGTTTTTACAAGTCTTGCTGCTCAGCCCTTCGAGGTTATCAGCCCACGGTGCTTCAGTGGGTTAAACCAGACACAAAAGCACCACCGCCCCGAGATGTGTTCGTGGGCTGGAGCAGCCTCTGCCTCTCCTCATCTGAACTCACCTTCACTTTTAGCAGCAGTGCCAATAAAAACGGGAGGGAAATAGCTCCTCCAAAACCTAGGGAGGGGATATTTTGCCCCCAAATCCAATTCACACCCTGTGCAAAGATGCCTCACATCCCACAAAAACCCCACCCCGTTCTCCCTACCCGCGGCACCTTTTGCAGCTCACGGGGACTCCCTGGAGAGCACCAGGTGGAAACGGAGCCTGCTGAACCACAAAAGAGCAACTAACAGGTCCCTGTGCCTGTGACTGTTCCTGGCACTGCTTGGAAACCCCTCGGGGCTCCCTGGGAGCAGGGGGGGTGGGAGGCAGAGCCAGGCTGGTGCCATATGGCACCCATTAGCCTGGTGCTGGGCTGGCAGTGACAGTGTGGCACGAGCCAGCTGCCAGCCAGGAGTGGAGGCATCTCCTCACAGAGCTGTGTCCTGGGTTTCAAAGTAAGATGTGACCAAAAGCAAGTATTCTATCACCATCTTCATGAACTGTTGAAACCAGGTGGGGCAGTGCTCCCTGCGTCCCCACCTCAAGGCCGTCTCCTGTCCATGGCCAGCAGTGCTTGCCCATGGCTCACAGATAACTCTGGGCTATCTCCTGTCCATGGCCAGCAGTGCCTTGCCCATGGCTCACAGATAACTCTGGGCTATCTTCTGCCCATGGCCCAGCAGTGCTTGCCCATGGCTCACAGATAACTCTGGGCTATCTCCTGTCTCATGTCCTTATCTCAGAGCTCACCATCCCATTGTGAGACGCTCCACCCAGAGGCAGGAACCAGGCATTCCATCCTGGATATAAACTGGGATTTTGAAAACCACAGACGGCTGGATTTTCCAGAGGACAAGAGCTACAGAGCCACCCCTGGACCTTCTGAGGAAGACCAGACCTTCCTCCAGGATCATCTCTTCAACAGAACCACATCCATCACTTCAGGAGGACGCAGCCACCATCTCCTGGGGCTGCCACTGCTGCCCTGACTGTCAGGGTGTCAGCTCCTGTCTGACTCTGCCAGTTTAAACCAGTATTCCTCCTGCCTTGTTTTATATATATATATATGTGTGTATATATAAATATTAGTAAAGAACTGTTATTCCTATTTCCCATATTTCTGCCTGAAAGCTCCTTGATTTCAAAATTATAATAACATGGAGGGAGGGGGGCTTGCATCTTCCATTCCAAAGGAGGTTTCTGCCTTCCTTAGCAGACACCTGGCTTTCAAACCAAAACACCTGGACAGCTCCTGCTCCAAAGGGGTTGGGGAGGAAGGAGAAAGGAGCTTGGTGGGCCCTGGCTGGGCTTTGCTGCAGCTGCTCCATGGATCCTCCCTGCACGGGGAGCGGAGCCTTGTCCCAAAAACCCAGCACAGCCTCCCACACAAAGGGATGGGAACCACAAAAGGGGAGGTGTCAGCTCTGGGACAGACTCTGCTGGAGTCGGGAGCAAGGGGGGAACACCAGTAAAGGAGGCTTGAAAGATGAAAGCACCAATTCCGTCCTTTCTCTGCTAAAACAGAGTCCCTTAAAGCAAGTCTACTGAATTAAAGAGGAAACCCCAGAGAGCCTCCATGCTCATGAATAAATTCAATTTGCCATCTCATTTTTGAACTTATAAAAGCCAAGGCTCTCTAAACAAGAGACAAAGCCTCACACTATGCCTGCAGGCACCTGGAATGAGCCCTCAGATGGGGCACCAGGCTCCTTGGAGTGCTGCAGAAACCCAGCTCCAACCCCAGTGCCTTGTCCCATCTCAGAGCCCCAGTCCTGGTGACCAAACCCAGTGTCACAGAATTGGTCACCAGACACAGAGTCAGGACAGGACGGGAATTTGCATTAAATCTTCCCATGGCATTATTTTTTATTCTGCTTCTATTATTATTATTATTTGCTTGTATTTTCCCCCTCCTGGCTTCATGCTGCCTAATCCAGAACTGCAGGTACACAGCTCCTCTGATTGGGCAGCACTCCCTCACCCACCGCCTGCCAACAAAACAAATCCACCTTTTAAACAACAGCAACCCAAAATGCAGCATGGTGGAGGTGCTGAGCAGCAGGAGTGACCCAGCACCTCTGATTTTACAGGTTACAAACCACCTCCAGCACCATCCCGGTGGGACTGTGCAGGCAGGGATGGCTTGGCCCAGCTCCTCTGAGTATCCTGGATCTGCAGAGAATCCTGAGGCTGCCTGTGGTTCCTAGAGCAGCTGCAGTGCAGGGAGAGGAGCTCTGGCACATGCTGAGCTCTGTGGGATTCTCACTGGCACTGCCCCTGCACCACACCTGACCAGCTCCTCCTGCTGTGTTTGGCAGGGAACACAGCAGGAGGAGCTTGGGAATTTTGGGTTCTCAGTGGGAGCAGGCCAGAAGCAAATCCAGACTGAGATTTTACAGATCCCACCACGCTGAGCCCTGTAAACCCTGGGGTTTGCAGCTCTGGCAGCAGTCAGTGGGCAGCAGAGACCACCAACGTGATCTGATCACACCCCTCCCTCCTCAGACACCATCACTCCAGCCCTAGGAGGGCTATGAAAGGCTCCCTGATTTTTCCTGCCTTTTGTTGCCTGCAATGTCCCTCATGTGTTGGGGAGCACAGGCAGCACAGCCTGGCTCAGCACTCAGGAGCCAGCCCTGAAGTGCTCTAGGAACTCAAGCCAACTGAATTATGTGCTGTAATGTGTTCAAGAAACACTGACATACTTGTCAAACTCTTCACAATTCCTCCTTTCTCTTTCCCTTTTTATTTTTTAAATTTCTGCCTAGCTTTATAGATCATTGGATAACATTCAGAAAATCATGGGGATGATTTTCTTTTCTTTCCCCACCATTGCCATCAAATGAAGTTATTTGTGAATACATCTGCTGGAAACCAAACCAAACCAAACATGACAAGTCTATTTTCACCGTTGGCAAGGCACCGAGGTGCTCACAGCCCCGTGTGTCACGCCTGGCTGCAGCACCAGGAAGGCACTTTTAGGGAATATGGGAAGCAGGGTGTCCAGAGGGAGACTGCAAGAGGAACTGGGATGGGATTTTACACCAGGGGGATAATTCTCTAATGACAGAAGGCTCAGGAAGCTGGAATACACAGGGAAAAGCCATCCTCTCTGATAAATACAGCAGGTTTTGGAGTTGCAACATCCCAGTGCAACCTATTACTAAGTCATTAGCAGTAAAGTAATATTCTAATAGTTATCAATTTGACTAATAAGCCTCTAAGGCAAAGGAAGAGCGAAGACAAGAGGCTCTGCCTGATGCACCAATTTATCCTGATGATAAACTCCTGAATCAGAGACAACCATGCTGAGGCTTGCTGAGGTTTGCTGAGGGAATCCTTCCCTTCCCGGGGAGTGCAGGTGCTCCTTCGATCTACCTGCCCCTCTGCAGCCACCTCCCTCTGTGCTGCAAACCTCCCTAGGTTACACAAAATGAAATTCCTCTTCCAGCACATCCCAGAGCCCCGGGCACAGCTCTGCTACCTTCTCCCAGCCAAGCTGCAAGAGTCCTCTCCTCTCCCAGCTGTGGCTGGAGACTCTTCCTGGAGAGGTGGTGCAAGGGGGCCAGTGGAGGCTCCCAGACTCCAGAGCCAAATCCTGAGGTTTTGCTGGGGGAACACACACAAAGCCCCTGCAAGATGGGAAGGGGAGCCAAACACTGGCTCAGGCACACACCATGCTAATCGTGGCCCTTTCTGGATTTAAAATCTTGATGCTTGTGAAATCTCTTCCCAAGAGGATGCCTGGAATAAATTGTCATCTGATAATAGCTACCAGGTGGTGAGGGAAGAAAAAAAAACAGACATGCACAGAATGTTTTGACTTCAAACTCATGTGGATTGTCAGAGAAGGAGTGTATTTTGTGTCCCTTCCCCACCTCCCCCTCCTCATTTTTACCCCTTCATGGATTTTTTAAAATTATTTTGGCTTTTGTCAAGTGTTAGGCAGATTCCCTGGAGTAGTGGCTGAGGCCAGAGGCAGAGCCCAGAGCAAACCCCCACCACTCCTCAAAGGCTCAGGGGAGCCCAGGCTGGGGTCTCCTCTCTAATTAAGTGAGCAGATGAAGAAAGCCCTGCACAGACATTCCTGCTTCTCTCTCCTTCTCCCCTCCTGCCTTTTCCATCTGCCCTTTCCCTCTCTGGTCCTCACTCCCCATCATACCTGTAACCTTTCCCATTAACACCTGCCCAGGCAGGGAAAACCCTTCCTGAGCTCAAAGCATCTGCTCCTCATCAATTTGCCACGGAGCTGCCTCAGCCTCGGGCGAGGAGCAGGCACAGAACTCCCTCTCCATCCAGGATGACATTTCCAGGGCAGGGGAGCAAAGGGCAATCCTCTCACCAGCTTCAGAGGACAGGGAGAGGCAATGTCAGAGCTCCCTGCTGCATTGGGGGAATGCACATCCCTTTCTTCCTGTTCCAGGAGCCTGATGCTGCTCTGTGTGAGCCTGTGAAGGCACATGCACACAGATCACATCTTGTTCCTAGCAGGAAGAGATATTGACTGGGAAAATATCAAAACCACCTCTGAGCCTGCAGCACCTCATCTCACCAAACAAAAAACAACCAAAAAAAAAAAAAGAGGTTGAATCAAAGAAGAAGAGGCTTTTTACTACACAGGATATCTGGGGAAATCTGGGTCTGTAATGAGGAGGTCAGCACAGAGAACAAGAAGGAATTTTAAATGGCATCTTGGAATTTTAGGGGTCTCAACAGACCAGGAAGGAGTGCAGCAGCAGCTGCCAGGAGAGCAGAGCTGCTCGGTCACCCTGTGTGTGAGGGCACATCCAGCTGAAGGCACCGAGCAGTGACAACCAGGAGAGCATCAGCCACTCCCCTGTACAAGTGGGGAGACCTGCTCAGGTCCAGAACCACCCAGGCATTGCCCTGGGCAGGTCAGTGCTGCAGGAAAACTCAACATCCCAACCCCAGCCTTGGCTCTGCCTCCACAGCTCCATTCCTGCGTCAGACAGACACAGCTGGAGGAAAAGCAAAGTGGTCACAGGCTGGCACTAATGCTGAGTGCTGATCTAATAACACACATACTTCAGGCAGCCCCACTGCAAGTGGAATTGCAATCATAATGCAATCAACACCAATGGAAACACCGTATTTATACAGGGCCTTTCATCACTCACACGGAATGCAGTCGGTGCCAGTGCAAATATGCCAGCATCTGAAATAAAATATTTGCCACACATCTCGTGTACATGCAGACCAAACATGGCATTCGGGAGAGCCTTGGGATGTTGAAGGCTTTGGGAAGTTCCTGGGCATCTGACAGACTCAGAAAAAACCAAAATAAAAGTCCCAGGTCCAGCTGTACTTTGGGAAACAACAAAACTTCCATTCACATTGAATTCTCCTTAGCTTAAGTCACGATTTCCACATTGCTCTGCCTGTCAGCTCCCTGCCCTGGCACACTGCCGTGGTCAGGCAGTCATTAACCTCCTGACGGGGAGAAAATGGGGAGAAACGCTCCTGGCTGCAGCATCATCCAAATCCTCCCCACAAGGGCTGCACCAGAGACCTGTGGTCCTGCTCCATCCTGCGATGGGCGAGCACCCGAGCTCAGCCTTCCCTGCAGACACCCGTGGCTGGTTCACCAGATTAAGGTGAAGCAGCTGCAGGACTCTGACGTTTGGGAAAGCACAGCATTCCCAAGACTCTGGAGCCAGGCAAGCACTGGGAGAGCAGAGAAAACCATCCTGCCCTCTCTCGCCATCCCTTCTGCCCTCTGAATCTGATCCACACAGTCCATCACTGGGTCTTGACACATTTAATGTCTCAGTAAAGAAAAACATGATGTGTTGATGCTCCTGTAAAGCTCTGACAACTGACAGCCTAATGGCTTCTTATTTTTTCCCAGCTGCAGTTTAGAAAATGAAATAAATTTAGGTCCTTAAGCAGCCTGGCTGGTCTGTGAGTAACGTGTTTGCTGCAATCCCAGGCACCAGCCTGGGCTGCAGGAGTAGGGAGCAAGGCTGGAGAAGGAAAGAACGAGGGGTAGAAGTGGATGGAGGAGCTGTTCAGTACCAATTCAAGCATCCAAATCCACCCAGAGTGTTCTTTGCTTGCTGAAGGTGACAGCAGCACCTAAAACTCCAGCAGCAAGTGATGCTGCTGTCCTACCCTGGGAGTGGTAGATGGGGAAAGAGGATGCATCCTGTTAGGATGGATTTTAGGAAAACTGGGAAAAGGTTTTTCAACCAGAGGGTGCTGGGCACTGCCCAGGATCCCCAGGGAATGAGCACAGCCCCAAGGCTGCCAGAGCTCTGCTGCATCCCCACACAGCCCAGCCACAGCGTGGTCACCCCAAAATCCTGGTGGTGGCAGGGGAAGCTTGCACAGCCCCACCAAGCAATGTCCCTGCACTCACACCCCAGCTGGAGCCTAGCAGGGCCTGGTCCATCTGCACACACCAAACCCCCCCAGGCACAGTGCAGAGCACAGACTGCTCCTTTCAGCACTTTTCTCGCCCCAAATTCCCTGCTCTCCCCCTCCCTCACTGCCAGAGGCTGTTTTTCTCTTGATCCAGGCCAGCTTCAGAACGAGAGCCACTGCAGCATCTCTTTGCAGGCGGTGTTTACTTCTCTAAACACATTCCCACCCGTCCTTGGGATGACCCCGTTCCTTTTTGGAAGCACCCAGGACTTGGAAAAGGGATGAGAAGGGAAGAGAGTCTGCAGGCTGCTCTAAGGCAAAAGATGTTGAGCTTTTCAAAGAGGACAGTGAAGGTAGGAAAGAAAAGGCAGTGCTAGCTGCAGGAGAACTGGCAAAGGGCATAGGGAGCAAAGGGATGGGAGGCAGCAGAGGAGAAATTCGGGAAGTTCCAATGCATTGGGAACATCGGGGCAAGGGCACAAGCAACCTCAGCTCCCTGGCTCTGCTATGGATGAGTTCATCTCAGCTTGACTAGCCTTTTCTTGGTCTTAAAATTAAAACCAAAACACAGTTTATGGGGAAAAGAGGTTTTTACCTCGGTATTTATTTCAGGATCCTTGGGTGCAGCACTTGGTCCAGGTGGAATGCCCTGAAAATGCATGCACACCTCACACTGAAATACACACAATTATAGACCTTGCAAAATTAACATATTTATCAAAGGTCCCCCAATGAGAGGCTCGAGTGAACTTTCTGTTCTGAGGAACTTTCTCTTTGGATGGGTTTATTTTAATTTACAAAAATGTGTTCAGGAGAGGCCCTTGGTGTCTGGGGCTCCCAGGATGTTTGCTCTCCTGGTTTAACGGTGCCGTGGGGCTGAGCTGAGTTCTCAGCCTTGGGGAGTGACAAGTGTGGGGCTAAAAGCACTGAGAATGCATAAAACTATAGAAAAGGGTGTGTGAGAGGGGTATGAAAGATAAAGCAAAAAATCATTCCGACATCAGGGAAAGCTATTCCATTCCTCCATGCCCTCCCAAAAATACCTGTGGCTTCAAGAAAAGTCATGTTTTGGAAAGTTTGGGAGAGCAGGGAAAGGCAGAGAGGAGGAGAGTGGTAAATTGAGGCTCAATAGCTGCTAGGAGCCAGTGAAGGGCCCAGTTCTCCCTCAGAGCATGGCAAGACACATGGAGTGATGAAGCTGCCAAGAAGTTATAATCAGGACTAATAGTTTGAGGTTCTTAATATTCCTGCAATCCAATAAATCAATGGTGCTAAATACGAGCGCGGGAAGGCGAGCGGGGGATTGACAGCACAAATTAGGTTGGGCTGCAGGGAGAGATTTCTCAAGCATTGGTTCCGTCTGAGCTCACGGGCAGCTCCAAAGCGAGGGGAGAGGTGGGGATGCTGCAAGGACACCCCTCGGGTTAGCTCTGCCTCCTGTCCCCACACCCCTGCTGGCACCGGCAGCTCCCGGGGTCCTCTCCGTGCTCGGGGAAGAGAGAGCAGCCCCACCCGCCCTATGAACATTAACTGTTTGTTCACTCTGCCGCTCCCCGGGCACCGAGAGGATTAGCTCAGTGTTTATTCTGTTTCGTTATGGGTGTGTTTAAACCATCATTTAAGTGCCAGAGTTATTATTAGAGATATAAAAACTCTAGGATTTACAAGAGGATTAGTACCCTAAAACAGAGCTGCTGCTACTCCTCCTCTGATCCTCCCGAGTATCCCGGGAAAGACTGTCGTATTCCAGGGGAAAACGGTGATGCATAACCTTCAGATTGGGAGGAAGGGAATAAGGCAGCCTGGCTCTTCCAAATCCTCCCGAAGACACCTTGCAATTACAGGAGATCTAGATCAGATCTTAAGCAAATACCACAGCTACAACCTCAGCCAAGTTATAAAACATTCCTGCGGAGGGAATGACTCGAGCTCGTTCAGCATGCACTTCGGAGCTCAGGACTAAGAGGCCATACAGACAGCTCCTATCAAATTTAGCTTATTCCGTGCTAAATTCAAACTTATCAGAGACCAGAATATGTTATCATCATCAAAAATGGGATGGACAGATGTGTTTCCATGCACTTGTCCCTGTGTTAGCCACAGGACATCCACAGAGAAACCAGGATATTCAGCCCAGTCATCTCCATCTCCTGCTCTGTCCTCCAGAAATGAAAGGACCAGGCTCAACATTTGAATCTCTGTATCCCTCGTCATATGGAACTTTTCCAGCTCCTTAAATCATTCTTGTCTCCATATGACAAGGGATTGGAAGGGCTGAGATTATTTATCTTAAAAAGGAGACAAATAGGAAGTCTTGTGATAAATGTATATGAATTAATGAATGAGAGAGACAAAGTACATCTGGTATTTCTACCCTCCCTGCCTTGCAACACAAGAAGTCCCCTTTGATTCCACTGAAATAGTGACAAATTCAAAACTGATGAAAAGAAACACTTTCCCTAACCAGCCTATGAAATCCGTCAAAGCCCGGAGCTCGGGAGGTTTCAAAGACATTTATATCAATAACACAGCTCTCCAGAGCTAATGGTCAATGCTAATGAAAAGGAGAGAATGAGTTTAAGGCCCTCTCTAATGACTGCAGTGGGCTGGATAGAAGTCCTGGATTTAGCCAGCAATTCCAACCTGAAAAAAACTCTGCTTCACTTATTTGCGAGTTAGGTGTTGCTTGATTTATTAGGAGAGATTGTTCTCCCCAGATCCTCTGCTCCTGCCTGTGATTCAGGGCCCATCTCACAACCCTGCTCTAGGCAGTGTGAATTCAAACAGATCCTCTCAGGAAACATTTGTATTTCCCTTCCTACCCTCCTGCCCAGGAAAAAGAGCACAGGGAGGTCTGGAGAGTTTGTTTGTTGTGCACCAAATTTCAGTCCCCAATAGAATTGCAGTCTGAGCTCCCCAGTACTTCTTATTTCTTGTCAAAACTCATCTATGTACCTCATAGCCCTGAATTACCAACACAGGACAGAACCACTGCTCTATTTTTCCTGGGAATTTTTCCTTTGTCTTTGGTCTCTCGCTATCATGATTGTTATTGATATCAAAAGCAGTGCCCAGAGACTTCAAACGAGAGGCAAACCTCAATTAAGTAGACACTGTAAGAGATGCTCCCTGCCCTAGAAAGCCCAGATACAAGGAGAAAAGGAAGATTTGAAAACATCCTCAAGGTCACAGAAGGAGCCTGCAGCACACCCAGGGGAAAAACCAGTGCTGGGCCATCCCTGTCCAAAATCCACCCCATCCTCCTGTTTTCACATCACCTGGGGCTGGGAGTTTAATGTGCTGGTTCTGTGTGTGCTGTGGCAGGACCAAGCCTGGCCCACCACACCTCCCTTCTCAGGGTCTTCAATCTCAGGACACACACGTTACAAGGAGCTCAGCTCCTCCTTCCCTGCATCACCACAGCATCTCCTCCCTTTGCTTCCCACCGTGTTCTTCATGGTTGGCGAGGACTTCTGAGTGTGACAGCTTCTCTGTCTGAGCAGGACATTAAACTCATAATATTAAGGCCAGGTAATTAAGGCCAGCTCTCCAATGAGACCTGTTAATAGGCTGGGGAGGTCAATGGACCCAGTCAACAAGAGGGATGGCCTCTTCCCAAGGGCAGCTCTCCTTCTCCACTGACACAACTCGGGACTTTATTAGACAACAGAACTCAGAGAGTGTGAAAGTCCTCCAGCACCTCTGAGCATAAATCACAAGCCAAAAACTACCTGAGCAGAATGGTGCTTCCTTACACAAATACATTGCAAAACACTGGGCACATTTGTCCTGGCCATCAGCAGCTGCAGTGATCACTGTAAGAGGTTTGAACACAGCAGAATGTTCCTTACTCTGGAGTGTAACATGCCCATTATTAAGTGCTATATAATGCCGAGCTCCTGCTGTAAAAGGGTCTTCAGAAATGACAACATAAAGAATTAACGGCCTCCAAAACAGGGCTCAGGTGAAACCTGATAGTTAAAGCTGGGAGAATTTTATATCAAAATCCTGCAAGTTTCACAGGAACATAACACAAAGCCATAAATCACATTGGCTCTGCTCGCAAGGCTGGTGGAACTCAGGAAATATAAAACCCCAAAACTTTTGATGAACATCCCAAGTCTTGAGCTTGTTACACGGTTCTGAGGCACTGTTTGTCAAACCCTGTTTACCAACACACCCTCAAATAATTCATGAACTTCTGCCAAGTGTAAGGCAGATACTACTCGAAAAAATAAAGTTACAGTGCTGGCCCAAAGAAGGTGTGACATGGGGATGGCACAAGGCTCGTGATGCCCAAGGAATGAGATCTCTGACTGCTATGGGAGTCCAGCATTGAGATTCAGCCCTGCAACCCAAATCCCTCTGCCCAAAGCAGTAACAGAACCACCTTTCACCCCCACACTGTGGGTTTCAGCATGGAAATGATGAGCAAGTGCTCAACTACTAAATGAAGACTGTAAAAACACACACATACAAACAAAACAAAAGAGAACATGGGCACTGCAAGCACTCAGAGAAGATTACTCTTCAACAAACCACCAGCACTTTTCTCCATGTGCTCCAGCTTGTGTGATGCCTTAAACTGGCTACCCAGAAACAGAGAGCAGGCAGGAATAAAGGAATCAAGGAGGGATTGATTGGAAAGGCCTTCAGAGGTACACTCTGGGCTCCAGAGGCTCCTGCCTCAGTGCATCCCAACATGGACAAGGACAGCTCCCGAGTTCTTCCCACTTGGATCTCAGCATCAATTCCCCAAGCAGAAGCCAGGCAAGGATGGAATTTGCCCAAGCTTGCCCCCCTCTTGCCAAGATTGTGGTTTGCAGTTGTTGGGCCTAGGAGGGTCTGGGTGTCCTTGGAGAGCTGGAGAGACTTTGTTGTGTGTGTGTGAGCATGAGAGAGCAGCACTGAACGAGCTCCAGGGAACTGCAGAGTGACACTGGGCAGGGCAGGGCTGGGAACATAGAAAAGTTCAAACCTAAGACATCAGTGTGTCCCACCTGACCCTGAGGAGGCCAGCACTGCCCAGCCCAGTGTCCAGCCCAACCCCTGTGAGACACTTTGTCAGAACATGTATATTAGCAAACAAAATCTGACGCGAAAATGAAGTTGGCGAGGAGTTTTAGTGGTTTCATTTAGGTTGTGCTGCTTCCCCTGGCCATGGATTATCGATCCCTGCGGAGGGGAGGCAGCAGCCATGGCTGATGTGCTGTCCCTCAGCCAGGGGTAATGTACGGCGCTGCCGGGATCCGCAGGTAACTGATGATCCCATCTGGCACGGGAGCGGGAAGTGATTGATTCACTCTCCATCCTGGTACTTAGACTTTTCACCCTCAACAGGCCACGAAGCCTCGTTCATCATCTTCATCAATCAAATGGGCAAATATCATTAAATCTGCAGGCCACAAGCAACATCATTTATATTTTTGTCCTTTTTTTTTTTTAACTTTGTTTCAAAAGTTTGCCGCCTCCTCTTCCCACATCCCTTACTGAAAAATAGTGCTTCCACCTGTCAGGGATTTGGTGACACAAAATGCAGAAGCTGAACTGTGGGAAGAAGGGATGGTGCCAGGATTTGGGGTCCTCATCTCTCCCAAGCTACAGGGGATGTTCAGAGGAGTAGAGCATTCCCAAATCCTGCCGAGCTGCCAGGTATCAGTGATGCCTGGTTTGATCCCTGAACACACCAAGGGTGTTTTCCACAAGGCTGACTCACCATGCAGGGTATGGCACAAACCAGGGCAATTCCTTGGCATTCAGTGGAGCAGCCATGGCCTGCCTGTGCTGTTCATCTGCCCTCTAACTTCCCAAGGACAAGGGGCACCTCCCGTTTGTCACCACAGTTTGTTTAAGCTCTGACTCATCCCTTAATGCACATTTTCAAAGTCACTTTTTCCAAGTGTGGAATGTACCAACACCACCAAGCGCAGGATTTGCAGGAAGGAGATGTGAAACCTGTCAAAAATCAGGGATAGGTTTGAGGCCATCCTGGAAAAAGCTGACAATTCACCCTGGCAGGTTCTGTCTTTCCCAGAGCTGTATGAGCCCACTCTGTTTATCCCAGTGGTCTGACCAGCCCGGAATCCATGATGGATGGATGGATGGATGGATGGATGGATGGATGGATGGATGGATGGATGGATGGATGGATGGATGGACAGCACTGCCAAGAAGTTCACTGCTTCCCCTTCCAGCAAGACACTCCATTAGAAAAGTTTTTAAGAAATAAAAAGAAAACGAGCCATAAACACTGGAACAAAATAATCTGACTCAGGGAAATTTCCAGTGAGTTCAGAATAGCCTGGAGTGAAAATCCATCTCTAATGTGACTGAAAGAGCCTCGTGAAGGAACAGATGCAGC
Organism: Erpornis zantholeuca; assembly: GCA_013400515.1. Classification (NCBI taxonomy): domain Eukaryota; kingdom Metazoa; phylum Chordata; class Aves; order Passeriformes; family Timaliidae; genus Erpornis; species Erpornis zantholeuca. The sequence continues at coordinate 21,517 of VZTN01012354.1, forward strand.
CTGTAAATTAAATCACCAAGAAAGGTTGGAGGAGCCAAATGAAATCTCCACCTGCCATTACTTCCGAGGCAGAGATAGGGCCGGGCTCAGGGAAGGAGGGCGATGGATGGGCAGACGAATCATTTTATTAGCCTTAATTGCCATTTCAATACCATACCCATGTCTCCACATAAGCCTTCATTCTCTGCAAAGTTGTCAGTTCATGTCCTGAATGGGCCAGGCTTGTTATCAGCAAGGCGTTTACAGCCCCTGGGCTGTGCATTAATTAAAAAGGCTTTGTGCTGAGGCTCATTCATTAGCACACTGCTCCTTTAATCACTGCCTCTTCAGCCACCAGGACAATCTATAAATCTCCTCAAATATGAAATAATGAAGTGGAATGGTTCAATTTATTACAATGTAATAAGGCAGGATAATGTGGGGGTGGACAGGGTGGCACTGGAGCTGTCTCCTTGCCCGGTCTTCCCACCTCGTTACTGACAGGGACCATGAGCGAGAAGGGCAGGAGGGATGCAGGACAGGATGGAGAATGCATGGGACAGGGACCTTCCATCCCCTGCCATCCCTCCCACATGAAACCCAGCGTGCCACGAGTCACTGAGGGTGATGCTGAAAGGCAGGCATGGTTCCTTGGCCCTGGGAGGGAGGTTTTGTCCTGAAGAAGTTCCCAAGGCTCTGCTCTTTGATGCAGACCCCAGTATCCACCAGCAGTAGGAGAAGTCTCTCACTCTGCATCCCATTTTCCCATCTGCACCCCTGTTTCCTTGTTCTACTATTCCTGGAAGGATCCAGGTTGAGCTGGACAGGCCAGTGCCAAGGAGCAGATGTTCTAGGGAACATCAGCAACAAGCTCCAAAAATACACGTATTAACTCAGCACAAAGCTCCTGTTTCCCCTCTCGTGGCTCATCTCCCAGCAGCTGGGGCCTCCAGTCAAGCTGCCAAATGAAATGTGACTGTACACATTGGGTTAATTAACAAAGAGAGAAGGGGAACACTTGCCTGGCTTTGCATTTCCTAAATAAATTCGTCAAGGACACCTAGCTAGTGAAGGGAGGCCAAACATGAGGTTTTTTTTCTCCATGAAAATTGGAGACTAAAGATGCCAGGGAAAGAAACAAAATTCAGCTATTCTAGAAAAGCAGGCACAGCATCCAAAGAAAGTGCAAAATGAAAACTGCCCATAGAAAAGTTGACAAAAGCTAATTATGCTCCAGCATAGAAGGGAGGCATTTAGAGAAAAGCAGGATTTGTAAAGAACATTGTGGTGGGTTTTGAAAAGTTACTTTTCCCTGTCAAAAGATACCAAGTAAGACACATCCAGTTCACACTGTAACAGCTCTACAATTTGTCACTTTATTTTCAATGCTCTCCCTATTTAGTCCTAGAAGGCCTTGAATTCTCATGCACGGTTATATAATTAATGTGGTTATTAATATAATTAATACAACTTGTTGATTTATCCAAGTCAAAATCCGTTCCCACAAAAAGCGAGTTGTGATAATTTCACATTAAGAAAAAAAATTAAACTATCAGAATTTGCCATATCAACATTTTGTTTAAAATTGACATTTATCTTAAAGACTTTATTTCAGAACCCAAGTTAGGATCATTCCAGGTTTTTCCACACGGAATATGCAAGCCATAAATATGAATATTTTCAACTGGCCCAGCTTAACTCTGGTGGGAGGGGATGCCCTGGCCCAGGAAAAGACTCAAGGGTTTCATTTTTCCCCCTTATTTATTACCAGAAGTGCATTCAAATGCTGTTAGAGAATGGGAAAATGATTTCTTCCTGTGTTAAAAAGGCTCAGCCGTACACACAGCTCAAACCCCCAGCTCTTTAATACCAGCAATCTGCTAAGTGCTAATTTGTCAACACAAAACCTTTCATCTCCCGGGCTCCCCAAACGCTTCATTTGCTCGAGAGTCACTCACCCCACCACGATAAAATCCCAGATCATCCACGCGGCGCCGCAAGCAGGAGGTTTGGGTTCCTCTTCCCCTCCAGGAAGGGCTCCTCCAGGAGAAGGGCAACTAATTACTGCTCGAGTCAATGAATTAACCCTGTCCCTGGCTACTCCACGAGTTTCAAGGTGCTTTTTAGAAGGAACAGCGTGGCAGGGTCCTCACCATCAGAAAACTCCATTACGCGGATCTTCAAAAAAGCTCATTACTACAAAGCTACGAGCATTCAATCCCATTAATAAAACACATCGGTGTATAATTATAATATTAGGCACTTAAATTGCAGTTTTCATCTGCAGCTCTCAAAGTATTCTACCAGAGTAAATTGAGTCCCCCCTAATTTGGGCTGGTCAGGGCTTTCCATTTGAAGCTTTTCTTGATGGAGAATTTGATTCTGAGTTTGAAAAGAAAATCGTGAAAAGGATCTGTTCTTCCTAAAAATGTTCATTTCCTTCTGGTGAGGGATATGCAGGGGGGGGGAATCCCACAAAATCTATAGAATTTGATAGGGATGAAGAGTTAAAATGCTGCCAAGAGAGGAATAGCCATAAGCTATAAACTTTTTTGGTGGCAGCAAAATCAGTTTTGCTGCCAACTGTTCAGGGTGTGTTTGCACATAATCCAACGTTTTCTTTGGGGTTGTCCGTCTTGCAACACCATATCAGGGATAAATTGGACAAAAATGCCTCATTTCGTGGACAAAACCACCCTGTGAGGCATTTTTCTTCTCTGATGGAATCTCCAAACCTGGAATCTCCAGGTCCCTAAGAGCTGCACCCCAGTTTTGGGCTACTGGGGACAAAGCCACCCTCCCTGTGGGGGGGGGACAGATGGAGGGTGACAACCACTCCTCCAGAGCCACATCCTGGTTCTTCCTGAAACAAATCTACTTCCAGAGGGCAATGGAGCCGAGGAAATCAGAGATGACAATAAAAGTATCGAGGAAATTGTCCTTCTGGGAGCTGGAGCCGGGCGGCACACAGGGCTCAGCGTTAATTTGTGAGGAGACCTGCGCGCTCGGGAGGTGATCCCAGGAATACCTCTGGAAATGATATCACCATGGGCACCCGCCAGGCAGCTCCCTCACAAACCTATTCCCCGGTAAACACCAATCTTCAGTAATTCCAGCTATTAAAAACAACTTAGAGAGGACTCAGATCTCATTTTGCAGAGAGCGCAGGGGTCTCGAGGACTGTTTTTAAAGTTTTCCTGCACCGGAGTTAACAGTCTGTGGCTTTGATATGTTCAGCTGCTGTGCTGCTCGCAGGTTTATTAAATCTACAGCCAGAGAGACAGCATGGCTCGTTATTTTTCCCAAAGAATCCTCAGAAGAAAGGCAAAGTTTATCAGGCATGAATGCAAGCTGCAAGCTCGGAAAACGCTGGGTGTCCATGAGAGCACTTCCCTGACACCACACAACACCCCATTGCTCCCTGCACAGGTTTATCCAAATTTTGAGAGGATTATTATTTATGTGGTACCCCCACAAACACAGCCACCTTCAGACCCTCGCATTGACAACAGTGAACAGAGGAAATAATCAAATGGGATCTCCAGTGGGGATGGTTAACCTACCTGCTCATATGGGAAAAATAGCTTAGCAGCACCTTTGGGCACCAGGAAATATCCCAAACCCCTCCTGTTCTCCCATTATTTATCCCCATGGCTTCCTTCTGAAGAAGGGGCTTGGTTTTGACACAACACAAAATTATACATTTCTGCCCCTGTTGATGACCAAAAGCTCTTTTGCTCTGAAACTGAGTATCAATCGTCTCTCATTAAAATGAAACCATTTTCATTGGATCTGGAGAGATTTTATGGCCCATCCTCACATGTGTCTGGTGACCAAGTGGCTCACAGGATGATGCACCACCAGGTTTCTCTTGGTTCTTCCATGCCCTGTGCAAAGGGAGATTCTCCCTCACTGCACGTGAGAGGATTTAATGCTGCTCGTTACAGGCATCCCTGTGATGTCTGGGTAAAACCCCACTCAATCCATCCCATTTTTTACAAACCCTGAGAAAGGAGAAGAAAGGACAAGGCCAGGCACAAACAACCAACACCTATTGTGCATCACGAGGGGAAGAGGTTGGGCTCCGGGGACGTTTTTCTTTTGGCATTTATTGTCTTCTAAACTCCGCAATCTATACAATAGCTATGTTTGTAATCACTCGAAAATTTTCAATTAAATGTAAAAAACCAGAAACAAGTAAATCTATTCTCTCTTTTGACTGTTTTATTGATTAAAATGGATGCCTGAGCTGCGGCCACTGAACCATGAAAAGCAATCTGTCTTGGATGGGTAAGAGATCGTTAGGAAATCGTTGTGCTGAGGCAAGAATAACTGTGCATGTACACACACGTGTGGGGCTGGGCACAGATACCCACATGCTACCATGGAAAAAGCCACCTGCAACAAAAATCGTGTCTATATATTTCACTATCAAGTTCAAAGCAAGCTGAGGTGTTAGCCTGTCACAAGACCTCTCGTTTTCTAAGTTTCATCATTTCCCTCGGCAGCAAAACTTCATCTCTGCTTCTGCAGAGCAAAAAAAAAAATCCCCACGAGGTGGGAGAAGAAAAACCTCAAGGTCTGTCATGTGTTACAAGCTCCAAGAGCAAGGAAACCACTCCTTGGGTCATTAGGAGGTTTTCAGGATGATGACAAGGAGATCCTGCAGCTGATGTTTCACCTTCCCTTCTGTCCCTGTCCTTCCAGGGCGAAGTGGAGGATGTTAAACGACTCCTAGACATCGCCAGGAACACTCAGTTTTGCAAAGCCTGACTGGTTCGGGTGTGAGTTAACCCAAGGCAAGGCAAAGGAGGGAAAAACTTCCCACATGATGCTTTTGCCACGAGCCCTCACTCGCAGATTCCCAGCCTGCAGCGGAGCTATCTAATATTGGCTCCTAACAGCCACGGGAACAGATGGAGAACACTTCGCTCTGCGCTGACAATACTCTGCTTTTGCAGCAAGGCTACCCTGATATCAACTCTGTTTTATCTCAGCACCTCAAGTTGAAGCTTAAATTAACCAAACATTGCTTTTTTGTTGTAGCCCATCACCATCCCACAAGCCTCAGGGAGTTCAGATCTGCAAACTCTCAGCTTTAGCAAGAAATTCCTCTTATTTGCTGAAGCCAGTCCAGAGCCTGCTCATCCCTAGGAATCCTGGACCCACATATCACCCAAGGGAAGAGCCCTAAGAGAGGCCAGGTTTGGAAGCTTTGCTGCAAAGCACCACTCTGAAATCCTCAGCTGATGTTCACCCTCTCCAACAGGAGCAACAGGAAACTCCTTTCCCAAATTCCACTTCCTAGCAGGTTTTTGAAGGCTGGGACTGAGGCCACGGCAGTTTTGTCCCACCAACACAGGTCCAGCAGAGGCCTGCCCTCAACTTGGCAATAGAAAGATCAACAGCAGCCCAGGATATCTGGGAGAGGCAGGGATGTGCTCAGCACTGGCTGAGCCGGGCTGGGAGGCTGGGAATGTTCACCAGAGCAGCATCACTAATGAATTCAGCCCTGAAACAAGCTGTCACTTAGGAAGGAGGGGATACCCACCTCCCCACACACTCATCCGTGGTATTTGCTAATGGGAAGAACGAGGCACAACAGCAGATTCAGGCTGACTCACGCAGTTTGTACTTTTATTGGGTGCCTTTTCCATCCCCTCCTCCCAAAGTGCTCACGATGCATAGGAATGGCCCTAAACGAGAGGGGATCCTTGGGAAAAGTGCTCCAAATCATTCCTATTCTATTTACTTGGGTGTGAGAGCTATGAGACCCTGAGTTCCTCTCATGCTCCAGGCAGGGGGTCAGCACAGGGTGCTCATAGACACCAGGCAGCTGCCAGGGGCTTCGGGAACAGCCCTCAAATTATAATAATAATTAAAAAAAATTATTATTGCTTTGATTTTTTAAAAATTATAAGAGAAAGAACTTTCAAATCCTCAAACTGGACAGGTCTAGAAAAGCCCTGCCAGGTTTTGGAGGGCAGTAAAACCTCTCGTGCCATCACCACACCACAAAGCATCACATAAAAGCAGCAGCAAACACAAACTGGAGGGGGTCTGGAGCCCCACACATCAGCAAGACCATGCTGATGTGCCAAGAGGAGGCACTGAATGGGTTAGCATCTCTCAGATCTTTTAATATATTTTCCCTAATTAAGCTGTTCAATTCGGCAGCTTAAAGAGCTGCCGATAGCTGCTACAAATTGATTTATCTTCTGATGAAGGTAAAATTTGCTGGAAAAAATGAGAAGCAAACAACATATGGGTTTGGGAGGGATTAAATTACTTTGTCTTGTGTTAAGATTCAAACATATTCTGGAGGCAGGATGAGTCTTTTACAAGTAAATTGTTTTTATACTATATATCCATTTCTTTGTAAACAGAAGGATCCTCATTTATGCACCCACCTACAATACCTGCTAGGTAACAGAAGCAGATCCTTAAATGCCAGATGAGATCCCAAGCTTTCCGTGGGCACACACACAAATAAAACGCAATCATCCTGCAACCCCTCCCAGGTTGGGGGAGAAAAAAAACCTTCTGGAAACACAATAATCTATAATAAGACATGGCCTAAAGCAGTCTCCACATGGAGGGTCGTGACCAACTGACTTGGTTGACATCAGGGCTCCAAAACCACCCTGAAATTCCTCCTCACAGGGGACTGTGAGCTGCAGTCCCTTTGGACAGCATCAGCTTAGAGTTAACACCACCACTTCATTATTCTGCTTTATACATCAGTAGGAAAGAGAAGCTGAAGAGGGATAAATATTAAGAGTCAGCCACAGCCAGCCTGACAAGACCAAGGAAGAGTAGCAGCCAGTGCAGGGTAATTTGATCTCAAATGAGGAGTTTCCCTGGTGGATGGGATATTAGAACCTCAGGAAGGAAGAGAGGAGACAAGGAGTTGGCTCCTGCAGCTCCAAAATCAAAGCACACCGGGCTCTGAGCACTGATGTCCCCTCAAACAAAGATCCTTCTCCTTTCCTCAGCAAAGCTGTGCCCATCTCACCTCTGCAGCAGCAAGGAAATTCCTCTGCGTGATCCCTCACTCCAGCCCAGCTCCAGATCCTCTCCAGATCAGCGTCTCCAAGGAGGGAGTGAGAGAGTTCAGCAGGAGGGGATGCAGCAACAGCCATGGGGGCTGCATTTATTCACTGCTGTTCCCCCCATCCCCTCCATCAGCTCTTCTGGACACACGCATTTCCTACACAAGCACATGCCAGACATCTGAGAGTGGATAATTTGCCCAGACAGGCAGTAAATACATCCCATCTCATGCTTCCTCCGAGAAAAATGTGCTTGCCAGTGTCACCTGTCATGTAAATCATCACCTTGCAATTTATCCTGAGCTACATTTCAAGTGTTTCTGGACCAGGAAAAAAAAAAATAAACCCTCAGAAGGTCCAGTAACTCCTTCTGTGAAACGTGGAGTCTTCTTCCCTGGCCAATATTCTGAATTTATTGAGGAAAAGACATCTACTGAATTTACGGCTTCCCAGCTGAATTTCCAACTCTGAGATTTAGAGGAGTCCTAGACTTTCTCTGAGCTGTGCAGAAGCAGAAGACATTTACATAAGTTTTTGTGCAACATTCCCTCAGCCTGCTCCTCTCTCACCATATGAGTAGCCAACAGCTACCCACTGAGTTACTGCAGCTCAACAACTTCGAGGTGGGTTTGGAAAAATCCCATGAGTTGCATGAGAAACGACACGCCTGTGATTTTTTTTGGTTTTTTTTTGGTCCCCTCCTCTGGCATTTTTTATTTAAATCTTCCCGCAAAACCGGAGTTGCGTAAAGAATTGGGGTTGATGGCGCTGCCTGGGCTGCAGCTTTTAAAGGAGAAAAAAGAGAAGCAAGGTTTTCTTTCCAGAAGTGAGCACAAAAAAGATCCCATGGGAAGTTTCCACCAGAAAAAAACCCCAAGACACGTTCCCCAGAAACCTGTTTAAAAAGGTCTAGTGGGAGGTGCTCTAGTGGCACTTTCTCTAGTAGAAACTGTCCCTGCAGAGGGGTGGAATGAGGTGGCCTCTAAGGCCCCTTCCAAACCAAACAATTCCACAATTCTCTGAATTTATTTCCAGCAGAAACTCCTCCAGCCAGCTGGGCTTGTCGAAAAGGCTGGATTTAAAGAGGTCTTTAAGCAGCTTAAGCTGGCTGGGGGTGCACAGTCCTGGAGGACCCCTTTAATCTGTGTCCTCTGGCTGCGGAGAGAAAAAGCCTCCTGCGCATCTGTGCCTTCTCAATTTTGTGTTCAAAACACTTGAGAATCTCTCTTTTGTTCCTTGCCTGTCTCCCTTAATCCTTGCCTCAGTCATTATTCAATATTTGGTTTTGTGACTACATTATTTAACTTGGCGGAGCGTTCTGGGACGCAGTTTGCATAAAAGCCACTATTTTTAAGTGGCAGTGGGGACCGTCACCAGGGCGGGGAGGAGACAGAAGTGACAGCAAAGAGGAGACCAAAGCTTCACCCATCAAAAAAAATAAAAAAAAAACCCACCTCTCCAGGGAAAGGCAGTCACAGGATCGTCATTCCAGGGAATAAATCACCAAAGCAAACTCCGGTGGCAGTGATTTTGTGACGCAGAAAATTGATTCGTACGTTACAATCAAGGAGCGCCCTCCTCCATAATGTATGCTCAGCATTTTAACATAATTATTTGCGCAACAGTTTTAATGTTTGCAGCCTTCCCCTGGCTGTCAACCTGGAAGTAGTGGGGGAAAAAAAATAAAATTTTAAAATACACTTCTTCTTCAGAGACAGGATTAAAGGGAAAAAAAAAATAAAAAAATCAATCTCCGAGCAACCTCCTTTGTATTTTGTTGTGACAAGCCTGAATTTAAACAGCCTGTGAAGTCAAAACAACAGGAGAAATATCAATACACATTAATTTAATCAAGAAACGCAACTCTGCCATGCCAAGCCCAACTCGGCTTTATTTCCTCCGAGGTTTCCGTGGGAGCTGATGACACCCTGATGCCTGCCCAGCTCCCCGTGGTGACTGGGGGGTCTCCTCAAAGGCCTTCCCTCCATTTGGATGCTCTGCCACACAGAAATCAAAATTCCTGGTGCCGCAGCTCCCCCGCTAGCACATCTCCATCTCTCCGCCCCGAAAAAGCTCATTTTGCTGGCAGAGCCGCCCCGAGTGGCTGTCCTGCTGCATCCTTATTGTGTGTGGGGAGCTTTCAAAGGACAGGCAGATAAAAGGGTAAACATGATAACAAAAACTATCTCCAGCACACTTGACTCCAGTCAAATCCTGGGCACAGCGCGACTCTTTGAAACAAGAATCTCATTAAGGAAGGGAGAGTTGAAAGGATAAGCCCCCGCATACCAAAGGCAGAAATCAGATGTGCTTGACCTTTCAAATGAATGTACATTTTCTGAGTGACTGTTCATGTCAGAGTAATTCAAACAGACACCTGATAATCCTCTTAAAAGACTGAAATTTGGATACTGGGTTGAGCACAATGCAGCGGGATCTGCGGGTGGTCTCGTCTCTGCTCTCCATCCTGCCCTTGCTCCCAATTTTCTGATGAACCCTCAAGTCTTGTCCCCTCCTTGGGCTTTCATGTCCCCACACACACAGAGGAGATGTTTCAAGTCCAGGATTCATTAACAAGGAAGCATCTTCTGTGCTGGCACAGCTGGAAATGAAAAGCCAATGCTCCTTAACACAAATTAGGTGATTAAACACTTTGGATGGAAAAGAGCAAGGGAAGAGGGGGATCTCCTTCCAGACAGGCTCCATATACAAATCCAAGGACCATGAACCCCACCTGGATCCTGCACCTTGTATGTGAACATAACCCATGTGCTGGGGCTTGCTGAGAAAGAGAAACCCTCAACTGAGCCATGAGCATTCCCAAAATGTCCATTGGCTTCACAGGGAAACATTCACATGGTGAATGGCTGCAAAGGGAGAGGTTCACTAAGCCAAGGATGTGCGAATTACAGCCCAAAGAATGTGCAAATGAACACAGAGAGAAACTGCAAGGTTTCCTCATGGACAGTGTTGCTGGAGAGGTCAGCAGAATGAGATGCAGGAGTCAGCCTGAATCACCTTCCCTACTCAGTTTTTGGGTGCCCCTGGTCAGATCTAGCTGCCCACCCTTAAATTCCATTTCCACCAACAATTTCTGGGCCTTGTTTAGCACATCCATTTGCTCAGCACAAACAGATTCTGCAGAGTATCAGCAGCTCCAGGCTCCTGGAGGAGCATCTCCATTGCCAGGGGAAGGCAGGACACAGCTCCAGCCAGGGAGGAGGGTGGGACTGGGGGGCTGCACTGCTTCCAAGTCAGCCCCCAAACACACAGCAAGGGCTGCAAAGAAATCTCTTGAAAAAGTCAGATGTGAGGGAGTGAACCAGCTCATTTTACAAGAGATGGGCTCGAGCACACTGCCCGTGCAGTGCCACTCCAGGGAGCTGCCTCTCTCCGTCCCAGTCCTTCTGAATTCCAAGGAACAGAGCTCATTTTGTGGATTCCAAACCAAAGCTCCAAAGAACCACAAATCCAAATTCCAAACCAGCAGCAGGCTTCCCGAGCAGGCTGAGCTCTGCTCTTTCCAAGGCCTTGTCACCACAGAACCTGAGCTCCATCCCCCAAAGGGATTCCCGTTTATCCAGGGACTCCCTGAAGGCCAACCAAGGAGAGCTCTGCAGACCTCCCAGCACAGTGTGCAAGCTGAGACACTGTGGGTGTCACCAGGAGCAACCAGCACCTCTCCTCCCGTGGGGACCCATCCCTGTGCCCTACAGGAGGCACTCACATCCCATCTCTGAGCCCCACGCTGCCCCCAAAGCATCACCCTGCTGGATGTGCCGGTAGCCGCGTCCTTGCCGACTCCCAGGCGTGTTTTTCACCCCTCCCCTCAACACTTCCTAACAGCTCATGAATTTTATAAACTAAACTCATTGTAACCAAACCATGAAATTGCAAATTTAACTCTGTCAACAAACAAAGCTTTGGCAGGGAGCTGCCACTGTCTGAGCCTTTCCAGCAGGGAGGGAAGCTCCTCCGAGGGACCTCCTTCAGTCCCCTCTGGCCACGGGGCACTGGCACAGACGGGGCTGGGCAGGATGCTGGAGCATCACAGCCTACAGAACGTCACAGAGCTTCCAGCAGTGCCGGACATTCCCATCACCCTTCCCTTTCGTGGCTGTTCCCACTACGGACCCAAAGGCACGGAAAAGCCTCGGCAGCCCCAAAGCCCCAGGGCAAAGCCCTCCTGCTCAGCCGCAGAGGCTCTGCCGCAGCCCCCAGGTCCAGCCAAGCCTGGCTCCTGCCTCCCCTCTCCTGGCAGCCCTGCACGCCGTGTCCGTGTCCAGGGTGGCCGACAGAGCCTCGTTAAGCTAATGGAGTGCTAATTAGCTGGCAGACCGAGGGGAGGGCTGGGAGCGTGCGGAATTGGGCCATTACAGGAAGGGTGGGTGGCAGAGGCTGCGCTGCTGGAGGGGTGCAGCGAGGTCTCCGCAGGGACATCTGGGGCTGCACAAACCATTTCGTGGAGCAGCCCTTGGAGTGGAGGAAGTGGGTGCTGCCTGCACCAAGGAGGACAATGGAGCACCACCAAGGGGACCTTCTCCTACCACCTTCAGCCCTGGCTGCTGGAGCCCTCCCAGCACAGTCACCCAAGCCAATACTTCTTTCCCACACACACACAACTTCCAGTGACCAAAAACATTCGCTCCAGGTGGGAAAAGTGCAGCATGTCCTGCCAACACACCAATGCCACCTCATTCCAAACAAGCACGGTGCCACAGGGTGTTTCCATGGCAACAAGCATCCAATACAAGCTGGTGGCACTGAGATTCCAGAGCCATTCTTCTGACACCCCAGGCCAAGGTCCCACCAGCTCCAAGCAGGACTCCCAGAAGAGAGCTCAGCCTTCGAAAGGCCTTAAAACCAACTTTGCACTCCTTTCCCAGGGTGGTCACAGTGATGCCTTAGATTTGAACTTTTCTATGTTCCCAGCCCTGCCCTGCCCAGTGTCACTCTGCAGTTCCCTGGAGCTCGTTCAGTGCTGTTCTCTCATGCTCACACACACACAACAAAGCCTCTCCAGCTCTCCAAGGACACCCAGACCCTCCTAGGCCCAACAACTGCAAACCACAATCTTGGCAAGAGGGGGGCAAGCTTGGGCAAATTCCATCCTTGCCTGGCTTCTGCTTGGGGAATTGATGCTGAGATCCAAGTGGGAAGAACTCGGGAACTGTCCTTGTCCATGTTGGGATGCACTGAGGCAGGAGCCTCTGGAGCCCAGAGTGTACCTCTGAAGGCCTTTCCAATCAATCCCTCCTTGATTCCTTTATTCCTGTCTGCTCTCTGTTTCTAGGGAGCCATTTAAGGCATCAGGCCAGCACCATGACCCACTCGGGTATCCTACGCGTGGGAAGGACACAACTTTCCTCCTGTTGATGTCACCATCAGCCAGCCCTGGCGCTGGCAGCCCTGCAAACTCCCAGCCCCGAGAGCAGCAGCAGAGCTGGGGTCATCAGTCACGGAGCTGTGCTATAGGCAGCCTTAAATCCCAGGCCTACCTTCCCATCGATCTCCTCAGCTCCGTGAAATTAAGAAAAACGCAAGACAAACACAAGCCAACGTCCCCGAGCAGGCTCTGTGAGAGGCAACCAAACTGCACCGATACCCTCGAGCAAGGCTGGGGCAGAGCCTGCCTGGGAAAAAACAAAACCCAATTCCAGCCAGAATGCCAATCTTGCCTTAAACACCCCCCTGGACCCCCAGGAAGGGGGGGCCAGAGCACCTAGCATTGCTGGCACCCACGAGCACCTCCGGGGCTATCGGGGGCTGCAGCAGCAGTGGGGCTGCCAATCCCTTTGGATCCCATGGAGTAAATCTGTCATCAAATGCGGCAAGAAGTGACAAGGAACACCTGAAAGATTTCCCTCCTTCCACAGAAATCACTTCCCAGAGTAGATTTGCAGTTAAAGGATTAAATGTGCCTGGACAACTCAACACAACATTATTAATGTTCCATTTTCAACAAGCATCTCCATTCTACCCATCTTCTCTCTCTCTCTTTTTTAACCATCACTTTAAAGTATTTCCTGACCAACTGTGTATTGTAGAAAGAAAAAAAGAAAAACTTGTTTTAAAAAAAAAAGAGGAGAAGAAAAAAGTAATTTAAAGGCTTTAAATCCAGTTCTCTGGTCTCCGACCCCCTGAAGATTCCAGCACAGAAAATAAAGTGCTTAGCTGCCCTCCTTAAAAAGATTTAATCTCCCATATTTCAGAGCTCGTATGATTAAACCCTACCTCTAATTCTGCTTTCAGAGCCACAGCCAAATCTCTGCTTACAGGAGAACACTGCAGGTGCCTCTCTTCCCTTTTGCACAGGAGAACGGAGCTGCACCCACGTGGACGTGGGGGAAGCGCTGGAGAGGCAGCTCCAAGCATCCCTGCATCCCAGTGCTTCCTTGCCAGGCATGGAAATATCCTTTATTTTAGGCAGCTTTCAATAAAATTGAGCTTTCTTATAAGCAGCTCTGAAGGAATGCAGAAGGGAGGCAGTGTGGACATGCAGGGCCAGCTCACGCTCCCCAATATCATCAATTTTATCCCATCCGTGGCAGCAGGGAGGGAAAGAGCCTCAGATAAGCAAGGAGAGAAGAGCCAAACTTTAGCTGGGAGAGTGAGGGCAGGACAGAGCCCGAAAACCTGGGATGAGAACACCCAAACAAGGTTTGTCTCCAACATGAGGCATTCCCCACGGCAGCAGAGATTTCGATGGAAGTGGGAGACGAGATGGAAAGACTTTGCTGCTGGATCCTGGTGAATTCCTGACAGGCTAATCACTCATTTAGCCCCAGCTAGGAATTATTGACCAATTATACCTGACAAGAGAATGCCAACTTGCCCTGCCCCAGGCACCTCCATCCTGGGTCAGCAGGAGATGCAGCAAAGAGGGCTGCAAAATAAAAACCCTCACCTCTGCATCAGACAAACACCAGCCCTGTCCCTGCCTTCTCTGCTTGATGATATGCACAGAGCTCGTTAAAAACCTCCACTAATAAGGTGGAATGTTTGTTGGAAGTCCGGGAGGAATCAGCTTTCCTGAGACACAGCACAGCAACCTCTCCCCCTGCTGAAATGTGCAGGGAGCTCAGGGCCAGCTCTCCAACACACCCAGCAAGCAGCAAACATGGCCCAGGGCGAGATGGAGACAAATCTCCAAGGAGCAGAGCACTGCAACAGCCAAGAAGATGATTATTGACACAGGAATGCTGCAGCTCCCACCAGCACCAGGAGATTTGGGCAGGGGCTTGATGGAAAAATATCCCCTGACACTTCTGCTGAAGAACTTTTGCTGAAATTCTATGGGCAAACGATACCAAATCAAGTTTCACACCTTCCCCATCCCCTTGTTCAACAGAGACTTTTATGCTGCCAAAACCTATTTATTTCTTGCAAATCTCTCTGAGCTACTGCTCATGAATAGAAATGCTTTTATCAAAAACTCCTCACATTTTCCACTGAAAATTTTGAAACAAGTGTTTTCAGGGGGAGGCAGGTTGCCTTCTGTGAGAAAACCACATATAATGCCCCTTTGGAATATTTTTACTTCAAAAACAAATGAAAAAAAGGATTTTAGGTATGTCATCCTAAGAGATGGGAACAAAAACTGTTACTGATGCTTCTGGGCTTGGTTTCAGACATCCCCTCTGGAGCAGCCACCTCTCCTGGGTGCCCAGGGACCCCCATCACCCACCTGAGCCCAGGCTGTGCTGGTGCTGCAGAAGGCTCACGTTTCCCAGAAACAACACCGTGGGGAGGAGCGAGTGTGTCCAGGAGCACTCAGAGCTGGGCTCTGAGCAGCCCCAGGTCATTTATCTTGATTTCTCTTTGCAACGCTGGTGAAGGCTGGAAAAGATCAGCTGCGTTTGCTGGGCTTGAATTCAGCAGGAGGCAAAACCCAGGAGCACTGCAAGGGCTGGGGGCTGCAGCAGCTCTGGGTCCCCAGGAGCCACCACCCTGCCAGGAAGGGAACCCCCAGTGCCATCTCCCTGAGGACATCGCTGCCGTGGGTTTCCCAAACAGCACAGAGGAGTTTGGGGCTGGATCTCAGCCCCTGAGGGTCCTGATGCCTGAAACTGCTGCAATTATCAGGGCAAGCCATGATGTTTGCATGAGCATCTGGGGTGTTGTGCATCCACCAGCTTTGGATGGTCAGTTGTTGTCATCTCCTGGGGTAAAACACCACCCCAGAATCCGAGGCAATCCCACTGTCCTTCCTGAGAGCCTTAAAGCACAGACACTTTGGAAATTGCTGCCTCTGATATATTTGGATTGCTCTGGGTGAAAAAAATGAACCCTTCAGCTCCCTAATGCCAATCACTGTGTTGTCTCCTCAGCCCTGCTGAACATTTCCAAGCAGAAGAAAAAAGATTTCTCCTGTCCCCCTTACCACACATCCAAAGGTATGTCTGGATAAATGAACAGGTAGATGTACTTTCATTAAAATCACCGTGTTTAAATTACTCACAGACGAGATTAAAGACATGAGGTTAAAAACTTAATTGACTAAATCAGCTGAGACGCCGAGGGCTGATTATGTCATTTAAAATAAATGTAATATTGGCCATCAAAAAAACGCCCAATATTATTACATATCAAAAGCCATTATTCAAGAAGCACAAACAATATCCTCCCAAAGCCCTGGTGGATTTAAGAACATCACCCTCCCTGCTTTTTTGATTGTTTTTCTTCTTCCACAAACTGGGTTGGGAGAGAAAAACAGACACCTTCCTGCGAGTCCCTGAAATCCAGCATCGGAATAAAAATCTCTCTGGCTGCTTTCTCACCAAGGACTGTGCCTCTGGTTTAAGGCTAAAGGTGGGCAGGCAGAGGCACCTTGCCCAGCCTTGCATGGAATTTGGGATATACCCTTATGGCATCCAGGTTTAACCTAGGAAAACCGGAGTGGTTGAAAACCCTCTCCTCTCACCATTGTCTTCTTCAAAACACTTTGGGTTATCCAGGCTCCCTCCACTTCCAGCTCCACACTTGGGCTTTGTTCCTGCAAGCCATCAGCAGCCTCAGCGCTCGAGCTGGTGGCTGCCACCAGATTTGTCCCCATGCCAAGGGACAGGAGCACCGTTCCCACCTCAGCATCTTGGGGACAATGCACTCGGGCATGCAGTGTCCACTCTCTACTTGCTGCACCATCCATGCAGAGAAAAAAACATTCCCACTCCTAGAAACAGCTGAAAAACCCAAAATCCCTTCAGCAAACAAGGCCATTCCATGGGAACCCAGATCAGCTTGCCAGTGATTTCCTAGCCCGGACTGGGAGCTCATTACAGCCTGGGTGTAATGAGTTATGGATGGCTCTGGTGGCCCTCGAACCCAGGCTGTGGTACCACAAGGAGCTCTTTGCTCCATGCCTGCCATCCTCGTCCCTCTCCTCCCCTCCTGCTCCCCATGGAGGGGCAGGAGGAAGGACCCACCCCAAGGCAAAGCAGCATCACTAAACCCCCACAAACCAAGCCTGGGCAGCTGGAGAACCCCACAAGCCTCAATGTAACCAAGAACACACAAATCAGCCCCTGGGCTCCCCATTACGCTGATTACATCCTAATTACAAGCAACGCCATCAAGGGCTTCTCAAACTGCACGGCTGTTCTTAGAGGTGTTCCCTTAGAGGCAGGGAAGGCTCCTGCATGGCAGGAAAAGCACATTAATATGCGTGTGCCATGCCTATGGAGGAGACCACGGGCTCCCAGCACTGCCAGGCAAAGAGCAGGGCTCCCTGGATGTTGGCTTTGCCAGGCTGGCAGGCAGCGATGCCATCCCTGCTCGCCTTCCCACACCCCTGTGCCCGCGGAGCCGGGCGTGGGCTCCAATCAGCCATTCCCCTCATTCCTCCAGTCCCGAGGGATCTTTAATGCAACTGGGCACCCACCAGGGCTCACCCAGCTGCCAGGATGAGCTTTGCCCAGGTTCCCGCAGCGTGGAGGGGAGGGTGATACGCAGCAGGGAGATGTGTCGGGCAGAGCTCATCCTAAATCCAAACCAGTGGGGACTAGGAAGAAAATTAACTCTATCCCAGCCAAAAGCAGGACAGCAGGGACACTCCTCATCTGTGCTAAACGAAGCAAAAACGCGGTGCCGCTTTGCCTGGATCCTATCAGGATCCCTGATCGGGGGATCAGGCGAGAGCCTGGATGTGGAGCGGGATCTCCGGAGGGCCCCACGCCACCATCCCTTCGGCTTTTAGGACAGGAAGCACGCACGGTGTCCCACGGAGCGTGCCCTGCAGGGGAGCTGCATCGCAAAGCCATTTACTGACAATAAAAAGCCCGAAGCCCCAGGCGAATGCAGCAGGGTAATTGCGGGGTTTTCAGGCGTGAGGCTCTCCCAGTCCGCACACGGCGCTCTGACCAACCAGGCTCCGGGAGCCCGGGCCAAAACCCACCCCATGCGCTGCCTGAAACACCTCCCAAACACACACGCGGCTTCTCAAACGCTCCCTGCTCCTCTCCTGCTCTGGAGGAGGGAGGCTGGCGGCAGGAGGCAGCGGGAGGAATGGGATGCTTGCACGTCTGGTGGCCACAGGACTCGGATTCGCTCCTCTCCCCGCGCTCCGGGGTACAACGGGAAGCAGGGCACCATCCCCCGCTCTCCTGCCTGCTCCCCCTCGGCCTCGCAGAGGGGTTTCAGCTGCTGGATGCTCTACAAAGAGCAGCCGGGAGCCAGCGCGGGCAGCAGAGGTGTTAAAATTCCCGTCACGGCCCGCGAGGAGACATCCCCAGCATCCCGCTGCAGAGCGAGCTAATCCTGCCAGGTTAATTCTCATCCTCAGTTCATTCCAGCTTATTAAAGCCAGCAGGCACCCTGCAGAGGATTCATTACCTGTGTCACTCGAAGGCAAGGCTGGGCCTTAATGAGCTGAGAAATGGGGGAGCGGTGCTGGGCAGGGTCCATGCTGGCTGCGGGGACACCTGGGGTTCCTGCAGCCCCGTTCCCAGGATGGGCAGTGCTGTCACAAACGAGAGCAACGTTCAGGTTCTGAACATTCTGCGAGGTTCCAAGCTTCATCCAGACACATCTCGCTCCCGTTTCCTCCCTCACACCTGCTCTCCCCAAACCCCCAAACCCAGCCCAGCTGGCCTTGGAGCTCAACCTGGAGCTCACCGGCTTTTATTTGCTGGGAATTAGTGGCAGAGGGCAAAAGGAGATGAATTTTCAGCTAGGTGAGCGAGCACATTACCAGCCAGAGAGATGGCAGCTGCTGCAGTACATCTTCATCCCTTTAAATAGTTCCCAGCCTTCCCCCCGCAGAGCCGGGCTGGCTGTGGGAGAGAGATCTCTCCTAATTAATCTAGTCCTCTCCATCGCTGGTGAAACAGAGCCGGAGCTGGC
This sequence comes from Erpornis zantholeuca, assembly GCA_013400515.1. Taxonomy (NCBI): domain Eukaryota; kingdom Metazoa; phylum Chordata; class Aves; order Passeriformes; family Timaliidae; genus Erpornis; species Erpornis zantholeuca. Next base: position 39,888 of record VZTN01012354.1, read on the forward strand.
GGATAAAATATTGCAGGAGCTAACAGAGGATGGCAGGCTTGGGGTAGCGAGGCAGAAAGCAGCTCTGGACTTCAGCCGAAGGGGTACAATTATTTTACCGCCATGCTATGCCTCTATTCCCAGACCTGTCTGGCATCTTCCAGCACCAGCCTGCCTTTTTCATCTGGGTTTTATCCCCCCCTGCCCATTTTTCACTCCACTCCCTTTTTTCTCACCGGGTGGCTATTTAATTTGTTGTATTCCACGCTTTCCTTTTTATGAGAAAAAAAAAAAAAAAAACCCTGGCGTCTGAGCTTTCTTTTTCTCTCTTTCTCTCTCATTTCATTTTCAAAAATTTTGCGTTTTGTGGGGGGAAAAAAAGAAGGGGGGAAAAGAATGGGATGGAAAATGCTAAAGGAGGCAGGAGATGAAAGTGGCTTTTAGTCACAAGAGGGAGGATGCAAAAAGGAGTGAAGAGAGCATTGGATGCCGCTCACACAATTATTTCGGCCGTACAGGAGTGAGACGTGCTGGACAACAGCTTTCAAGGGCTGCAGCAGAGCAAAGCCATGCCCAAAAGCACTGTGGTGTCCAAAAAAGCTGTGAGAACAACATGCTGGGAATGCTTGGGGGTCACTTGTCTCCTGCACGGGGCCAGGCTGATGTTACCACCTCAGGAAGGCACTGCCTCCCTCCTCAGGGCTCTCCCCAGCCATCATCTTCCCTGGCAGCTCTGCTCCACCTCCTCACCCCCACCCACTGTCCCTGTGAATCCTTTTTTCTCTCAGGAGCAGCATTTTGGACCCCCACAGCTTCACCACTGAGCAGCTCAGCAAAATCTGCACACGCAGCCCCCAGCTCTTTGCCTATTCGAGCCCAAGCAGGTCTGCTCAAGGAGGAATATTATCTGCAAGAAGCAGAACGTCTAAAAAAACCATCTTTGCTGGTGATCAGAGAAATTGAGACAACAAACACAGCACACGAGGGGTGCAATCCCTCGTTTAAACCTGAGCGAGGAATCTGGCTGCCAGATCTGGACTCTGCTGATGAGAGTGTTTAAAAACCAGTGGGAAGGCTTGCAATGCTCACAGGGCCAAATTCACCCCAGAAGAAGGTCCCTGGCTCCCCGTTTGGCTGTGGCAGAGGAAGAGGCACAGAGAATGTCACCAGGGTTTGCCTCAGATGAAGGGGGAAACAAATTACTGTAGATCATCAAAGGCACCAAAGCCCCCACAGCCTCCCTCATCTGTGCTCATAGCAGGGCTGGCTTTCCTGGCCCCTGAAAGGTTAAAAATACCATCAGGAAATCAAAGTAAATGACACCTAGATGCCAGCAGCCTCCCACCTAGAGCTGCCATGCCTGCCAGGATGCCCAAGGCAAACCTGCTCACCGTTAAATGCTATTTCATCCTGCCTGGCTGGCCTTCATCCCCGGGCTTTTACCTTCTCTCCTCCCCCATAAGGCTTTAAAGAGCATCCTGGTGCTCCAGTGATAGCTCTCAATTACTGCAGAGCCAGGAGATGTTTGCTTTTAATAAGTTTTCCTAAAGAGCGGAGCAGCGGTGCTTAAAAGGGATGGATATCACAGCTCTGCCGGGCTGGGACCACCCCGAGGCGGCAGCTCCGGCTCCCACCACTGTGCCAGGGCTGCGCACATCCCTGGATGCCTTGAACACCTTTCCCTGCTCATCCCTTGGCTCTCTAGCCTGGGGCTCCCTCTGCCTGTCACCGCACTGCGCTCGCTGTCCCCTGTCCCCAGGGCTGGGGGGACATTCGGGGCTGCCGATGACAATCGGTGGCCAGACCAGACCTCCAAGTGCCATCAGTATCTCCTCCTGGAGGTCCCAAATTCATGACCTGAGCCCAGAGCACAGTGACACTTTATTAGGGGAGCAGGGGAAGGTTTACACCCAGCTCATGTCCAGCTGAGCTCAGCTCTCACCTCCTCCTGCCTTCTCTTTGACAGCAGCCACTGAGAGCATCAGCGAGGCACCAGCACCTCCTCCAGAGGTTCCTACCACGACTGGAATTTGCTGGCAGCTCAAGTTTTAAAAATACTTACGGCTGTTAGACACACTGTACAAAAAAAACCCCCCACCAAAATCAGCAATTATCTGGGCTTAAGTAGAAATTAATTGCAGCCACCCAGAGCTTCCAGCAGGAGCTCGGGCCCCACGCAGGTGACACACGCAGACATGTCATTCCCACCGAGCGTGGGGAATGACAGCATCCACGTTGCCATGGCTCTGCAGATCTTACAGGCTTTCCCACAGCAGTGGTAAAAATAAAATCCAAAAGTGTTCCGAGCTCGGATTTGCCTCCCCACTAAGCGTGGAGTTGTTGTTGCCAAGTTGGGATACAATCCGTAACAGCAGCTCTTCCCAGGGAGAACATCCCGGCCACAGCCAGCGGCAAAGGGAGAGCCCTGGCACTGCAGAGCTGTGTTCCCTGGGCTGGGTGTGCCAGAGCCCAGCACAGAGCAGGGACCTGGCAAACCTCAGCCCGACCAGGAGAGGATGGGAGGTCCCTGAGTGCTTAGGGGAGGGAGTGCAGCAGTGCTGGCTCCACAGCTCAGGTGGGGCAGGGAGGGATGTGACTAAGCAGCTGCATGGCACAAAAACAGCACAGGAGTGAAAAAAGGCTTTCACCAAGTTCTGGTAGTGCCCGGGGACTGCTGCCACCCACATCCACTCCCTGGAGCCCTACGCCAAGCCACGGGAAAGGCACGTATTGCCTTCAAACAGGTCCTGTGCTTCTCAGGTGTGCAATTGAGCTGCACCTGGATCCTTCTGCCTCCAACTCCACACTCCCAGAGGAGCAAACTCCTTTCTCAGGCCCTTGGTTGCTCTTTCCAGCAGCAACAGATCAGCTCTGCACCATTCCCTCATGCCTCAGCTCCGAGCAGGCAGCTGGAGAGAGCTGAACCCTGCTCTGTAGACCCTGCCAGGATTAGTTTGCAGGGGTTCTTCACCTCGTGCCATCATCTCCCATCTCTGGAAGGCTGCAGTGTTATCTCTGCTGCCACCACAGCCAGCACCTCCCCCTGCTCCAATTCTCTGGAGGACTCCACATCCCTTCCACTGCACTCCTGGTCTTTTTCCTCCTCCTGCAGCAAACGTGGGGACACCACAGGCTGGCAAAGCCAGAGGTACCAGGTTTGGGCTCTGCTTTCTCCCTGTTCAGAGATGGAGCATCCCCAGCTAGGCTCTGCTGCACCTTCATGAGATAAAGGTGGGACAGGAGTTTTAAACTGTTTATCAGCAGGATGTGAAGCCTCCAAAAGGGAGAGCATGATAAATTCACCCAGAGAATCAGAGGCACAGAGTGCAGGGTGACGACTTATCCTTCACCATACACACAGATTTATTAAAAATTTAAAATTGCTACATAGATCTAAAGGGCCGGGTTATTTATTTTTGCAAGGCTGATCAATCACACATGTCCCCACAGGATACCAGACCTTTAACTACTCATCTGATTATGCCTGCTCTACCTGCTCCAGCCCCAGTGCTTAATATTTCATCCACATGGCTCCTGGGCAAAGCCGGAGTGGAGTCTGATCTCCTGGCAGAGCCTTTGGATTTTATCAGCTCCTATTCAAGGGCAGAGGTGGAAGGAAAGGAATAACTTTTCTTTTACCCTCTGCCCCTCCTTTCAAAGCTACAGACTCATCTTCAGTCATCACCAGCCTAAAAATACAGGGGTTTTGATCATGAATGACAGAGGTGATGTGGTGTTTCATCTCCCTGGGGAAGGGATGGCCAGAGAGAAGTCCTGGGAGTGACACGTGTGCTCAGCAGCCGGCACCTGCCTCTCCTGCAAAACCACATTTTAGCAGCAGAACTGAGGCTTTCCACGAAGAAGGAGGGGAAGTGTTGGAAAGGCAGGTTTTTGTAGTCTATAAACTGCCAGGAGAAGCTCACACTGCCTCCCCTAGCTGGTTCCAGCAGTGTGTTTAATCTCACCCCCACCTCAGCAGCCCAACCACGAGTGCTGCACGGGCAGGGCAAAAATGCAGCTCCAGGCTGGGGGCTGAGTCCACAGCAGGGCTGGGAGCCCTCCCCACAGCTCAGCACCCTCCAGGGCACATCCAAAGAGCTGAGGGAATTCTCCAGCCCAACACACTGAGGATTGCTGCTGCAGGGAGGCTGATCTGTCCCCTGGGAGGATGAAGATGCTCAGGGCAGCTTCATCCACCCCAGATTTCCCAGCAGACACACAACCAGCAAAGGAGGCAACACCAAAGCACCTGTTTGGGAGTCAGCAGCACTAAACACCTCCATCCCCACCTGTTGCATCTCTGGGCATGTTCAAGCTCAACCCAGCTTCTGGAAGCCAATCCCTATGGTTATCCCAATGGATGAGGGCAGAGGATGCGCTGAGGACCAGCTGGGAAAGGTCCAGTGCTCCCCGTGGAGGGCTCTGCATGGCACAGAGCTCCTTTTCCTGCCAAGGCTGTGTTACTCTCTGTGTCCCTTTTGTGCTCGGGGCTAATTGAATGGTGATGGCAGTGCTAAGCAGCCCCCGTGCTCCGAGACCGGAGTCAGCCAAAGCTCTGCAATCGTGTAATTTTTTGCATGACTGAGTGTGCAGATGTAATAAAAAGAAAAAAAAAGAAATAAAAATAAGAAAAAGGAAGAAAAGAAACTAAAGAAGCGGGGAATCAGGCCTTTAAATGAATCCATGATTGATGGCAGTGAATGGTTGGAGGGGATGAGTTCCAAAGAGGCCGACGGGGAATCGTTCCCCTCTGACCATGCAGGCATTCCCCTGACCAAAGCTGTGCCCCCCTCAGAGCAGAATTTCTCTGTTATACCTCTTCTGCGAGGAGCAATAGGCTCATTAGCAGACCCAGAGCTCATTAGGGAAATGCAGAGATGGCAATTACCCCTCCAGCCATGCTATGCCAAGCGTGGGCTCCGTCTGCCCGGAGGGAAATTGATGGGAAAGCGACTGGGAGAGAGGAAAGATGAACCCAGACCACGGAGAGCTTCCTCCGTCCATGGCACAGGAAAACCTGCAGAGCTACTGATGATGATGATGCCTCTTCTGAGAGCTCCTTCCTTCCTTTGCCAGGTCACACTTCTCTATCCAAGTCCTTTCCAGGCCTCCCAGTGGAGCTACAGCCACCACTCCCTGTCCTGAGATGCCCAGGACCACATTCCTTTGTCCCTCTGCCTCTCAGGAGGTGCACAGGCCTAGCAGAGGTGATAGATCTCTGGAGCAAGGATGGTGTCTGGCATCCCCTGCTCTATCTCTGCATCTCAACAAATCCCAGAGCTAAGAGGAATTCACTCTCCTGGCTCAGGTATCTCAGCCAAAGCCAACATTAAATCTGCTCCTGAGGTTTCGGACAGCTGTGGCTGCAAAGCAAACACCCCAGCACAGCCAGGGCACATCCAGGGAAGATTCATAAAGCCTGGAGGACTGACAAGGCAGAGGGTGAAGGGGAAGAGCTGGCTGTTAATATAATTCCAGGCACGCCAGGTGCCCCTATCACCCACATCAGGAGGAACAAAGAGTTTTCAGAAGAATCGCGGTCAGTTAGCTAAAGATTTATGAATTTTATTCTTAGCGCGCTTTAATTGCGCCTATAAATTAAAAATGAACTGATTCTGCACTGTGTAAAGTGACTGCATTCACCTAAAAAAATTGCACTTCAACTTTTAATTCCACTTCAATTGCGCACGGGCAGCGCTGCTCCCACCCGGCAACCTGGGCCCAGGCCCTCTGGAAATTGCCTTGGCAATCCCATTCCACCTCGGCTGAGCACATACATTTTTTAAAAGTTACTGCTGTGCTGTACAGAGCAACATTAATTGAGTGTTAACGAGCTGTCTGATCAGCTTCCCACTGTCCTTATTACTGGACGTCAGGGTCTCTGCAATGTCCCAATTAAACGGAATCAAAGAATACTTAATGCACGGTAAACTGGTTCCCAGCCACTCGAACTGATTACCCAGCTGTTCCCTTTATTTGGGGCCCCATTAAGCCGTGCTGCACGGTCTATACTGCCCCAGCAGCTCCTATATTCTGGGCTTAAAAGGAGATTTTCAGGAGAGGCTGTGGGAAGTTTGGGATGGCAGGCTCAGCACCTCACGTTTCATCCCAAAAGAGGCCGGCGCAGAGAGATGGGATGAGAGGAAACAGCCTCGAGTTGCACCAGATTAGATATCAGGAAAAGCTTTTTTCATTGAAAATGCTGTAAAACATTTGAAAAGACTACTGGGGGAAGTGGTGGAATCACCATCCTGGGAAGTGTTCAAGTGCCAAAAAACAAATGGATGTGGCACTTGAGGACATGGTTTGATGGTGAACACAGTGGTGGCTGGACCTGATGATCGTAAAGGTCTTTTCCAACCTTAAAGACTCTGGGATTCTATAACAGAATTGTCATAATTCAAATTGGACACCTGGACTCAGCAGGTAGTTTTTAGGTCCTTTTTTATTTAAGCAGCTCCAGTGATAAAGATGGAAAGGGACAAAATGACTTGGATCACTGAAGAAGAAATCCTGCCATCCCAATAGCAACAGAAATACAGAGCCTACAAAAATCCGCTGGCAACATTAGATAAGCCCAGGACACAGGGAAGGACCAGCAAACCCTGCCTGCATATCTGCTCTGGGCTGGCAGGCTGCTTTTGGCATGAAATAAACTGCTTCTGGTTTGGCATCCACCTCAGCTTAGATGGGAAACACAAGTGCAAGAAATTCCCCGAGGAAAAGCCCCTCCGGCCCTTGCTGTACGCTCTGTGGAAATACCCAGGGATGCACGAGGTCTCCCAGCTTTGTCTTTCCTACCTCCAGATGGACTCATCGCCAGAAATGGGAGGTCAGTGAGGTCATTCTGGCCAGAAGGAAACCGAGAAGGAAACCAAGAAGGAAAGAGCTTGGCGGAGCACTCGGCTGTCCCATCACAAAATTTCTTTGGAGCTCTCGAATCGCCACTCTGAAGGCTGGGATCATCCCTCCCCGCCCCAGGATCACCCATGGCCACCAGGATGGCTGCAGAGACACCCACCACACCCTCCTTAATGCCAGCAATGCTCCAGCCAGGCCATACAACAGTCCCACATCCCACGGGAACACCCAGGGACGGGGATGGAGCAGGGAGTCCCACCCGCATTTTCCAGCTGCGGGAGGAAAGCTGCTCCAGCTGCCTGCGGGCTCGGCGGTGACACCAGTTGAGATAAAAGAGAATTTAAGGTGCAGAGGAGAACCAAGCAGATCCTTGTAGATTGGAGGCGAACAAGATAAGGGAGCAATGATTAATACAGGCACATTACGCCAGGACAATTCCGAGCACACGCAATTTTGGCGGATGGGAAAACGCGATAGCGCCACGTCCTTACAGCCCCCGGAGCCGAGGTTTCCCCGAGTCAGCCTCAGCCAGCCACGCTCTGGGGGCAGAGAAAACAGACTTTTAAGGATCATCAGCATCCAGTTTCAAGAGAGAAGCCCACGCTTCACCACGGAGGGCATTTCTGGAGCTCGGGCGGTAACAGTTTCATTCGCTGTTATTTCACCAGACGTCGGCGGAGAGCGCGGCGCAATTATTGGAGCCTTCAGCTCCCCCTTCTCCTAAATGGAACAGTCAAGGAAAATAGTCTAATTTGACAATTTTCAGTCAGTTGAAATGATACGTGGAGGAGATCCGGAAGAAGGGAAGCGTATTATTCACTATTTGATAAATTATCCCCATTATGCAGAAGGCAAATCTGAGCAGGGACAGCGCAGAAGGTTTTGGCAGCCCCAAGGGGCAGCGCTGTTGTGCTGGATGGAGAAACAACCCTGCTCTGCTCAGGCCCTGCCTGTGAAGCCACAAACCCAAAGGAACAGGGGGAAGATATTTGGCAGAGTCCAAAATTCATCACTCTCTTCTGCCCCCTTCGCGTGCCCTTCTGCTCCTGGGAAGGGTTAGGGTTATGCTTTCAGCCACACTTTTCCCTGTTTTTCTCCTATTTCCCCAGCAATTTTTACCCTGCTGTGGGTAACAACCCCAAGCACTGGTCTGGGTGTGGATTCCCTGCTCTTCCCAGCCCCAAACAATGCTGCAGACAGACACACACCCCAAGGGGACACCCATCGCTCTCCCAGACAAGTTCTCTGGGATCCACGTGACTGCAGACACCTCCTCCCCACACTCCTGCACCCCAAACTCCATCCCCACCGCTCCTGATCTGCACAAATGTATTCATGAATTCGCTCAGAAAGTTCTCCCTGTGCTCGAGCGGGTGCTGCTTGTAATTGCTGGCGGCCAAAATCTGTTCTGTTTTTTCTGGCTGAGGTACCAGGCAATCATCAGCTGTAATTATTTCGAGTCTTGTTACAGATGGATCTCGGAGCTTTCAGTCTTAAACAGAATTCATTATTCAAATGCTGGCTCCAGCCTTCTGCAGCAGGGTGGGCACGGGCGCTGCCGGCCCCCCGCAGCCGCCGCCAGCGACAAATGCTCGTGGGGAAGGTGAGGATGTGGTGGGATCTGCTTGTCAAAGCCACCCCTGCAGCTCCCTGCGATTTCCAGCCCGCACACGCCTTGGCTCAGGTTTGATGGCAGGGGAATGGGGGTGTCGGAGGGGAGCAAAGCTGGGGGGCTGCGGGGAGCTGGGGCTGGCTCGGGATGTGGTCAGTACCAGCCGTGCCAGGTCCAAAAAACTCCAGCTCCAAGTTCACTTTGGATACATGACAGCACGAGAGAGGAGCCCTGGGAGCTCAGGAGTGACTCCAAGCACCTGGACAGGGTGTTACGAGACCAAATCACGGAATCATTTAGTTTAGAAAACACCCCCAGGATCATCTGTTAAACCCATCAACTCTTGTCAACTAAACCAGAGCACTGAGGGCCAGTCCAGGTGTTAAATGGCAAAAGTGAAGTTGAAAAGGGAATAAATTTGAGCTTTTCATTAACCAAACTATTGATTTCAGCCTTTCTTTTCAATTTTGAAGCTACGAAAGTTAAACACTCGGAGATCCTTAAAATATATTGGGCAGAGAAAGTCCCCTTACCAAGGGAAAGCACCTGCAAGGATGGCAGCAGGCTCAGGGCAGGGCTCCCTGTGATGCTCAGGTGCAGCTACCTGGGGACTTGCCACTGAAAATCCCCGTGGTGACACTCCAGGAATCACAGTTTACAGCAGGAGAACTCAAAGCCCAGCAGGAGCATCTGCTGTGTCTGCACAATGTCCACCCAGCCACACACCTTGCTCCCCTCTGGCTCAGAACTCCCTGTCACAGAACCAGCACATCCCTCTCCTCCTTCCATATGGGTATCAGTTTTATGACACATCAAGATTTGCAAGGAAAGCGTCTAATTCCAAATTTTCAGGGTTTCTGTGGGAAATGTAGAAGGAGGAAATTTCCTGGCTGCTCCCCAGGCCAGAGCAGGGGCAACGTCCAATTTAAAAAGTCTGAGATTTCCTGCAGAAAATCTCAATCATCTTGTTTTCATTTTTTATTTTTTCCTTTTGGTCCAAAAGGATCTTTTTTTTTTTTAATTTTTGGTCAAAGTTTCCCAGGAGGAGGGGGAGAGGGATGCTCGTAGCAGGCAGCAAAGTGTTGCTAATCTTATGCACATACAAAATGGAAACACCGCTTCCTGGTGGGATTGCTGCTATTTTGTTTTTAGAAAAATTTTAATCTCTGTATCCCTCCTGCTACTGTTTGTATTTTTCGTGTGTCTATTTGAAAAGCAAACAATATTGCCTGCTCCTGTGGCGCTCTGCATTTGGGTTTTGCTTTACACTTATTTATTTTGCTCAGCAGTTTAAATTATTAGTCCCTGACCCTGCAAATATCTTGTTGCACGTGGATCCTGGGGCACACAAGCGAGACGTGCCCGGGGTTTATTTGCACTTGTGAGCAGAGCCCTGGACCCAGGGGCAGCAGGGAAATGAATTTGAACTCCGAAGGAACAAACTCTGGTGGTGCCCCCCAGCACAGAGGCCAGTCTGAGGTTTGCTTGTTCAGCACCCCCTGGTTCAGTGGGCAGGCTGGAAATGGGATGGGGAAGGGCCAGGAGAGGCTTCACAGCTCTGGGATGTTGCTGTGTCCCCCTCTGACATCTGGGGAAAGAGAAGGAAAAAATCCCCTCCTGCTCCATCCCCACTTCCACCCCACAGCTTCGGGGCCAGGCACAGAGAAAACAGCAACAAAATCTGTGTTGTATCAAAGTGAAACACTAAAAAGAGAGGGGAAATGTCTCATTCTCCTTGCTGGAATGAAAACCTAAATAAAACCAGTCATCCCAGGTGCACCAGAGCCAATGAACTCTGCATCCCTCGGGATTTATTCCTGGAGGTTGAATGGCTCAGAGGAAACAGCCTGTGGACCTGGGGCAAGGGTCCCCCAAAGAGGGGTTCAAGATCTGCACTTTTGGGATCCCCCAATCCCAGTTAAATCCTGCAACACAGCAGGAGGCTAAACCCAGGTTAGACCATGCTGCTCCTGTTCCCCTTCACTCCCCTTTTCTTTCTCTGCCTTTCCCACAGAATCAGCTGGGCCCAGCTCTTTCCCATCCCAAAACCCAGCCCAAGACTCCCGATCCCACTGGGGTGTTTACAGAGCTTGCTCCTACACTTCCCAGCCAGCCCACCCTCCCCAGGACCCCTGCCCAGCAATCCAGCCCCACCCCTGCACCCTAAAACTATCTCAGTGTCAGCCAAACATGGGGAGAAAAATCCTTCCTGGGCAGCAAATGGCAAATCCAGCCCCAAGACCCCCCTGGAAAAATTTGGTTTCACCTCAGTGCACCCAAAACTGAGGGCTCAACAGCTCCACTCTCCCTCCTTCCCTGGCAGTTTGGGGGAGCCCAGGGAATGGGGGAGCCTCTGTCCCCTAGGACACTCCTCCCTGCATCCCCAAAGGACAACAGGACCCAGCCCCTCCTGTGCTGGAGTGGTGCCAGGGTCACCACCATGGGGACCCAACCAGCTCCTCTTTAGAACCCAGCACAGAAAAACTTTAATCCCTCTGGCAATTCAGCATTAAGTTGTTCTGCCCCAGGCTGTGCCACGTGGAGAGCTCTCTGAGGAGCCAGGTGATGCTTGGGCACACTCAGGACGTTTGGTGACACTAAACATAAGCCCTACTCTTGCGAGGGAGTGATTTGGGGGAGTGCTCCTTGTAAATCATTTTTCCATGGGGTATCAAGAGGGGATGAGAGGAGATTGTTTCACTGCAGCCTTGCAGCAGCTCTCAGGCACCCCACAGCAGAGTTTGGGGGTGATTTGCACAGTGTGGCTCCCTCTCAGAAGGAGAAAACCACCAGAATTCCCTTTCCTGAGCCAGCAGAGCTGAGAGGAGGCAGCTGCACACAGCAACAGCTCCATTCACCTATTTAAAACCCCAATCTTCCTATTGTAGCTAAGGAATTAAACCCAAAAATAAAGACATCCACGACTCACCCTCAGCCTCCTCCAGATCCTCCAGCTCTCCTACTCTGCAGGATGAAACTCCCTCCCCTCCAGGGGCTCAGGGATGCTGGGAGCTCCCAGCCGAGCCACAGCACCCACCCAGGTGAGCTGCGTTGGGGTGATCACCCCAAATTCCCCACAGCACCCACCCAGGTGAGCTGTGTTGGGGTGATCACCCCAAATTCCCCACAGCACCCACCCGGGTGAGCTGTGTTGGGGTGATCACCCCAAATTCCCCACAGCACCCACCCAGGTGAGCTGTGTTGGGGTGATCACCCCAAATTCCCCACAGCACCCACCCGGGTGAGCTGCATTGGGGTGATCATCCCTAATTCCCCTCAGCTGTGCCACCCAGGTGAGCTCTGTTGGGGTGATCATCCCAAATTCTCCACAGCACCCACACACGTGAGCTGCATTGGGGTGATCACCCCAAATTCCCCACAGCACCCACCCAGGTGAGCTGTGTTGGGGTGATCATCCCAAATTCCCCACAGCACCCACCCGGGTGAGCTGCATTGGGGTGATCATCCCTAATTCCCCTCAGCTGTGCCACCCAGGTGAGCTCTGTTGGGGTGATCATCCCAAATTCTCCACAGCACCCACACACGTGAGCTGCATTGGGGTGATCACCCCAAATTCCCCACAGCACCCACCCAGGTGAGCTGTGTTGGGGTGATCATCCCAAATTCCCCACAGCACCCACCCGGGTGTGCTGCATTGGGGTGATCACCCCAAATTCTCCACAGCACCCACACACGTGAGCTGCGTTGGGGTGATCATCCCAAATTCCCCACAGCTGTGCTGCCTCAGGATGGGGCCCTTGCTGGCAAGTGGAAAATGTGTTGTGAATTAAAAGCATGGGGGAAAAGCACACATATATCACCCCCGAACCCCAAAGCCCCTGTTTATAACTGAGAAACTTCATTTTTCATCCTAGAACAGAACTGGAGAGGAGTTTTCTGGAATCATTTGGGTCAGAAAAGACCTTTAAGGTCTGATTCCAACCTCCCATCCTGCCCAAACCTGAGGGTTTTGGGGTGCTGGGAGTGGAGTCCCAAACCCAAACCTGTTCTAAAGGTGCTCTAAAATCCCAGCAGCAGCACAGGGACACAGGGGGCCCTGCATCCAGGAATTTGGGAGGGAGCAGGGAGCAAAACTCATCCCCTCCCTGGGATGGGGATGTGCAACCCCCCAGGTCACAGCTGACCCCCAGGGGTGCTGCAGTTCCTGAGGAGGATAAGCAGGACCCCCAAAATCTCACCCAAACCCACACCAACAGGAATATTTATTTCTGCCAGTTTACACACAGCTTTTGTGCCTCGCTGAAAAACAAAAGCCCTGAAGAAACGCAATTAAAATATTATAATTATTGGCGGTGGAGTATTTGCTTTTATCGGCTCCTATTTAAAAAGATGCAAATAGGGGCGTTTTTAGCATTCCAGTCAGCCCGGCTGCCTCCTGCAGGGATGGAAATATTTGCTTTAGTCAACTTTGTTGTGCTGATTTCCTACTTTCCCTTATTTTCCCCTTTTATTCCTCACCATTACACTCACTCCCCGTCCCTGGCACAAAGTCCCCTCCGCTGGTTTTCTCTTTTCCCCGGCCCGAGCCTCGTACCTGGGGGGTCTCTAAAACTGCAGGGGGACACTGAGCCACGCCGGGGGTGCTCTGGGGTGAGCCCCCCCTCCCCATGGCCGAACCCCCCAAGCTGGGGGGATCAGGAGCCCGGGGGGTGCGCAGAGCCAGAGGGGGCTGGGGNGGCAATTCTGAGCCAAGAGCGCCCTCCGCTGGTCACCGCTGCTGGTCGCCGCTGCTGGTCACTGCCGATGGTCACCTCCGCTGGTCACCGCCGCTGGTCACTGCCGATGGTCACTGCCGATGGTCATTGCCGCTGGTCACCGCCTCTGGTCACTGCCTCTGGTCACTGCCTCTGGTCACTGCCTTGTGGCCCCTCCGGGGACCCCCAGTCCTAGGGACGGGGCGTGTGCCAGGGGCTGTGTGCCATGGGCTATGTGCCATGGGCTGTCATGGGCCATGGGCTGTGTGACACAGCCTGGGTGACATAGGCTGTGGGACTTGTGCCGTGGGCTTTGTGACCTGGACTGTGTGTCCTGGCCTGGGTGACACAGACTGAGTGCCATGGGCTGTCATGGGCCATGGGCTGTGTGACATGTGCAATGTGCCCCGTGCTGCATGGTGTGCCCTGTGCAGATTTTGTCCTGTTTCGTGTGCCCTGTGCCATGTGCCCTGTCCCACATGTCATGCACAGTGTGCCCTGTGCCATGTACCCTGTGCCGTGTGCCCTGTCCCACATGTCATACACACTGTGCCCTGTGTGCCCTGTGCCCTGTCCCANTTGTCCTGTTTCGTGTGCCCTGTGCCATGTGCCCTGTCCCACATGTCATGCACAGTGTGCCCTGTGCCATGTACCCTGTGCCCTGTGCCGTGTGCCCTGTCCCACATGTCATACACACTGTGCCCTGTGTGCCCTGTGCCCTGTCCCACATGCCATGCACAGTGTGCCCTGTGCCCAGCACAGCACTGGGCTCTCACATGCCGTGTGCCTTCCTGCTTCTTGCTTTCAGGGTTAGAGGCCAAGCAGGTGACAGAAAGGCCACCACGAGCCCACATCCCCTTGGCCACCATGGCTCCTCAGCAGTGTGACACTTGCTGGAGCCCTTGTGCCAGAGTGGTGACACCCAAACCCCCACACCACCTAGCACAGGGAGTGGAGAGCTGGCCTTGGGCTGGGAGCCATCCCTGGGGACAGGACAGAGGGGACAGGGGGACAGGGCAGGTACCCACCCTCAGCCATCTATACACAGGAGCCACCAGCACCCCCAACCCCAAAGGTCTTGGCCCCTATTACACCCACAAAGCAGCTTCCCCTCACATCCAACCACCCCCTCACAAGCCTCCGAGGGTAATTAACTCTCTAATTAAAGATTAGAGTGCGGTTTTTGTTGGGTTTCCCCCAGGGGGAGAGCACCACAATCTGAGCAAGGATTATCCAAAGCTGCGGTGCTGGTTCCAGCCACGGGGTTTGGGTTTGGGAAAGGCATTCCGAGGTGCAGAGGATGGGCAGGACGTGCTGCTTCCCATTCCTCGCTGATTTTGGGAAAGCAGAGAGCAAAAGGAAGGGGGAAAACTGCGTGGGTCCATGTGGATCCATCCTGGCTGCATCATTCCCACCCCCAGCTGCAGTGATGGTGCTGAGGCAGGACAGGTGGGTCAGGAGGAGACACCACAGGGAGCTGGGATTGGGAACAACCTGTGAAATCAAACAATTTTTTATTCCCTTTTTTTTCCCCTCTTTCTCCTTTCCTTCACCAGAAATTGTTGAAAAAACAATGTTTCCTGCCATCAGTGGGATCAGCGTTGGGTAAATCCCCAGAGAAAAGACAAGGGGGCAAAGGGGAAGCCCAGTCTGGCACCATCTGTTCACCCCGGGCTCCTGGGGGTCCCCCAGTGCCCCCCATGTGTCCCCCAGTGCCCCCCATGTGCCCCCAGCCCCTTTCCTCGCCCCCTCCCTGCACAGCCCCGGGCAGTGCTCAGCCGGGCTCTTGTCCCTCGTTATTAAGGTTACCTTGCTCATAAACCCCACAAGATTATAAAATGCAAAAAAGGCCTTTTCTGTTCACCTCCCTCATCCTCTGCTTTGCACTTTCGATCAGATTCCAGCACAGCTGAGTAATTTCCCTGTTTCCAGCCCTTTTTGCTGCTGGGCTCTCATGCCAGAGGGGGAATTCTGTGGGATCAGCCAGCCCTGACCCCCACAGAGGGGGAACTCACCCAAGCCCCACTTTTCTCCCCTATTTTGGGGCAGATCTCTGGATTTGGGCTCTTCCCCAGCCTCTAGAACCTCCTCAAAGCAACAGGCTGATATAAATGAATCATAGCAAGACTTTCTTCTTCTTATGTCTCTACAGCTTGCCCTCGTTGTGGAAAAATCTCTATTTTAACCCTAATTGTCTCCCGGTGGTAATGATTAAGGCATGGCTGGGTGATTTGCATTCCAAATACCACAGGGCTCTTGGTCCAGCCTGGGTGAATCCCAGGCTCAGTGTCCAAACTCCATTAAAAAAAAAAAAAAAAGCCCATTAATATACATTTGCTTTGATATGGTTTGTGGGAGCTTCTCGCTCCTCCAGCAGCCACCAGCTCCTGTTCTCCCTCTGAGCATCAAAAAAGGGAAAAACAGAGATTCCCAGAGTTTATTTCCTACCTTTGGGGCAAAATAAAACATCTTGGAGCTGCTTTCCCATCTCCTCCTCACAGATTTGCCCTGCAAAATTTGGGATAATTCCCCAACTGTGTCCTCCCTCAAAACTCATACACTGCTCCATGGTTAATACAACCTCTCCCAAGAAGGAGAAAACCCAAAATAGAGTCATCCTTTGGGGAATTTCAAAGTTATATTTGGAGTTAAACACAATAGACCTGAGATAATTACATAGCCAAAATACCTATATATAAAAATATTTCCTATGAAATCTGCATATTAAAAGAATTCCCACGAGAAATCACACAAAGCAGCAGAAATTGGAGAGTGGAAACAAGTTTGTAAATAATGAATATGTATTAAAAAAAGTGAAATATATTCGAGTTTGGAAGTAGAGTAGTTGCTAGGCTGGTAAATATCAGCCCATAAAGAGCAAATTGCAATGGAGCCAGAGTTTATTTAGTCTTATGTGAGGTTTTGTAAAGGCTCAGCCCAACCCACTCCCCAGCTCCATAAATGGAGTTTTCCATTATTGTTTTGCAGATTAAAACACACTGGCTGCAAGTTGAGGAAGGACATTAACCTTCTATTTTATTACTGTTTATAAAGCGATATAACCAGCTTTATTATATTTTCAAATTTCAATGGAACGAGCAGTTTCACTGGGATTTACACATTCCCCCTGCAGCTGGGGAAGCTTGGCAGGGTTGTTACAGGGAGTGAGGCCCCAGCACCCAGAAATAAAAGAGTCAGAGCAAGTGCGGATCATATTTTTATTTATATTTGTCCAAAAAAATCAGGAAAACAGCCCCACAAAAAGGTTGGGAAAACATGGCTGGAATAAATTAAAGAGCGATGCAAATCCTGCTAGGGAGAAACCTTTTGGAAAAGGAAGCTAAAAATGATGGCTCGTGACATTAAGGGCTGAGAAAACATCCCCACCTCAAATTAATTTGGGATCCGCTGCCTTCCCAACAGGAATCCTGGAGTCCTGCTGGATCCCTGGCCACGCTGCCGCCTCCCTGGGGGGAGCAAACCCAGCTTGCACCAAAAACCCCCAGTCCCACCCCATTCCCGAGAAGAAACATCTCCATTACACAACTCCTCAAGCCTTGAGGTTTGCTGAGAACGAGGAGGGAAACGGAATTCACACCTGTATTTCAAATTACATGAGTTTGGGGCTGGTTTATCTCCTCCTGCCTCCCCAACAACCTCATCTGAGCCACGCTCTGCACAAAAAAACCACTTCCAAAAGCTCTTTCCTTGCCAAACACGAGCCCAAACCCCACAGATCTGAGCAGAATTGCTGCAGAACAAGAAGCAGGATCCCCTCCGGCGCTGCTGTACCTGGGAGCATCCAGCCGAGCGTGCCTAATAAAGCCGAGGAGGAATTTCCCTCCCTGTTCCCATCAAAGCTGATTAGTGGGAGCCACTAACGAACTCTGCCAGCAGCTGGATGGCACCTCTGCCTTTTGCTGCAGTGGGGAGGTCAGGGATTCAGGCCCCCCCGAATCCCAGCTGGGGATAGGACAGTAAAAAAGCAGAGCTGAGCCCCAAAAGCTGGAAGAGAGCAGGGTGCAGGATTTGGGGGCCACCACACCTCCCACTTTCCAAAGTCTGCCCAAACCCCAATCCCATTTTGGTTCACCCCAAAATCCAGAGCCTTAGAGGCCACAGAAAACAGAGGATTGCACAGTGCAGGGTTTCATAAAGGGACAGAGAAGCAGGAGGTGAAGAACACAAGAATCATCAACCTTGAGTGATCCCAGTGCAGCCTCTGCTCTCAGATCCAAGGATTTGGGGAGCATGGTCAGAGCAGGGACAGAACCACATCTCCCAGGGGGATCTGGGGCCGGGAGCTGATATCTAAAGCTGCCCTGTCACCCCAGGGCTTGGTTTAAGCAAAGCAAAGAGGTCTGAGAATCCAGAGCTCTGAAACAGGGAGGGGTGAGGTGGGGAGAAGGTTTCATGGGGCCAGCACATATTTATTGATTGCATTTTAAATAAAGTATTACAATTAGCACAGAAATGAACTTCAGTCCTATATAGAAATGAATCATGGAATCAGAGAATGGCCTGGGTTGGAAGGGAACATAAAGACATCTTGTTCCAACCCCTGCCACAGGCAGGGACACATTCCACTATCTTAGGTTTCTCCAAGCTCTGTCCAACCTAGCCTTGGATACTGCCAGGGATGGGGAAGTGACAGCTTCTCTGGGCACCCTGTGCTAGGGCCACGCCACCCTCATAGGGAAGAATTCCTTCCCAATATCTGATCTAATCCTACTCTCTGTCAGTTTGAAACCATTCCCCCTCATTCTGTTGCTCCAGGCTCTTGTAAAACATCTCTCCCTATCTTTCTCGTTTGCTCCTTCAGGTACAGGGAGGCAGAAATTAGGTTACCCTCAGCTTCCCTTCCCCAGGCTGAACAATCCCAGCTCCCCCAGCTTTTCCTCCCAGCAGAGCTGCTCCATCCTCTGATCACCCTGGTGTCTCCTTTGGACTGGCTCCAGCAGCTCCACATCCTTCCTGCGCTGGATGAACCTCTCTGCTCTCCGAGCCCATGGAGAGGGGCCGGGTCCTCCTGCCTCAGAAACAACAGCTCTGCTGGGAGCAGCAGCACGAACGTGGGCACATCTGGAAGGGAAACATCCCTGGGAGAAGCAGGAGGCCGAGCCCAGGCGTGGGGAACAGCCTGTCCTGGCGGGCTCTGCCTCTGCTCCGCGCTGCCGTCGGCGAACGTGAGGGCAGATCTGATATCCATAAATCAACATATTCCTCATTCCCGAGCATCGCAGCCTGACAGCTGTTACATGAGCACATTGTTAGGAGCTGTCAGGCGCTGATACATAGTGCCTTTTACAACATATGTTGACTTTTATCTAATGTTGTTCCATAATTAGCCCCAGGGAGCGGGAATCTGGGCAGCCGGCTGGCTCTGTGATCCCAGCTAACCTTTCCTGTAGGGGAGGAAAGGGCAGAGCCGGGAGGGCTGCAAGCTGGGGGTGCTCCCCTGGATGCAGGAGAGGGCAGGTGGAGTGTGGATGTGAGTGGTACCCACAGCCCAGCACCTGGGGATGTAGCAGGTCCCGTTCCTTTCCAGGGTCCCCGAGCGTTTTGGGGCCATCTAAAAGAGGTAACAAAGCCCCAAGGGATTTGGGGCTTCCCTCTGGGATGGAGCCTTGAATTCCAAGCTCAAGCCAGGGTCGTGGCCCTGGGGGTCTGGGATGTGGAGGGGACCGAGGAGTTCTTCTCTCACGCATGGATGGAGAGGGAAGGCAGGGATGATTTACTGGCCAGGATGGGAGATAAATGAAGGAGCAGATGGTGGAGTTAATGAGTGGAAAGGGTAGATGGATGGACAAAGAGACAATGCAGACAACATGCTAATGGATGGTTGCACTGCCACCCAGATGAGGACGAGAGTTCTGACGTGTCCTCACAGCCTGGCTCCTGTCTAGGACCTGTGACGATGCCCACGGAGGACAGCTCTTGGTCACTGGCCCTCTCACCACCCCATGGCCCAGGTCACCCTGCAGGAGCACCTGTGCTGCCACCAAAAATGATTCTTTGAAACATTCCCAAGCTCCTGCTCCACCAAAACAAGCATCAGAGTCCCCAGAACCTGTTGGTCTCTACGAAACAGCTCCCAGGGTGGAGAAAGCCCACGGGACTGATGCCCACAGGGAGGGGACAGTGTCCCAGTGCAGCCCCCAGGCTGCCCGCGCTGTTTTCCCATCCTCGCCGCGGCTGCTCGAGCTTGAAAAAACAGGAGAGGAAAAATAAATCAATAAGACACGAAGATAAATATGCTTTCCGTGTTGCAGCCGATTCCTCTGGACGTGCTGTGGTGGCTGCATAATTCATAAACTCACCCCTAATATGCAAATGGGGCAGCTCCCGCCAGGCTGGCCCAGAGGGACTCAAGTCTTCCCCCACTGTAGGCAAGCCCCCCTTGCATGTGGTTTTGGGGAGCAGAGCTGTGTGTTCAGGGTGTTCAGGTTCATCACCAATGTGATCCATCCCTTCCTGCAGCTCACATCAATCTGGGGTGTGAGGTGAGAAAATATTCCCTCTCCCTGCCCTCATTGAGCCTGTCCCTGCTCTGACCCCCACGAGGCTCCTTGGGGGTTTGGGGCTTTCAAAGATGCTTCACTCCCTGACACGTAACATCCAGCACAGGGTTCATTCCCCCACAGGCTGCCCTGGCTGCAGAAATCCTCCTTTTTGGAATCTGAAACACTCACAGACCCTACCACAGAGTGATCCTGGGGCAGCCCCAGGTGTGGAGAACAAGGCACAACTCATCCTGCAGCTGCCCACGAGAATTCTCTCGGGGAGTAAAATCCTAGTCAGCCCCAGCCAAGCACAGACCTCCCCCAGCCCTGCATCCACCCATTTCCAGACCCTCAAGGCAGGACTTTATTTCTCCTCACAAAAGCCATTTCTCTGAGCATAAACCCCAGCCAGAATCCAAGGAACTTCTCCAAAGCAATGGATAAAACCCTCTGCACGAGTCTAATGCTGCATCAGCCAGCTCACCCACGGCTGGGCATCTTCTTTGGGGGCAGAGCTGCACAGCCCCTCTCACTGCAGGGTTAATGTTGTTTTGCTGCAGAAATCCTTTTTCCCCATATTTTTACCCTGTCCCCCTCACTCTGGATCCATGGGGGGATGATCCAGCCAAAGATCTCCACAGGTGCTGCACGTTCAGGGAGCCAAGGGGGATTTGCAGCACCACATCAGGGCTAAGACATTCCCCCTGTCCCAAGGAACTCATCTCCTGCCCCTAAACCCCCGAGATGGGTTTGATCTGAGAATCCAGGCCTTTAAAAAGGAAAATTTCACAGGCATTTCCTTCCCGTCCTTCAGACAAACACAACACTGAAGGAAAGTGCCAGGCTAAGACCTTCGTGCAGCAGAAGGGCAAGAAAACCTACGTGCTTTTATGAGGGATTAGGGCCAACTTAGTTGTGTCTTAAGCTACTAAAGGCTTATAAAAGCCCTGAAGAATAGGCTGCACTCCTTGGAAAAACCTCCCAGGGCTCCACTAAAAAAAGTCAATTTAAAGTTAGAGTGCAGCCTGCTTCAATGCAGAGCTGTGCTCTGCAAACAGCAAGCCTGGTGTTCCCAGAGAGGGGAGTTTGGGAGGAAGAAAAATGGGATTTGGGTCCCCTGCATGGATAGCACAGAGCTGAGGGGCAGCTGGGAATAAACACTGTTTGTCATTATGGGTGGGAATGATGGATGTTACAGAACTCAGCATCAACTTCTCAGACAGAAAAGCACTTTATTGGGGATTTTAGCACTGCAGCATCATCAGGGACTTGTTTTAGGCAGCACATGGAAGAGTAGGATCTGGCCCAGGGGTCAGCAGTGTCCTGGCAGGGAATGCTGTGGATGGTCCCTACCTTGCTCTGCTCCCAGCTGAGATTCTCCCTTTCCAGGGGCTGCCCACAGCCTTCCCTGGCTCCTGCTTTCCCCAGCTCTGTGCCCCTTCCTACTCCATCCCGGCAGCAGAGCTCACCGGGAGTGGCTGCTTTTCCCAGATAAATGGCTTAATTAGCTTCCTATTGACTCAGGCGAGCACATTCCTCCAGCAGGGCTGGGAGAGGAGAGGCAGCATCCCAGGGAGCAGATCCTGCATCCCAGCAGCACCACAGGCTGCAGGGATGGAAAGCTCTTTGCCCCATGGAGTCACAGCTGAGAAAGGCAGATCCAGCCCCAGGAGGGGTTTCTGGTCCCTGCATGAGCATCCATGAGAGCATCCCTGGAGAGAAATCCATCCTGTGCTCCCTGGGAGGAGAGGAACACACAAAGGACACTGTGACAGGAGAAGTCCAAATGGGGGAGGGAATAAAATAATATCAAATGTAATAGTAGTAATAATAATAATAATAATAATAATAACAATAATAATAATAATAGTGCTGGACCTGCTGGACAGCAAGTCTGGAAATCCAAGCACGAACATCAAATATGTCTGCAAGACACAGGAAAAAATTTTAATTTTGGAGACTGGCAAAAGATTTGAGATAGCTGGAGAACAATCAACGCTTCCCTTTGTGCCTGGAGGGACTGACAAACTTTGCATAAACAATTTTCTTTCCCTCTGATGTGGAAAAGCTGCCATGGAGCAGTGGGAGAGGCCAGCGCTGGTCCCCACTGACTTGGGGAAAGCTAAGCCCAGAAGGATTCCTTGAAAAATGACATTAATGGCCCAGAGCAGCAGGATGGGGGGAACACTCTGGGAGAGGGGGAAGCAGCATCTCAGATTTCGGATCCAGGGATCCCATGCTGCTTCCTAATCATGAACCCTCAACCCAGCCACCCTGACCTATTAGGAAAAGATATTTCCCTGCCAGATTAATTGCAATCCATGGAAAACAAGGCAGGGGAAAACAGAAATAATCCCTTTTCCCAGGCAAACCCCCCCAGACTGCACCATCCCGAGACATGCACCAGCACTGGAATATTAATGTGGGAGAGGCTGCTGTCCACCCCAGCCAGGCACCAGCTCCAGCACGGGAGAGAGATACCAGGAGCTCAATTTGTGTTTGCCTGAGCCAAGGAGAAAATCTAATTAAACATGGCGTGGGGGCTTGGAGGAGCTGGGGATGGGGCAGGAATATAAAGCGCGGCCGCTTCCCGCAGATCAGAGGGCAATATTAATAAACCCACGGAGGGGACCGCGGGATCAGCTGGTGATATTGATAAATGTAAAGCAAAGACAAAGCAGCCTGGGAATATTGGATGGCAAAGCCGATAAAGAGACAGGCAGGGATGCAGGCAGCTCTGCCATCCTGCCGGGGTGAGCAGCGCAGCTTCCCAGAGGGACGGCACGGAGCACCCCAACAGCCCCACTGGGGGCTGGCCAGGGGGGAATCTTGGCCTCATGGGCTGCTACCCTCAGTGCTGCGCCCCAAACCTGCAGCCCCAGAGCAGCACAGCTGCCCCGCACACCCCGGAGCCAGGTCACGGTGGGAAGAGCCTGTGGAGATGCAGGCACAGCGTCTGGGCTTCAGCCTGGAGGATGGGGATGGGGAAAGGGATGGGGAGCAGGGACGCAGCAGTGGCCGGAGAGTTTGGGAGAGCACAGCAGGGTGAGCTGGGGGCACAGAGCCCTGCAGGCGCTCCCTGCTTGCCTCGTCAGCCGCAGGGATTCGCGGGGATGCGGCAGGGACGGGGCTGAAGGCCGGGCAGAGGGGATGGCAGAGCCCCTGTAACTCTTCACCCTCCCCGTTACCTGCAGCCTTCCTTCTGGAGCATGAGGGGGAGCCTTCTTTCCCTCCACCCTGGCCAGAGTGACCTTGAGTGTCGCTGCAGCTCTTCGTGCAGGGACTGTGCCCCCCCATCCGCGCACCCACCGCTCCCCCCACTCTGCCAGCGGCACATCGAGCCAGGGGATCAAAAAGAGCCACTGAGTGCGTTTTAAATAAAAGATCGCATCTTTCAGAGCTATTGGAGTGATGATTTAAACATGAAGTCAAAGCCAGTAATGGTGTTGTCAGAGCCGTGGCGGTAAATCCAATCAATAATTCACTGATAGCAGAAACTGTGCCTCCAGCCAGACCTACCTGTGGAGGGCACAGAGCCTCCCTCGGAGCAGGAGGTGTCTCCCCTCGTCTCCCTGCCCCCTCCTGCCAGTGCCACCCGCCCTGGCAGCAGAGGTTTGGCCCCCAAAAGGAGCTGGGAAGGAGCCAGGAGCCAGATCCAGGACTCCACGGGACGGGAATGCCGCCTGGCTCCGGGAGGTGAAAGAAATTTTTTACCTGGGGACGGGTGTTCAAAATGATAGGAACACCTCGGCTTGGCGATTGCAGCTCGAGTCTTTTTCTCAGCTCCCGCACCCTTGGAGAGAGCCCAAACCACCCTCAGGAAGTGCCAGGTGCCCTGGCGAGGCTGAAATCGCTGCCAGGGCACCGTGCCCCGGGCCAGCAGCACAGCTGGGCTGCCCCTGCGCTGGGCGGACTGGAGACACTGACACCAATCCCATCCTCCCCCAGCCCAGGGAGCTCCCCTGTGACCCACACAGCCTTGGGGGAGCTCCAGCAGCGCCATTCAGCTGCACAATCCTCAGCCACAGCCCAGCCCTCCTGTATCTGCCCCCTCACTCCCTCTGAAGCAGCGTGGATCCGTTCTCCTGCAGATCCAGCTGGGAGGATTCCTCCTCCTTCCCGCAGGGTTTCACCAAGCCTGGAACAAAGCTGGAGGGCAGCACCTGAACACCTTCCCACCTTTGCTGGGACCGCGGCAGGACTGGCAGAGGTGTGCAGGATCCATGTGGGAACACCCAGGGGCTGCCCCAGCGCCCAGTTTTGGGGAGCAGCTGGCGAGGGATGTGCAGAGAGCCTTTCTCAGCATCCCTGCTCCCTCCTGGGGAGGTGTTTAACTGGGAAGCGCCGGAGCAGGCACCCGAAAGAAGACGCAGAACCCTGAGCTGCATCCCTGCTCACTGAGGGGGTTCCACTGGGAAACCCTGGAGCAGACCCCAAGGATGCTGCACGACCCTGAACCACATCCCCAGCGTGCTGAGGGCTGCGAGAACAGCACAGCCCCAAAAAACAGCGTCAAAGGGAGACTGGGGGACAGTTCGAGGGCAAGCAGGACAGACAGACAGACTGACAGACAGACAGACAGAAGCTGCCGCTCCATCCCTTTTTTTTTTGGGATACACGGAGGACAGCGATGCTGGAGGTGGTCGAGGCAGCCTCTTCTCCCTCCGAGCTCATGGCCAGCGCCGGGAGCTGCCGAGCCGGCACTGCCACCTCGTGGCACGGCCACCAGCGAGGCTGGGGACAGCGTGGCACCGCAGAGCGCACAGCCACGGACACGCTCCAGGGCTGCACAGAGACGTCATCATCAGGGGAGCTCCTGAGGGATGAATCTGTGCAAAAGAAGGTGGAAAAATCTCCAAAGGCAGCAGGTGAAGGGGAGGCGAGTGCGAGTTAGCCTGGCTGGAGGTGGGGGATGAGAAAGGGAAGCTGCAGGAGGGGACAGCAAGGGATGGGGCTCGCTGTCCAGCATCACCCTGTCAGGTGGGGTTAGGGCTCTCTCCCCTCCTGCTCCTTGCCCAGAAGCAGGACCTGAGCATCAGTGTCTATCCCAGTACTCACCTCAGCCTGGAGCACCAGCTGGGACTGCTGCAAATCCCAGGGGGACAGCAGAACTTGGGATGCTTAGGGCAAAGAACAGCCCAGCATAACCCACAAGCACCTCTGGGGCAGCCCACGCCCTCCCCACAGCCCCTCCAACCCAATCAACCACAGCAACCAAACCTTTTTATAGATATATTTTTTTTTTTTAGCAAATGTTTATTTATATCAAAATACAAAACATTTCTGAAGCAGGGTAATGTTACATGAGGAGCAAGTTAATCGATTCCAAAACCCATCATTCTCCTACAGCATGGCTAGTTGTACGTAACATTGCAACACTGCCAGAACTTCTTATAGTGGGTACATTAAAAAGAAGAAAAATCAACTCAAGAAGTCAATCTATGAACATGCAATGTTACCGGCGATAAATTAAGTACTCAGCAGGCCTTAAAATCCCAACAGGCAGAGACCGAGGGACCAGCTACTCCCAGTAAGGCAGGGCTTCAAACTCTCATTTCTTCCAATTTTTGTTGGCTTATTAGCATTTACTCATTAACTGACAACAGTCCAAGAGCCAAAAGGACCCAACTTTCTTGGCAGAGTGGGATTATTGCTTAGAGCTATCAAAGCAGCCCCAGCTCCCGGCCGGCCCCAGGGGAAGGGCTGGGACAGAGCTCGCAGGGCAAGAGCCAGGGGTCTGCCTTGGCTAAGCACTGCGGAGGTTGGGCTGAGCTGGAAGATGTGAAGCCCCCCAGAGGAGGGGGTTATCCCCTCGGTGGGTCGGTATCCCCTCGGAGCCGCAGCGGGGATGCCGGGAGCAGCGGGCAGCGCTCCCGGCGAGGTCTCGGATCCCTGCCCAGGGCAGGATAGCACCCAGTCGGAAGGAGAGTTTGGGGTGAGGGACCCCCACGTGTGGCCCTCATCGCACGCCTGCGGAGTGATGCTGAAATTTGGCTTTTCCCTCCCCGCGGGCCCGAGCGGCTCCGGGCCCATCCCAGGGAATTCCGGGGATGCCGATGCCCAGCGTGGCCACCGGTCCCTCCTGCTGGCATTTCCTGGCCTTGGCAGAGGCCGAGAGCAACAATACAGATACAGAGAGATTATAGAGAGCGCGGAATAAGTTTCGTATAAGGCTTTGGTACAGCACCATCATGTCAGATTTATTTGTAAATCGTTTACAGAAAAAAAAAGCTTACTGAAAAAATAGTGTTTTGTTTCTCTTATCTTTTTTTTTTTTTTATTCTTTTATTATTATTATTATTATTATTTTCTTCTGAGGAACATACCTGAAAGTTCAAAAATTAACCCTCTAGTTGCCGTCTGGGCTCCCATCAAATGCTCGTTTTGCTGTGTGCAGTTCCAAAAGGAAGCGACTCGATCCCAAATCCCACTAAGTTGTGACGCAGCCCGCCCAGCTTGCAGCAGCCACCAGTCACTAAAATCAACACCACAGAAACCCGGCAGCTGATCGCTACTCACTGTTTAGTAAAAATTAAAAAAGAATTAAAAAAAAACAAAAAAAAAAAACCAAAAAAAACCCCAAAAAAACCAAAACCCTAACAAAACTTACAAAAAGAAAAGAAAAAAAGTCACGACAACGAACGTTATGGAACCAGCGGCACTAAAGTTTCTTTTATTGTTATTGTTATTTTAAAAAAAGTCAGTTCCACTGGTTACCATTGAAACAGCACCAAAGAGCACCCTAACGTGTGTTATACATCGTAATACTCGACATTCAAGAGATGGAAACGAGGTTGGATGGTCTAGTCTTTATATCCAGAGGCAAGAAATTCTTCTTAAAAAGAGGAAAAAGTTGTCCCACGCAACCAGAGAGGCGTTGGGTCGGGAAGAGAATCCTGCCTTAGGGGAAAACACTACGGGGTTAGGAGGGGATTAAATCAAGAGCTACCTATGGAGGTCTAGGAGGGTTCAGGGAGTCTACAAACCTATTAAAAGGGGATTAAAAAGTCTGGGCTCCCCCAGAGAGCCAGGGATGCTCCCATGGGAGAGCCGGAGATGCTCCCAGGGGAATCCAGGGCTGCTCCCCGAGGAGCTGGCGTGCAGGTGTGATCCCCGAATGCCCAAAGGATGAACCTTACGGCGACGTGGGCATTTCCAGGATTTCCAAAGGGCTTTCCCACAAGGGAAATGCCGAGGGACCGGAGCCTGCACAGCCGTGAGGAAGGTCCTGCACCCCCTGGGGCCACGGGAGCATCCCCTGCCTGCTCTCTGCCAGCCCCAGAGAAGGAAAAAAAGGGAAGTTTGGCCTTAAAGTGCATCTGGGAGGGCAGGGAGTGAGAGCCAGCATCTCCCACCGAGCCAGAACCTCCCCGAGCAGAGACAGGCGCTTCCCACAGCTCCCAGCCGAGCGGGAAGAGCCTGGGAGGGGGCAGAAGCAAAGCCCCTGGCAAGCAAGCTCCGGGCAGGTGCGCAGAGATGGAGGCAGCAGGGATGGAGCCCAACAAAACCGAACCAAAGAAACCACGGGAAGCGGGATGGAGCTGCCGCCCCTGGGCCCCCCCGGAGCACGGGGAGGGAGCAGCTCCTGATGTGTCTGTCTGGCATCCAGAGGGTTAACGGTACTGTGGGAAGTGTGCTTTGTAAACATTTCTAGTCTTTCCTTTGCCTGTTTTTTTTCTGTAAGTGATTCCAGGGGAGATGGGGACAGGAGAAAGCCGCCCACCCCCAGCAATACCCCAAAGCCCCACCGGCGGGGGGCGAGGCAGCCCCCAGCCCGGACACCGAGCGGTGAGAAACCTCATCCCTTCTCCTTCTCCTGACATCCTTTTTTTATTTGTTTGTTTGTTTTTAACATATAAAATACTCACTTATGTATTTACTGCTAATAAATGCAAGTTAGTCCCACCAAACATGCTTTGCTTCGATATCAAGAATTGGTGCTGAACAAATCTCGGCTGGATATTAGAAACATCCCCCCCCCAGCCCCCCCACCCCGACCCGACAAAGAAGAGAGAAATATCATGGAAAATACAGGTGACACCTACAGAGGACACGGGGCTGCTGCGAGGGGACAGCTCCCAGGGGTACATTCGTGCCTCAGCTCGTGGGGACTTGGCATGACCACGGTGAGAGACCTCTGCCTGCCTCTGGAGGGGTGGAAGCACTCGGGGGCTGTGACACTGTCCCCTCGGGGACATCCGAACCCAAAAACCAGCATCTGGATGCCCCCAGAGCCCAGGATTGTGGGACACAGCCTGAGGGGAGCGAAGCCCAAAGACAATCCCCAAATCCTGCCCCAGTGAAGGCAGAGGGATGGTTTGCAGCTCCCTGGCATTGCTCAGTCCCAGACTGGCTCCTCGTCCCCCCACAGCCCACAGGGAAGGGGGCAGGGATCTGGGGGGGTCTGTACTGCCCTGCAGGAAAAGCCCCAAACATCCCCAGCACATTCCCCACCGCGCCAGGGCTCGATCCCATCTCATCCACAGGGACAGGGAGAGCCCCACATCCCATCCATAGGGACAGGGAGAGCCCGATATCCCATCCATAGGGACAGGGAGAGCCCCACATCCCATCCACAGGGACAGGGAGAGCCCCACATCCCATCCACAGGGACAGGGAGAGCCCGATATCCCATCCATAGGGACAGGGAGAGCTTCACATCCCATCCATAGGGACAGGGAGAGCTTCACATCCCATCCATAGGGACAGGGAGAGCTTCATATCCCATCCATAGGGACAGGGAGAGCTTCACATCCCATCCATAGGGACAGGGAGAGCTTCACATCCCATCCATAGGGACAGGGAGAGCCCCACACCCCATTCAGGAAGGGAAAACCCCTCATCCTGCCCCAGAGGACACCAACAAGCCCTGCTGGCCTTGGAGAGGTCCTGACTTTCCCTACGGAGAAGGTTCCCTGCTCCAGCCGGGTGCAGGGACCTGGAGAATCCCACTGTGGCCACCTGGGTGGCTTCTGGGGGGCTCCACAACCTGCAGGAGGGTTTCGGAAACCCTCGGGATTTACGAGGGTGGCGAGGACAGGTGACCCTAACCCTGTCCCCCACTGTGTCCCCATCCTGTGCCACCTCCCAGGCTGCAGCTGCCTCATCCTCCCCGAGCGCCCTCGGAGCTGAAAATTTGTCTTTTTTCTCTGAAAAGAAAAACCCCAAGACAACCCTCAGCGGAAACACCACCTCGCCGTGGCCCTGGGCAAGCTGGCAGCAAGCCCAGGCTTCCCCATCCCGGGATTTTTTTTCCCCTTTTTAGTGTTTTTTCCCTACTGAAACAGCAAACGGTGGTGACACTGGGCCCGGAGCGGGCAGATCCCCCGGAGCACTGCAAGCCCCCAGCCTGGCCCAACCCTCCTCTCCCTCGCCACTGTATTGCTCAAACAGCACTAGGCATGGATACAAAAATAAAACAGCTATGTGACTTAGATATATATAATTTTTATATATATATATATATATTTGTATATATATTTTTTTTGTCTATTTATAGGTGGATGGAGAAGCAGAGAAGCTGAAGCGCAATATAATGTAAAAATACTCGCTCTGCTCCCGCTGTTGAGGCTCTCCCCACCTCTGACAGCCTCCCTCATGCTGCACAGAAGTTTCTGACACCTATTACTAAGGAATTATTTTAAATATTTATTCTACCCCCCTTCTAAAATAGAAAGTAAATATATATTTGTTTAAATTTTATATACAATGCGGTTTCGACACACCAATATCATTTCTTCAGACAGAGATACTGGGGCTCATTTCTCAAGTCTTTTTTTTTTTTTGTGTGNAGAGCTTCATATCCCATCCATAGGGACAGGGAGAGCTTCACATCCCATCCATAGGGACAGGGAGAGCTTCACATCCCATCCATAGGGACAGGGAGAGCTTCACATCCCATCCATAGGGACAGGGAGAGCTTCATATCCCATCCATAGGGACAGGGAGAGCTTCACATCCCATCCATAGGGACAGGGAGAGCTTCACATCCCATCCATAGGGACAGGGAGAGCTTCACATCCCATCCATAGGGACAGGGAGAGCTTCATATCCCATCCATAGGGACAGGGAGAGCTTCACATCCCATCCATAGGGACAGGGAGAGCTTCACATCCCATCCATAGGGACAGGGAGAGCCCCACACCCCATTCAGGAAGGGAAAACCCCTCATCCTGCCCCAGAGGACACCAACAAGCCCTGCTGGCCTTGGAGAGGTCCTGACTTTCCCTACGGAGAAGGTTCCCTGCTCCAGCCGGGTGCAGGGACCTGGAGAATCCCACTGTGGCCACCTGGGTGGCTTCTGGGGGGCTCCACAACCTGCAGGAGGGTTTCGGAAACCCTCGGGATTTACGAGGGTGGCGAGGACAGGTGACCCTAACCCTGTCCCCCACTGTGTCCCCATCCTGTGCCACCTCCCAGGCTGCAGCTGCCTCATCCTCCCCGAGCGCCCTCGGAGCTGAAAATTTGTCTTTTTTCTCTGAAAAGAAAAACCCCAAGACAACCCTCAGCGGAAACACCACCTCGCCGTGGCCCTGGGCAAGCTGGCAGCAAGCCCAGGCTTCCCCATCCCGGGATTTTTTTTCCCCTTTTTAGTGTTTTTTCCCTACTGAAACAGCAAACGGTGGTGACACTGGGCCCGGAGCGGGCAGATCCCCCGGAGCACTGCAAGCCCCCAGCCTGGCCCAACCCTCCTCTCCCTCGCCACTGTATTGCTCAAACAGCACTAGGCATGGATACAAAAATAAAACAGCTATGTGACTTAGATATATATAATTTTTATATATATATATATATATTT
>VZTN01012354.1:70511-116137 GCA_013400515.1 Erpornis zantholeuca
AAGAGATGCTTTGGCTCATTTCTCAAGTTTTTTTTTTTTTTTTGTGTGTGTGTTTTATTTTAATCTAAGTGCTAGGGGGGGAGTGGGTGGAAATCCGAGGAGCTTTCAGACCACAGGACTGCAAGATGGGCGCCCTCTTTTGCAGCCCTGCAAACCTCAGGAGAACAAGAATAGAAGCCCTCCTGGCAGAGAAAGTGTCATTTTGATGGTAAATCCAAAATCTGGGCAAACTGTCCTCCCTGGGGGCTGCCAGCCCCTCCATCCTGCATTTCCCACCCCACCGACACCAGTATAAAAATCCTTAGCTACCACTACAGCGCATGCTTGCCACAGCCAACCCCCCCGAGCCTGGACCAGCCCCTCTGCCCCCCCTGTCTCTGCCCACCCCCTCCCCAGGTATGCTCCTTCCTCCATCCATGCACGTATCAAAAGTCAGCCAGAGCCCCAGGACTGGGGATGCTCGTCCTGCTGCCACACAATGCCGAGGAACAGAGCTCAGCTCAAAACACCTAAAAACAGGGAAAACAGGCAAATGCAGCTCCCTCTCATCCCACTCAGACAGGGAGGGGAACAGGCTCCCATCTCCAGTCCCTTCCCACAGCCACACTGGTCTTCCCTGCTTGGGGATGTGCCAGCTGATGGGGATGAAGTGCACTGTTCAGTTTCTTGTGTTGCTGGCACCAGCGTGGCCAAATCTGGTCGCTGCTTCCAAGCCCTCAGTGCCTGAATCGAGCATTCCCTGACAGATCTCTAACAGGAACAACTGCACTTCCCACCTCTCCTTCCCGGCAAAAGCAGGCAGAGATGAGTCAAGATACCCAGAAACAGAAAAAAAAACAAACAAAATATTAAGCTGAAGGGGGGAAATGGGAAAAACATCCTATTTTCTTTAAGGGGTATCCCGTGGCCAGAGAGCACAGGGATGGCTCTGGGAGAGCAGTGGGAATCCAGCCTGAATCCAGCTGCCCCCATGCCTGGGGCCAGGACGAGCTCTGGCATCGCTAGTGACCAAATCCCCTCTCTGCCTCAGATCCTCAAAGTCCTGCTAATGAGGTTTGAAATAAAAAGACACTGTCAAGAACATCTCGTCCCTCCCAGGAGGCACGGCTGGGGCCGGCTGGCACAGCCGGTGCCGCGTTCCTCAGCTCAGGGGACAAATTTAGCTGAATCCCTCTCTCATCCCTTCTGACTCACGCTTTTCTGGGAAGAACAGACGCAAAGAAAAATGCTTTCACATGAGTTAACCAGAGAGCAGCATCTAGAGGGACTCGAGGGAAGGGTTTCTGCACGGTGCAGCTTTTTCTTCAAGCGATGGCACCAGAGATGAGGCAACGTGACATCTCCCTCCCGTGTCGTGTCCCGTGTCATGCCCCACGTGCCTCGGACATGCCGAGCACAGGACCTGTCCCTCCTGCTCCTCCATGTCACGGCCCAGGGCAGAGTCACGGACAAAGAACAAAGTGAAGCGAACATCTGGGGATGAAATGATGCCACAGAGCGATCTGTCGTGTGCAGCGGGGCAGCAGCGCAGGTCACACACCAGTGCCTCTCCATCCCCAAATTCCCCTCAGGCTCTGCTGCTCCCAGCCCCTTCCCTGCTTTGCCCATCCTGATCCCCGGCTCCAGCACGGCTCTAAACTCTCCCCTAGAGACACACATACCCCGACATGCAAATCTACTGAGTTCTGCAAACCTATCTACCTTTGTCCTACGCTTCTCTATCTATTTATATCTCATATGTACAGTGGGTTTCATTCCGGTTCCTTGAAAATATTTCCTTCCAAAAAAGCCCTGACTCCAGTCTGGGGCTGCAGCGAGCCCACGTGGGACGTGTGGAAACCCCTGAAGGTCCAGCCTCATGGAAAACTACCTCCAGACAAGAGCTACAGCTGAAACCAACCCAAAACTCCAAGAACTCCCAAATCTACGTCACTGCCTGAAGCAGGAAGAGAAACCAAAATGCCAGGCGGATTTTGTCCTAATACAGACAGCAAGGTGGGAGCAGCAATGAGTCTGGAAAGTGTGTCATGTCCGGGGGCCACCGGACATGACTAAGCCCTGCCAGGACCGTGCCTGGGCTGCTGAGCCCAAATCCAGCATCCTCAACACTCCCAGAGGCAGGTACAGCAAGCTGTTATTCCCTTTATATTCCCTTTACATTTCTATATCCAAACAGCATCACCTCCAGCCTTCCCCCAAAGAGGGTGGCATTGAGCCAGCCAACAAGGTGACAAACACCAGATCAACACCAGTGCCCCTAAGCAGCCTCTGAGTCACAGGTGACTGGCACAGGGCAGCAGGAATGAGAATCCTCCTGGGAAAAGCATCCCCTGCTCACACAGACACCCTGGGAGCTCTTCCAGCTCCCCCATCCCACAAACCCATCGCTCCCAGTGCCTGTGGATGCTGTTAGAGGCAGACACAGAAAAGGGGCCCCACAAACGAGCCCTGAACACTCTCTCTCCCCGCCTTACCCTAACTTGCATTTTCCCTCACGTCAGCACGGCGGAACCAGAACGCCAGTGGGGCTGCATGGCAAAGTCACCTCGGGAACGCGTGGATGAGAGCTCAGCAAGTCCTGCTGGAAAAGCAGGCAAAGCACTTTCCCTGTTCTTTTTCTCTGCCCGTTCCACAACTCATTGTTGGACAGGCTGCAAGGGACGGCACCCCAGGACCACCCCAGGATCTTGGTGACACCCTGGACCCACCTCTCCGTGTCACCTCCCCCAGCTCGAGGTGCCCAAACCCTGCAACCCCCACGGCGGCATGAAACCAGCACTGGAGCTTCCCCACCGTGGCCACCCCGCAGGGGGAAGCACCAGCAAGGACCCCCCAAAACTGGGCTGGCACCCCTGCACTGACACCTCGGCAGAGCCCAGGGTGCTTGGGCTCTAATCACAAATATCCTTGTGATTCAGAGGCATTTTTTCACCATGGGCCAGGATTTGCCAAGGGACCTAGTGGAACATCATGTTCACAACGAGCAAGGAGGAATCGTCCGGTTACTGATACAGAAAGAGCCGTCTACCTCAGACCAGCTTAGAAAATAAGAGAGTTTGGCCCAGGAAGATAAAAATCAAGATATATTTTGCAGCATGAAAGGAAAAAAAAAAAATAAAAAAAATGAAGAAGCAGCAGCAGCAGCAGCTGTGTTTGCAAACCACCAAAGCGACACGGAGTTCAAACGGGGAGTGAAATGGGGGAAGCGTTTGGCATCGTCTGACTTCGATGTTCCAGGTCCGCGGAAGGAGAGAGGAGCAACCCTGAAGGGCATGGAAACCAGAGGGCTGGGAGAAGCGAGGAGGTTGCCAAAGCAAGAGGCGAGCCAGTCAGCCAAAGCACGGCCTGAGTCTATTGGAAGGTAACTCGGTCTAGCAGGGAAAGGAGTTAAGGATGGTTTTAGGGAGGAGCTGCTTCCACGAGGCGCCCGGGCGGGATTTCCCACTCCAGCAGCGTGGCAGGTACACGGCTGAAAGAGAGAGGGCTGCAGCTCCAGCCTCTAAAGGTCGAAGACCATGAAAAGCCCAGTGGCTCAAAACACCTGCAAAAGGAAAACAACTCTCAAAAGACTGACCCAGCAAGCCGGCATGCTCCGTCAACCTGCCCTGCACTCCAGGTCCTCTAGAGCTCCTTCAGATGGGATGGGGCATAGTCCTGAGGTAGCAACCTCAAGAGCCTGAAGACAGCGCCTGGCCCATCCGAACAGGTGTCGTAAATCGTTTGGGAAGTGCTCGAATGGAAAAGCAACCCTCTGTTCGAGAGGCTGAGGCAACGAGAGCGAAAGGAAGAGCAAGTCGGCCACAGAACAGGCAGCACAGAGCCTCCACGAGGGTCACCTGTCCATCAGGAGCAGCCTGGCTGGAGCGACGGGCGAGCTGAAGTTGGCCAAGCCAGGCAGAGTTATCCCCGCTGCCGAGCGGGAGAATGGCATTAAATCAATTCAGATCCGAGCGGGTTCTAGGGAAAAACCCTAAAAACACACCCAAATAAAAGAAATTCGCAGTCATACTGTTAGCAAGGTTGAGTTCTCACTCTGAGAGTTGAGGTTCTTACGTCAGGTCACTCGTCATGTCAATGAAAAGCCCTGGTGCAGGCTGGAAAGAGAGGGGCATTTCTGCCAGACCCTCCCTCCTTCCCAAGACAAACCTGCTGATGGTTTGAGACCACCTACACGAAGTTGTTAAAGCTCAGAAATATCTCATTATCGATTTAGAGGATTCATTTGCCAGTGGTTCGAACCTTACTTAGGGTCTGGAGGTCGGAAAAGACACGGTGCTCTGCTTTTGGTGGTCGCAGGTTCCCAAGCATCCTGCTGGGAGAGGAAGCACAGCCTCTAGAGCCAGGTAAATTGAGGCAGAGCAATTGACAGGCTCCGACCTAAAAGCTCCTGGGGAGCGTGGCGTGGTCGGAGAGGCGAATCACAACCTGGAGCTCACATCTTTCTCCAAACATCTCAGCCCTTGGAGGTTCAACCAGCAGCAAGAGCAAAAACCAAGGCAAAGCAGAATTAAAGGCGAGATTGCTGAGAATCTCTTGGCAATTCTACCTGGGAATAAACAAAAGTTTCATATGCAAATAGAGAGCCTGGGGCTAAAAAACATGCCTGCAGGCTCTCCAGCTCTCCTGACACTTTTTCTACAGCCTGAATCCACTCAAAGCAAGAATATCTACATGAAACACTTGGTGTTTTATTCCCAGGCAGGCTGGAGGGTTTAGCACTTTACCGCAGAGGAAGAACTGTGCAAACCTGGATGCAGTGGTTGATTTTACCACTTCAAACTTAAAAACAAAGGAAAAAAAAAAACAACTCTAAATATTTTAAAGGTAGGGATTGCTTGGTATTAGCACTAAGCATTTACATAGCACTTGCAGTCTGTAGGCCACCAAGTGCTTGTCCAAAGTGCTCAAATATGACTTATCCCCATTTTACAGATGGGAGAACTGAGGCACAGAGAGGTCAAGTGACTTGCCCAAGGCCACGCAGTCAGAGAGTGGAGGCAGAGCAGGAAAGTGAGCCCAGCTGTTCTCGGGTCACACCTTGCCTGCTAAAAACAAACCAAAAAAAGGCCTATGCAATCCAGAAAACCACCGGCCACCAAACCTACCCTATTCTGAAGAGGAAATACATTCTGGTGAAGAGTTAGAACAGCATTACCGAGGGGAACAAGGGGCAAAGGGAGGGACACAACCCCAGCAGGTGTCACAGCCGGGCTGGAGCAGGAGGAAAAAAGGGAAAAAACGGTGAAACCAGCAGCAACATATTTTAAGCTGGCGCGAAAACGCTGGGCTTAGCTTTGCACGGAGCTATCCACGTCCATCCGCAGAGCTGGGCACTTCCAGCTGCTCTCCCCGGGCTCAGCACCTGCCGACGGAGGCTTTGGGGACCACGCAGCCAAACCTCGTTCGCTCGCACGCCTGCGTCTCCGCGCCCGGCAGTTACCAGCAGAGATTAAACACCACACAGTAAGAAATCACATCACCGCGCGGCACCGGAGAGCATTCGCCTGCGACACACAGAGCGTGGGGCAGGGAGTTAATGGAACCCACCCTCAGCAAAGCCGGCACACGCCGCACCTGGAGCGGGGAACGCCCTCGGATCACATCAGCCCCGGGGACCTGTGCGCTCGCACGGCACCGAGCGCGCGTTACCCAGGCTCAAACGCTTTTGCACGCAGACAAAGGGTGATTTCTCACATCTCACATCGATTCGAAGGCTCGAGGTCTTTGTGGCTTTTCCCTTTCAGAGATAGGTAAGGAAAGATGTCACGGATGGTTTTGCTGCTGTTACCTCCATGTCAAAGGAGGCTGGGAAGGGGGAGGCAGGGAAATTTTCAAAATGACGGATTTCCTGGGATTATTTTGATCATGTTTTTATCATAATCAGATTCATGGGATTACCAGTTCCCGCCTGGGTTGTTAGGTTCTTGTCACTTAATTACACCCTGTGTCATTCAATTTCTTCCGGCGATTGAGGGCCAGCTGCTCAATCCCACACTTTCCCCCTAAACGCGCGCTGCAGACACAGATGTCAAAAGCTCCATCCATGCCTTTGAAGCCTAGAGCTCTTTCCCAAAACCGAGGTGCGACACCCCCCCCGCTTCCCACCCCACCCAAGCTGTTTGGGGTGGGGGAGAAGTGGATTTGAGGAACACCCAGCCCAAAGCATCCTCCCCAGAGCATGTCCCTGCTCCCCCCCAGCTCGTCCCCGCTGTGAGCCACCGAACCCCTCGGAGAGGTGGCAGCGTAGGGGTGTCCCCTCCTCCTCCCCATCACCTCCATCCCCCCGTGCTGTGACACCAGCTCCCTCCACCGCTCCTGTTCAACCTCCTGGGCCCGGCGCTAGGCTAGAGCAGGGTGGCGTGCCCGCTGGTGTCATCGTGGTCCACGCTGTTGAGGATGGCTGTCTGGTCTTCAGGGAGCTGCCGGTGGCAGAGGTCGTCCTTCAGCGCTGAGAGCCGGGCGAAGGGGTCCTGACGAGGGTGTCTCTTCTTCTTGCGGAGGCAGACAGCTTCGTCAGGCGACAGTACCTGAGAGCTGGGAGGGTGCTGAACCTGGGAGGCAGAGCCGTCTGGGAAGGGGGGAGAGAAGGCAGATGGGACCGGAGCCAGCAGCAGGCAGAGCAGAGCGCTTTGCTTGCTGTGAAAGGGAGGTGACAACAAGCCTGGCCCTGAACAGGCAGCGTGGCATAAAAAGGAGAACGTTGGGCATCAGGGCAAACGAAATTAACACTCAAAATCCAAACAAAGGACTAGAGATGGGAGATGCATGGCACGGACTCGATTTGGAGGAGCAAAGGAGGGACAACCTGCAGGCAAGCAGCATGGGGAGCCATCCCTTTGGGAAGCAGGGAACAAGGGCAGCGTCCAGGAATGGGCTTGGAGACCCCCGGCGCTGGAGCCGGCAGGGACCTGCCCGAGCTCCGCTCACAGCAGGACACAGGGAATGCTGTTGGGCACCGCGGGGTCCTCGCACTCACTGGGTTGTTTTCTGGATTTCGAGGAGCCCTTGGATGACTTTTTGGGCTTCTTTATCCGCTGGTATTTCAGAGCTTCGAGCCTCTCAGGTGCAGCAGCGTCCCCGGGCGGAGATGGACGTTTTCTAGGAAGGAAAAGCAGACACGCGCCGTCAGCGGCTCCCGGCCACGCTCGGGCCTCTGGAGGTCCCCGGTGGGGGATCGGCCGATCCCAGCTGGCTCTGCCGTGGAAAAGGAAGAGGTGAGAAACCCGGGGCCGAGGGAGCAGGGCCAGCCAGGCGTGCCAGAGCGTGGGATGGAGGAAGTGAGGTGTCCCCGCTGTCCCCCTACGTCTCCTTCAGGTTTCCGAGCGGCGCCGTGACCCAGCCGGTGCCACCGGCCATGTCCAACACGGGCACCCCCAGCTCACCTGCCTGCCATGCCAACACTGCTAAACAAAACAGGACGGGGCAGATCCTATGTCCGATAAGGCATTTCTGGGAAGCAGTAGGAAACCCCTTGGGATGGAGAGAGAGAGAAAGAGACAGGCAGAAGCGGCACGGCAGCATCGAGACGGGCACCACGAGCCACCCGGGGCGGACAACACCGGCGCCACAAACAGCAGGGAGGCAGGATCCTGCTGGCCCTGCTCCCACAGCCAGAAAAACCAGGGGCCACACGACAGACAGGGACACCAAGGGCACACACCGACAGAGCCGGGAGAGGTACCTCGTTCCCAGGTCCCTGTGAGAAGCGACAACAGAAACGCGACAGCACGGGAGCGTCTGCTCCTGGAACAGCGAGAGGCTGCGAGCTGGAAATGGAAACACTGACAAGGTTTTATTGCGAGGACAAGGAGAGGATTTGCAAAGGGGTGCTTCCTGCAGGAGAGCCAGCAAGTGCAAGGGATAGTTTATTGGCTGTACCCCCTGAGGCACTCTTCTACAGGAACCAGCTCAAGGTGCAGTATCCTCCCCTTTGCAAAGAGATTTTTTGTTTTATTTCCTTCACTGTACCTGTTTTTCCCATCCAAGGCCTGGAAAGCACGACTGCTGTAGAGAGCAGAGCGTTAGAGGAAAACCTTTTCCTTAGGAGAGCGGGCAGTCCAGCTCTTATCTATAATACATCACAGCATCCCCCCTTCTGGCTGCTTTCCCATCTCCTTCCCCCTCTCCATTTTACTTCCACAACCCTCCAAGAGTCACCAGCTCCTAATGCCACAGAAGATGTCTGAGACCACAGGAATAAACCTGGGATAAACCCAAGCCACTTGCAGACAAGGTGTCCAGAGATGACAGGAAGCCTCCACAAAGCACTGCGATAAAGCCAACGCTTTAAGCCAGGCTCCAACAAGGAAAGGAGATTAAAACCAGCCTGCCTGCACCCTTCAGAGGAGGAGATGACTCTCTTCTGCTCTCACGACTTGGTCACAAGAGCCACACAGACGTCAGTGCTGAGGGCAGCTCCTACACCTGTTTGTGGCCGGGGCAGAGATCAGCAAACCCTGCAAGCCACAGGCAGCAGGAAGGCAGGAGGAGGAGCAGCCTCAGCTGGCTGCAAGAGGCAACATCAGCTCCTTCAGACTCCTGCTTCAGCACAGAACCACTGAGGATGATGTCACCCTGTCTGTGTGCCCCGTCCAGCACCGCAAAAACACTATGGCTGCTGGCGGGAGCAGCAGGGAAGGGCGAGGACATGGTCTGGAGCATAGACCCCGCAGTCCCGGGCTATGGTATCAGAGTACACCCACCCACAGAGAGTTTTGAACTCCTCATCTCCCCTGGGGTCCAGGCAGAGCCTGGCTGGCACTGAAGACACCCTGCAGGCTTTCCCACGTGTGCCACCACTGCAGAGCACAGCACGATGGCAGCGCTTCCCATCCCACATCCCAAGTGTCTCCAGAGCGGTGAAATTTCAGCTGGAGTGCACAGGCAAGGAGCTCCCAGGAGATTTTTTCCCCTTGGGGAGCAGAAGGGTTTTTGCTTTCATTGAAGATGAGTGTGATTGTGAAGCTTCTCGGTTCTGCTGGCAGCACTGGAGAGCACCCAGGGAAGTGCAGCGCAAGGTGAAGAAGCAGCTGAGCCGCAGCAGACGCAACAGAAACCCAAACACTGGGCACAGAAAAACTCCTTTTCGTGTTTCCCAACGCAACAGAGACGTCAAGGTGCTGAGAGCTCCCGGAGAGCCTCTGTTCCAGCTCCCAGAAAACCTCTGTTCAGCTCCCAGCAGAGCACCGCATCAGCCGAAGATGAAGCAGCTCATTAGACATGCCGGGAGTCCCGCTGGCTGGATCCAAGCTTTGCCTCGTCAGGAAGACGATGTTTACATTTGCAGAGCTCAAACACCTTCCCAAGTGCAACCAGCCTCCTGTGAGAGGTGCTGCCAGCAGCAGCTCTACCCTCTGAGCTGAGCCAACAGAGCCAGCCACGCACTCGCTGGCCGAAGGTCAGACCACAGTGACCCACAGGTCACAGCACGGCATTCCCTGCAGCAATTCCTGCTTGGATGGTCAGTAATAGGCTTTTCCCACTTACAGCCACCATTCTGTGGGGTGCACAGGAGCTACCTTCCTGCAGGTGCTTGGCTAATGGTGACCTCAGCTGCTCCAGCTCCATTGCCCACAGAGCTCATGTGTGCCAAGCCCTGAACACCACTGAACTCAGTGATCCTGCCACCATCCTGTGCACCTGCCTTCTTCCACCTTCTCCCACCACCCAAACAGTTTTGCTGCTATTATTAAAGCTCATCTTGTAAAAGTCTCTCGCTCTTTCCACTCTTTTTTCTTTCTAGGAAGAAGCTGTTGTGGCATGCTGACAAAATTAGACAGATTTACACGAGGGATTATGAGGAAATTGCCTGAAGCTCATTTCCACTAGTTCCCCGTAATTGGACTCGTATTTATACACACAAACATAAACAGTGAGTGCACTGAAGCCATGTGTCACCATAAATACTGTCTGACCTCTGGCAAGGCAGAGATACAGAGGGCAAAACGATGCTACTCAGCAGCCAAATTTTATCTGCTCTACCCACCCTTTATCTCTTCAAAGGGCTCAGATTCTTCCAAATTAATTTTCATTTTAAGCTCAGCCAAAAGCCTCTTCCTGCCCCCAGAGTTCACATTTTGGGCAGCTGCCCACGCACGAGGGAGATCTTCAACACCAACAGATAATACGTTCAGGGAGTCAGGTGAACTTCTCCTGGGAACTTCAGTGTAGAGCCAAGCAAAGGAGCTTTGAGAAGTGCACGTGAACTCCTGGTACAAACCTTCTGCCAGGCACCACCAACACTTGCAGCAGCAGTTTTCCTCGAGTCTTCAAAGGAAAACCTTCTGCATGAGCAAGTGTCTGGACTGGGAGGTACTGGAGAAGCCACAAAGGTACTGAAAGAATGTTCAAGAGTCCCAGGACAGGGAAAGGAAGTAGGGGAGAAGAAGTATCCAGCCCAACACACATCTCAGCTGCTCTTCTTCAAATGTCCTTCCATGTACGAAGCAAAGACATAAGGGAGAAGACCCCTGAAAGCATCGCTGACCTCTTTCCACCCCAAAAAGGAGAACCCATATAAAGGAAGGGTCCAGGAGGTTCAAGGACATTATACATATATATTTAACCTCATGGAGGTCTCAACACACATTCCCTGTCTCCTCCTCTCCTTGAGTCAAGACATTGACATCCAGGAATAGTTTGGGCATGTTAGAGCATCCACTTGGATAGAGTAGAGTATCCACTTGAAAGAAGCCCACTGTGTCCTTCAACCCTTCATCCTCCTCACATGAACTCTCCTACAAGAGGCTCCTGCAAGGCAGAATTCCCACTCTGCTCCGAGGCAGCGCTGGCTGCTGCCTCCATCCCGGAACGCCTGGGATCCTTCAGGGTGCCAGACAAACACTGCGGTGACGGCCCCAGCCCAAGGCTGCTGCTGCTGCCAAGGCACCGCCAGGAGGGAGGGAGCAAGGGGCTGGTCACAGCGGGGAGCACCCCGGAGAAGGGGGGCCCTTCTACAGGTCTGCAGACACCACAACTCATCTACACAACAGACTTCACCACCATGCTGACGGAGAGGAGAGAGGGCAAGGGAAACGGGGCCGGGCTGGACAGGAAGAGGGGGATACAGTCACGAGGAAAGGGAAGGGAGAGAGGAAGATAAATGAAAAACAGGAGTGAGAAAATAGATAAGGAAATTAAAGAGACTGAAAAGAAAAATAAAATAATAATAATAATAATAATAATAATAATAATAATAATAAAAAAGAGAGAAAAGAAAAACGCACTCAGACAAGCGGACTCACAACTTCTCCAAGCGGAAGGAGGCATGGAACACATGCAGAGGATCAGCACATGGACAGTCTTTAAAGGGGAACCTGTTTTCTTTCAAGCGGGGAGCGAGGGCTGCTGCTCCTCCCGCACGCCTGGCGCCGACATCCCTTCATCACTCAATGCTACACCACGGCCAAGCCCCCCAGCTCCCAGCACTGGCAGTGCTGCCCTGGCAAGTGGGGGTCTGGGGAGGCCCCCCAGGGCAGGCTGAAGTGCCGAGGGGCAGGGGAGAGCTTGGTGCCTCGTCTGTGGTTTTTGGGTTTCCCTCTGCAGGGAGGCACAGCCCCCTTTTCCCTGCTCCGAGATGCGCGCTGCATCCTAAGAGAAGAAGATGGGAGAGCTCTTCGTGCTGGCTCAGTGCTGGCATCATTGATCCCTGCCCATCCATAAAAATTTCCTGAGCTTCACCCAGCAAAAGCCACCATGCTGCAGCACAGAGCTCACAGGCTGCCTCTCCCTCTCTTCTCAGTTGCAGTAGAGAAAACTGGCTGGTCTGGTATAAAATCCCCGTGCTCCACATGCACTGACAATTTTATGACCCCAAATCATCAAGAAATTACTTGGC
Organism: Erpornis zantholeuca; assembly: GCA_013400515.1. Classification (NCBI taxonomy): domain Eukaryota; kingdom Metazoa; phylum Chordata; class Aves; order Passeriformes; family Timaliidae; genus Erpornis; species Erpornis zantholeuca. The sequence continues at coordinate 82,348 of VZTN01012354.1, forward strand.
TGGGCTCTCTACGGGATTCCTTGCTTATTAAAGTGAGATTTATTCTTCCAGCTTCCCATTTTTGGGGATAATGACTCTGGAGTTGCTCCTGTGACTGCAGCTCCCAGCAGCATCCTGGAGTAGGACACGCAGGTGCTCCCATCCTGCTGGGCAGTGTGACCCTGCTCCTCAAAACCCATCAGCCCATGGCAGCCAGCTCTAGAGCCGGCCAGGATCTGTGCAAGAGCCTCACCAACCTCAGACACGAGCCTGGACTCACCTCTGCTGTGCTAAAGCCACGTCTGCTCACGTCCCTAACGCTGCCGGAGCGGGGAAGCACCACAGGACAATCAGCCACGTCCTTATTGAGGGCTTCCCCATTTCCCAAAGAGCCTGGCACAGCCCAGACCTCACCAAGGCTTGGTGCCAGCTTTTCCTCCTCATGGGACACCAAGGAAAAACAGAAAGAGAAGGCGGCCAAGTGCTCAAGAGCTTTGGAGCTGCGAGGCTCAAAGGGGATGGGTTTTGTCATGCCGAGAGGATGGCTCCTCCAGAGAGCACACATCCTGGCCCTGCTCCCAACACCCCCTCCTCGCCAATCCTGCTCTCCCCACCCCAGGACAACCCTCCAGGTCAGCTGGAGGGATTCCCCTCTCCTAGAAACACCCCCTTGATTTCTCTAGGCATCCTACCTCTCTCTCATGAGGCTCTTTCCCAGCCCAACAAGGCTCCTCAGGCTGTTGGAGAGCATCAGCTGGACCTTGACTCTTCCCAAAGAAGGCAGCAAAGCTTGACCTTTTGTGAGACCTGTCCTAAGGAAGTCTGGGTACAGCCAGGCCCAACAAAGCCCATCTACAATCTCATCTCTCCTTTCACAGCCAGCCTGGCTGATGGCCAAACAGGTCAGTGTTGCCAATCCTCTGGGTCACAAATTACCATTATCCCATCTGGATTTGGCAATTCTAATGATATTCTTCTCCTTTTAAGGCCTGAAAACCATCTCCAAACTACGGCATCCCAGTTCCAGAAATGCCCATGGCCATCTAGGAAAACAGCCCCATGAAGGCAGTCCAATAGGAATTTTCTTGGAAGTGTCTTTCAAGATCTGCTTAGGGCTGTTTAATTACAGCTGGGTCAGAAGAAGTCAAAGATTTCTCCAAAGAAAATTTCAGGGATGGAGGGATTTTACAGTGACCACAATTGTGATGGGAAGGAAAGAACACCTTTCTGGCAGCCTGATACCATAGTTCTGCTGCTGCCAAGCATACAATCCATCTCAGGAGAAAGACTTCTTCCAGTTTCCATGTTTGAGGAGATTTGGGAAAGAGAAAACAGATCCAGGTACCGCTGGAAACAAAAGTCCACGTGCTGGACTGCAACTGGAGACTGATTTTTGGAGCCCACTCAGAGCACGCTGTCTGCAGCTGTCTGCTCCAGATGTGGCTGTTTTTCCTGGCTTTGGTGGGCTCCTCCTGGTTTGGATCATCCAGGACAACCCCACCTCAACACCACAACTCCAACAACCTCCCTAACACCACACAACCCTCGTGCACCCTGCCAGGGCCAAAGATGCCACATGTGTCACCGTCCCCCAGGAAAAGAAGGGTGACCTCCAGGGAGATGGCAGGTCGGCTCATCCCAAACCCCAGCCCTGAAAGGCAGGGGAGCAGTGTGTGCTGCTGGGAGGGGAAACCCAAAAGCCACAGAGACTGTGCGTCCAGAGGTGTTTCCTAGTGTTTTCGGATTCCTTATTCCCCTTTAAAGGAAGAGATGGTATTGGAAAAGCCCCTTCCGTGTCCCCTGTCATGCCCCGCTCCCAGCCACCCTCCACAGCACCCACACCATCCTTTCGGACATGGATCACCCTTACCTATTGAGCTGAGGAGAAGCTTGTCTCGACAACACTGCCCAGATAGCTGAGATTAATCAAAAACAAAGCAGTTATCAACACCCGCAAGGAGCCGAGCTCCGCAACACATCAGCACGTCAACAACTCCAAAGGAAAAAAGGAGGGAAAGAAACCAAACTGAAACACAAACAAAACGAGGCTGGAGAAGAAAGGGGGAAAGAAACAGAAGAGAAAGGAAAAGAAGAAACGAAAACGATAATCAACAAAGCGAATGGATACACTGCATAAAAGCACGGACAACAGTGCTGCTCTAACACGGCTCTCTCCTGGAGCTGGCTCTCCTTGGCACGCCCTGCTAGGAGACGTGGACCTGTGACTACATCCCTAACTGCATCGCTCCGTAGCTGGGTTTTCCAGAGGCTCACAGAAGTCATTTCAGGCTCGTTCAGCTGCTCTCCCTCCCCATCCTCTCTCCCCTGAGCCCTCCTTCCTTCCGTTCAGTGCCGGAGGGATTTGCTAAGGCCATAACGCTTCCAGGTACCAGAGGGCGGGAGTGAAATGCGGAGGGCACTGCGGGGTGAAACGCTGCCTCCCCCCTCCCCAAAACACAGCCTCTTCTCTGAACGCCTCCGACCGCGCCAGCTCCACAGGGCTGGGAGCCCTGGCCCCCGACTCCTCTCTGCCACAAGCCGGAGGAGGGGGCTTGACCCCACCAGACAAGAAGCCAGAATGAAGCGAGACGAAAGGATGGGACGAAAGCACGGCTACGGGGTCTAAGGTGCTGTGAAAGACGGAAGGAAAGAGAAGAAAAAGAGAAAAAGAGAGAAAGAGAGAAAGAGAGAGAGAGAGAGAGACGCTTTTGCCTGGAGCAACCCTGGTACCTGGAAAACCAGCCGCTACTGTCTAGTGCAGCCACATCCCTCTTTAGGGCAGGATCTGAGCGTGCCGGCAGCCTCCCGATCTCCGCTGGGCTTAGTTTATTTTTATTTTTCCTCCTCTCCTGACATGCTGCTGGTGTGGCTAAGTCCTTGATCTCTCCCTGCCCGCGTCCTGGGGCTGCAGCATCCCTTTTGCAGGTGGGGCGGTGACCATGATAGCTGTTTCTGTCATGCATTAAAGCTCTCTAGAGTCCGCGGGAAGGAAGAGGAGGAAGACAGAGGCGCGGCGGCGGTGGCCCTAACGTTCGAAGAAAGCCAAGAGCCAGCAGCTAGAAGAGGAAACAACCTCCAGTGACACCAGGACACTTACCTAAGCGAGCCAGGTTTTTGTACACCTGGTAGACGGCCCGTAGCCCGAGTCACAGCGCTCCCAGATTCCCGAGGGAGCGGGAAGGTCGCCTGCCTAAAACCCAGCGCTCTCGGGCGGCGGCCATGCAACCCGTGCCCGTGGCACCAGCCTCTGCCTAGCAAAGCCCGCGGGACGCCGTCTCCAAAAGGGATGCTGCAGCGTGCCCAGAGAGACCCTACCAGTTGGGATGGTGATGGCAGGGAGGGAGTCAGAGGGAGTGGGTGAGGCAGGGTGGGGGAAGCCAGGAAGGGGTCGGGGGCGGGGGGTCACCACAGGGCTCAGGAACTTACCCTGTGGCGGCTACCGTGGTGGTGGATGTCGGCTCCGGTTGCAGAATCTCCTCGCCAGCCCTCCTCGGAGAAGGGATGTCTCCGAAAACATCCATGGTGTCCACGGGCAGGGAGGAGCCCTGGGAGTTGGAGAAGCCAGCGCCCACGGGGGTGAAGGCGGTGGTCGGTCGGAAGCTGGGGCTGTCCCCACGGCTGCTTGGCGCCGGAGATCCCGTGGAGGACGGCGTGGATTTGCGGGAGAAGCTGACGGCCGCGGGCGGCTGCAGCGTGATCTCCGACACCTCCGTCTGCTGGATGAGCCCCGGGCGGGGCCGGGCGCGGGCGGTCAGCTCCGGGGAGCTGTTGCGGGAGCTCAGGGGACTTTGGGTCAGAGGAGAAAGCCTTGAAGGTTGTAGCACCACCTGATGTAAACTGGGCTCAGCCCTCCTGACCTGCCGAGGGCTGGGCCGAGGTCGGGGTTGGGGCTCGTACCACCTGGTGTCCAGGCTGAATGTGCTTGTGCCGCTGGGGCCGACGGGCTCGGACGGTTCGTGGTAAGGCAACACGGGTATGCCCATACCTTGGCTGGTATGTCTTAGCTGCCCTTGACATCCCATGGGTTGCATAGGTTTGTCCTGCCACTTGGTGGTAGTGGGCACGGAGGATTGACCCCTGCCCGGTGACTTGCCGGTCCAGCTCTTTGGTGCCTCCAGGGGCAGGATGCCCGAGTAGGACGCGGGGACCACCTGGAGGGAGGAGGGGGGCGGCCCCCGAGGAAGGCAGCCCGTGGGCTGGGAGCCCTCGGCCGCCTCGCAGGGCTGGAGCTGGTGGGGGAACGGCGCGGGGGCCAGCTCCAGGCTGCCGAAGGGGAACTCGGCCCTGCCCCAGGGCTCGGGGGACCGGCCCCCCGTGGGGGTCTGGGCCAGGGGCAGCGTGCTGTTGGAGGCATTCTCCCCGTTCTCCTCGGGGATGGTGGGGTGTCCGAAGGGCCCCTCGGGGGGCAGCGGCGGGGNCTGCTGCTGAGGTAACCGTAAAACTGGTGGTGGAAAGCCCGGGGGGCCGGCGGGCGGGCCTGGCCGGTGGCCTGCAGGGCGCCGGGACCCTCCAGCGCCCGGTGGAACCGGGGGCTGTATGCTGGTGGCTGAAGGTAGGACTCCTGGCTGGAGGAGAGAGGGGTGAGCTGGGCTTTCAGGGCGGTCACGGAGGCGGGGACGACGGGGTCGTCGTTCTCCTCGTCCGACTGCCTGAACTCGGGGTACATGTCCGTCTCCTCCACGAAGGGGAAGCCCTCGATCCGCCGTGTCTTCAGGGAGGGCTCCATCTCCGCCGGGTCCATGACGAAGCGCCCGTCCGGCCCGCGGCTGATGAGCTCGATCGGGGTGGTGGCCTCGGCTTCAGCCTCCGCCTTGGAGACGCTGTACTTCTTGCTGCTGATGGCTCGTTTGGTCTTCTTGTAAAGGGAGAGCTCCTTCTCCTTGGTGGGGCTCAGCATCCGCTTGGCCTGCGGGCCCTGGTCGTCCGAGGACTCCGAGGGGGGACGGAGCGTGCGGATGCTCTCGGGACTCACCTTGCCGGAAGACAACCTGGACCACAGGGGAGAAAAACCGAGAGAGGGGACGGTCACCGGGAGCGGAAAGGAGCTCTTCTCGCCCAGAACAACTCTGGATCCGGAAAACAAAGAGCTACCAGCTCTTGAAAGAGGAACCGCTGGGAGAAATTGGCAGGGGCTAACCGGGATGGCAGAGTCCGGCCAGCAGCAGTGCACAGCACCCCTGCTCCTTGGGAGGGCTGCTTGGAACACTCGGGGCAGAAAGTTCACACCAACACCTTGCAGTAAGCTCCACCAACACCCCAACACCTCGCAACAAGCTCCACCAATAACTTGCAACGAGCTCCACAGCCCCACAGGGAGAAAAGACACATCCCAAGCTCGCTTCCAACTCCTTCTGAAGCTTTCTATGTTCACCTGAGATATCCATGCCCAGGAAAAGCCTTGAGAAGAGGGACATCAGGCAAATGTTCCCTCCCACAGAACTCAGTGTCTCACTTGGAGACGCTGATGGATCATTTCAGACCCACTCTTTCTCCCATTCTCAAAACTCAGACTTTAAGCTGAGCTCCTCAAAAGGCAGAGAGCACCAGAACAGTTCCCTCATCCCTATCCAGAAAGCCTCATACCGGCAGGATTGAGAGGCAAAAGACAACAGATCCAACAGAGACAGTGGAAGTTATTGCAGTGCAGTGGATGAACTGAAAACAAGTGAGATTCAGATCCACCAGCACTGGGACATTTTGCAACAGTCCAGGAACCAAAGCATGAGGTGTCCACATCCCAGACTCTTGCACTCCCACAGGGAAGATGCTCCTGATGGTTTGCAGCTACACATGCTTTTGATGTGTACACATGCTCCTCCTGCAAGGAGCTGCGGCTACTGCAGCACCACAATCCACCACCTTTGGGCACATGTGGAAAGAGGCTTCAGCAGGGCACTCTTCAGGAGAAAAGATGAATTTCCCAGGAAAAAACAGAGCCAACAGAGAATGACTCAACTACACCGAGCTGGCAAGGAAGGACTCCATATGCAGCAGGCTAGTCCTTCTCCTGAGGAGCCCCTTCCAACTGGTGTGGAATTGAGTTCCACCAGCCAACTCCAGCTTTGGAAAATGTTCACAGATCCAGCGGGGTCATCTCTTAGCTCTGTTTGCTGCATTTGTGCCTGCTGCTTTCTGCTCCAAAGCCCATTTGTCCCTTGTGAACTGCTGTGCTCCCAAAAGTTCAGGAAACACCCAAAAAACAACTCATCAGGAGCAGCCAAATAAGGATGAGGTATTTCCATTTGAGCTTTGCAATGTAGGAAGGAGGCACCTTGAAGACCCCACAGCCTGGTGCCGCAGCTAAGACAGATACTTACGGGGACTCCAAACTCTTCCTGCAGTGGGTTATCGAGAGAGGAGGGTCTGGAAGAGAATAAAAAGGGGAAAGAAGAGAGAACGCTGAGGAGGCGCAACACGACAGAGACAACACAGACTCAACATCAAGACAACAAAAGACACTCAACAAGAGGCCAAGGTTTCATTGCTCCAGTGCTTTAATGGTTGCTGACAACAAACAGCTCCCGTCACAGGGTCCTGCCCGTCCTGCTGCCGCAGCCCCGCAGGCTGGAGGACACGGAGCCGCTTCCCTGCCCTCTCCAGCTCCCCAGCCGCCCTTTTCCCTACCAGCCACTCCTGCATGGAGGCTGCAGTCCCAGCTTTCGGGAAGCAGAGCGGCAGGGTCTCCTTTGGGGTCTTCTCTAGCCCAGCACTGCCCACTCCGGGTTGGGAGCAGCTGGAGAGCCCAGCTCCGCGGGGACCTGGAGGAGGTGAGCGGTGCCCCCCTGTCTGTGTCCCAGAGGACAGCCCAGCCCTAAACCCCGGCTCTAGGAGTTATCACCACACGGGAGAGCTCCCTCGGAATTCCCAGGCTAGTTTCTCTGGCGCCTCTTCACCCACCCTGCCTCTCCCGCTCCCGACCACGGGCGCTTTCAGGCACAGCCGAGGGAGGAAGTCAGGGCTTCACCTGAGGACGCGCACGGACGAAGAAGAGACAGACAGGGAAGAAGGTTACGACCACAACACAACCAGGGAGGGAGAAACGAGGAGGAGACAGGAAGGAGGGAGGAAGCACACTGGGAATGGACTCACCTTTCTTGCGCTTGAGCTTGCGTTTGCGTTGCTTGTTGACGAAGCAGGCGGCGAGTGTGCTGAAGAGGATGGCAGCAGCCAGGAAGCAGATGGTGGCAACGATGCCAGCCAGCACCGGGCGGGCTAGGCCCTCGTCCGTCAGGTCAGGCTGAGGGAAAACGTCTAAGGGAAAAAATATAACTCAGTGTTACACCTGCTGCCTTCCCCAGGGAGCTGCCACAGCGTGGAGACAGTGATAGTCTCCAGGAATGATGACCTCTGTAAGGACCCTGCTTCCAAGCCAGCCCACCCAGGGACAGCAATCAGTGCTGCTTCAGGGCCAAGGGGTTTAGTGATCTCACAACAGATCACAGATTCATAAGACAGTTTGGGTTTGAAAGGGCTGTTAAAGATCATCTAAGCCAAACCCCCCTGCAACAAGCAGGGACCTCTTCAACTAGACCAGGTTGCCCAAAGCAAAGTGATAAGCCTTTCTGTGCTAGCTGATGGACACCAAGGGAAGAAGCCTCCACACCAAACAAATACATATTTATGTCTGAACACACACAACTGCAGCAAACCTGCAGTCACCTCCTGGCTGAATAACCTGCTGCAGCAGCACAAGGTATTTCAGTGCTTCATCTGAGCTTTCCAATGAACACGGGGGTCCAAACCCTTATGTCACCCTTCTCTAACCAGGAGCACGTGCGAGCCCCCAGCAGAGCTCAGCTGCGGGCACGTGCGGATGCGCACCCGGCATGGCTCGGTGCTCCCGCCCTGTGCCACATCCAGGATCACCGCATTCCCCCACGGAGCACGGGCTTTCAGCCTGGGAGAGCGGCTGCCTGGGGCCGGGCACCTGCCAAACCCCATCAGAAAAACCGGGCGTGAGGAGCGAGGGCAGCGAGCGGGGAGGCTGCAGCAAGCTCTCCGCACCACACCGGCACCACTTGGGGGCAGAGAGAGACCGCTGCATCGCATCCGCCAGAGCCACAAAATCCGGGCTCGCCGCATCGCCATCCCCTCCCGCTGCCCTCGCCTTCCCCGGCGCCATCACCACCCTCCTCCGCCTGCCCCTGGGCTCGGGGAGCATCCTCCGAGCTGCATGTGAGGGCAACGCGCACCAACTGCGGCGCCTTGCAGCCTCCCGCTCGCAAAGCTCTTTCCCCCTGTGGACTCTGCACTGCAGTGCTACGTTTCCCTCTCTCCACCTTTTTTCATTCCCGTTTCCAGGCTGCGCAGTGCCCCGCTCGGAGCTTTGTTCTCCAGGCTCGCCGCAGAGCGGGGCTGCGCTGGGCTCTGCAGCAGCCGGCAGCGCCGTGCTCCGGGGATTTGTCCTCTCCTGCTCCCATCGGGAGGCAGCCTGGGGTCAGCGCCGTGTCCAGCACACCCACCTCAGCCCTGAACCGCCCCCCCCAGCCCAGCTCGCAGCCCCACGGCCAGAGGGGAGAAGAGGAGCCAGCCCTCACCTGTACTGGACACGCCAGCGACGTTGCTGGGTTCGCTGATGAGATCCTGCATGACCGCCAGCACACGGAACTCGTACCAGGTGTCCTGGAACACCAAACACACCCGTCAGGGCCCCCACGCGGCCTCCAGCCTCCTCTCACCACATCCTCCAACATCCCCAGGGTAAATAAAAACCTCTAACACCACTTTTTTAATGTTAGCAGGTCAGGCTTTTATCCTTGGCCAGGGGTGTGGGGACAATAAAATTCTGGCCTCCACCCAGACACAGATACAAAACTTTTTCATCTATTTTTATGTTTTTATCAAAGAAAAATCACTGTTCATTGGTTCTAAATTACACAATTCTCTTTCATTAATTAGTATTCTATCCTCTATTGGTTATTGATTTCTCGCTTCTTATGCTAATTAGTGCATATTTTTAGTATCTTTTTCCTCCTGTAGGGATTTCCCAACGTATACTGGGACTTTGTTCATCTCTCTAGCTTCTGGTTTCTGCAAAATGTCCTTGTGGTCCATAAACCCTACATTCCAACCTCAACAATACATCTTTCTCTCACAGGCTCTGTTCATTGAATCCTATCAGAGGGACTTTATCAAAACTTTTAAGTTTCTCAAGCTGTGCTCCTACAAAAGTAGCTTATGACAAAAAAAGGGTTATGACAACTTTGCCAAATGCTGGCTAAGAGTAGTTGAACAATAATACACTATTTATAATTTATACATATATTGATTATGATTACTTAACACCATTAACCAAAATTATTAAAATGCTCTATCTTTTCCAACACTCGCCCAGCTCCTTGAGGATCCAGGAGCCACTCCAAAACTTCCCCAAAGCTGTAGCAGATGCTGCAATATTATTACAGAACCACGAGGGCTGGAAAAGATCATTGAGTTGGGTGTGGTGGGGGGCAGCTCACCTGGGACAAGTCCTTGGCAAAGAACTCGCTCTCGGAGCCCGGGATGCCATCATCCAGGATCTCCCACTTCTCCGCCACGCGGAATTCCATGATGTAGCGGTCGATGGGGAAGCTGTGGTTGGCGGGAGGGAGCCACGACAGGAGGACGCCTTGCTGTGTCCGGTTGGCTGTTAGGCACCTCGGTGGGGTAACCAACACCAGAGGCTCTGGAGTTGTTACAGGGAATGCTGGGGACAGAGAAGAAGGAATAGGGACACCTTTGGGATGGGGCAGGGCAAGCACAGGAGATCCTCTCCCACTCGTGCCCCCGGCAGCCAGAAGGGCTACAGTGGTTCCCACATTCCAGGAGGTTAGGGCACGCCTCGGGAATCTGGTCTCTTATCACAGAAATAGAAAAGGGGATTTTCAAAAGGCACTGGATTTACAAGGCCATGACTCCAGGCCTTCCTGCTTCCTCCCACCTCCACCTGAGAGCCCAAAGGCTCTGAGCTGTATCTCGTGCTCTGTTAATACCTCCTGATCCCAGCTGAACTTAAGGAAGATCTGAAAGGTGACTGGCTCAGTACAGCTCTCCCATGCTGGGTCTCAGGACAAGCCTTCCAGAGCCTCATGCATCCAGTAAAGTCTACAAGCTTCATCCAGGACCCTCCACAAACTATCTCCTACATGGCTGGAAACTACTGCTGATGATGTTTGCCTCCATCTCCATCCCCAGCAGACAGAACACGGAGGAAGGCAAAGGCCTCCTTCTCCCCGCAACAGACCTCCCAAATCCCTTCCCAGCCCCTTCCCTTTTGCCCAAGGAGGACCTACCTAGAGTGTTCACAGTGACCACCTCACTGAAGGAGCTGGTGCCCAGCTTGTTTTGAGCCAAGACACTGAACTGGTAAGCAGTCTCTGGTTCCAAGGTATCCACCAGTAGCCAGCTGGAACCAGCTGGCACGGGGAGAGACAGCCAGTCATGGGGTCCAAACTGGGCTCTCTTCATCCTGCCGAGAGAAAAGGGAGAATCCTCAGGGAAGGTGTCTTTGACAGGGAGGACAAAGAGGCAGCATTAACTTCTTATGCAAAAATGGAGCTTTCCCGAGCAATGGTTTGGTTTGACAGCAGTGATGTGGATGGACGTGGGGCAGCCACTCGCCACCCACGAGCTGGCACAGGTCACCATCCCCTCGAGTCCCACCAGCTCTCAGGGGCACTGCCACCAGCTCTCCCCTCTGCCCTGAGATGGGTCAGGGACAAGAGCAGTGCCAACAGCCCCGCTCTGACGTGATCTCCACCAGTTTCCCATGGGCAAAAGTGGGAGCTGGAGCATTTTGGTGAGTGCTGCAAAGGGAACGGCTGACGCAGGAGACAGGCCCTGTTCCCATTTATACCTCGACATCTCCTGAGCCAGAGCCAAGTTCTCCCTCAGCTGTAGCCCTGTACATGTCATCCCACGAGAGACATTTAACTAAATCCCCATCTCTGCCACATTTGCACAAGTCGGGGGCTGGCAGCACAGCCTGGGGCACCACTCAGGGTTTGGCAGCACAGCAGAGGCACTGGCAGGGAGTGCAGGACAGAGCCTTTCTGCCAGGGCCTAACCACAAACCCAGGGTGAAAAATGCTCCCAGAGCCATCCCAGTGGCACCCAAGAGCATGCAGCCACCTCCACAAGCCGTCAATCCCACCGGGATCCCACATCCCAAAGCAGCACCAGTGCACTGCTCCGATACTGCAAGTACTGGTGCTCGTGCTAGAGAGATGCTTTAGGGAGCCTGAGCCCTCAGCTGCAGGTTTGGGTGGTGTCCACAGAGGGTTTGGGAAGGATTGGTGCAGATGGTCTATCCTGCACAGGTAAGGGGGCACTGCTGCAGCCACTGGCACACAGCCAGGTGAACCCACCCAGTGGGAAAAGATAGAGCAAGGAGAAACAATGCTGCTGTCCAGGGAGCAGAAGGTGAGGCAGAGAAGCGGCAGCGAGTCGTGGAAACGAGCAGGTCTGTGGAGAGCCATGAATGTGCCTTGTGCCTCAGAAAACCTCTGGATCACCGCAGCTCCAGCTGGGGCTACAGCTCCCAGGATCCCCCACCGCCACCGAGGCAGGAGGGCAGCAGGGCAGCCCCTCTCCTGGGCAGGTTTCCCTGCAGTATTTAATCCCACTGTCCTCACATCCCTCCTCCCCGGCGCTGCTGTGGGCAGGGACACACGAGAGAGGGGCTGAGGGTGGGGAAAGCAGAGGGTAAATGCAGCACTGAACGGGGAGAACCCCCTTGCAGAGGGAGGATGTGGAGCAGCTGGAATGCTGTGGTGGCCCTGGCCAGCCCTGGGGAGCAGGATTTGCATTTCCAGCCTCAACAACTGCGGACACGGGAGGAGAGCAGGAATCCAGAGGAAATGAAGCCATATTTGCTTGAGCATCCCACAGCCACAGTGGGGAGGAAAACGCACGGATGGCACTCTGGATGGCACTAGGTGAGCCAGCTGTGCCCCAGATCCCTGGTGCCAGGGAACAGCACATCCCCCAGGGATCACACCCCGGCGTCAGGGCAAGACGGGTCGCTGCCTCCCTGTCCAAAGTCCCCACAGCTCCCTGTGAATTCCCTAATGCAAGCTTGCTGCAAACACCCTTCCCTGCTGGCTGCTCTCTCCCTGTGGAGTCTGGAAGAGCCACGAGGAGGCAGGAATCTGAGAGCAGGCTGCGGAGCAAGAGCAGCAGCAGCTGCTGATGCAGCCATGTCTCCAGAGCAGAGAGGTTTAACCACTCCTTCCCAAGGACATTTTTATCAAAGCAAGGTCTGCACTGCTCAGCTTGCTCCTTCATTTTTCCTCCCTCTGCTCAATCCATTCCTTCTTTCTGTCTCCAGACAGACAACCCAGCCCCGGGCTGGAGCAGAGCAGAAATCATTACAGGCAGCGTCTCCCTCTCTCCTCTCTATCAGCAGTCTCCATCAGGGCAAATTAAGGCAAGGAAAGAACGAGAGAGCGAGAGGAAAGGCTGAAGAATGCCAGCCCAAGACTGAGAAGGGAAGGCATCACCCCCCTCCACATTTCCAAGGATGATTCTTCAGAAGAAGATGACAATAGCAGAGCCCAAAGCAAACCCCAGCCTTGCTGCTGCTACATTTCTCCCTCCCCTGCCCCGGGGGAAAGGCACAGGGCTGAGCCTGGCCCTGCTGCAGTAAGGTGGGATGCACCCACCAGCTTCGGGTGCTGGGTAGCACAGGAGCTACAGGAGTAAAGCCTCAGGGGCTCAGCCCCAGTGCCAGGATCTCACAGGGGCTGGTCATGATCTCAGCTGGGATTTAACCACCTCCAGGGAGCCACAGAGCAAGGAGAGAACATTTCTGCTTAGTCACAGCTCTTCCAGGACATGCTCTCTAAAGGTTGCATTTTCCATCCTCTCCCTGGCTGTTAAGCCTCATAAACAGTTTATCTTGAAATTAGATGCCAGAGGCACAGCTACATGAATGCAAAGCGTCTCCCGTGTACCACAAGCAGAGCAAAACCTGCTGGGGCAGACGGAGGCAGTGGCCAGCACAGGAGGGAGAGGAAACACGGGAACTACACGATCCCACCACCACCACCACCCATCTCTCCGAGGAACCCCGAGGGAGCTCAGCCCTGTAAGGCCCACGGGCACAGAGCCGGGAAACGCCACCTTCCCCACCCTCCTCCCCCCGGCTGCTCGAAGCTCGGGTCGGCTAGGAAGGAAAAGAAGCAGAGAGCAAAGCATGCCAGGATGACTCACAGAGGGCCGTACCAAACTGAGAAAGTCTGCTCGTATCCACCGTCATAGCCAGGCTCCCAGGAGACGTTGGCTGAGGTCATGGCGGCCACGACGTGCACGCTGGTCGGGGCGTGAGGGCTTGTCCCTGCGGAGAGAGGGGACAGCTGAGAGGGGAGCAGGACCAGGGCTGGAAAGGGTCTTCTCCCAAGCCATGGTCTGAGGTCTCTTGCACCAAGCCAAGGCCACTGGAATTCCTGCTGGAAATGGCAGCAGGACAGGTGGCCAAAACAACAGCACCGAGAAAGGCAACTCCAGCAAGGAATAACATTTAAAGGAGGCAATGCTCTTAGAATCATAGCGTGCTTTGGGTTGGAAGGAACTTCAAAGGACATCTACTCAAACCCTCCTGCCATGGGCAGGGACACCTTCAACTATCCCAGGTTGCTCCAAGCCCTGTCCAACGTGACCTTGAACACTTCCAGGGATGAGGCAGCCACAGCTTCTGTGCCAGGGCTTCACCACCCTCCCAGGGAAGAATTTCTTCCAGTATCCCAAACTGTCTCTCAGGTTAAAGCCACTCCCTGTTGTCCTGTCACCACAGCTCTCCTTGTGGGGAGCATCCCCACCTCCTGCCTTGCCTGGGGGGGCTCTCCCCAGGCCCCTTTCCCCCCTGCCCGTACCTACGACAGTCAGGTGGGTGCTGGCAGTAATGCTTGCGACAATGTTGGTGGCGACGCACTCCCACTCGCCGTGGTCGTCCTTGCCGAGGGAGCGGATCTGCAGGGTCCCTCCGGGCAGCGTGTTGTGCTTGCTCCTGCTGGGCTTCCCTACCTTGGGCAAGGAGCGGGGTGGGGAGCCAGGCAAAGAGAGAAAAAACACGACTCAGCAGCGGGTTGTGGGGCAGGGCGAGGCGGCGGCGGGGTCACTAAGCTACCTGCGCGGCCCAGGGGACACCGCCGGCCACCGGCAGGGGATCTGGTCTCTCCGTTCGTGGCAAGGCAGACGGTTCCCCCGTTTCCGAGAGGACCTGGGGGGCAACGCGAGAGGCATGTGTCAGGAGGCTGCTGCTCAGCACTCACACACAAGCGGGAAACCCCACGGCACTCGCACGGACACCGAGCCCCGCGCCAGGGCTCAACCTCCGGCATCCAAAGCTGAAACCGCTGCGGGGAGGGGCACCGGCCACCCCAGCAAACCCCCTCCCGGGATGGGGAAGGCAAAGGATGCCCCAGGAGATGCCCGAACTTCCTCTCAGCCTCAGTCAGTGCATGATGAGAGGCAGGACCCTTCACGTCACAGGTCTGGGCAGCAAGGGCCCCATGGGGATGTGGGAGGATAGCGTGCGTGGAGGTGCCTGGAATCTCTCAAGCCGAGCGGAAGGATGGATCTTGTAACAACTCATCTATGCCCATTGGCCAAAGTTGTGCAAATCCCATGTTGTCCCGAGTCCTCTTCAGCTGTTCTTCAAGTGGGGCACTCTGCTGATCAACACCAGGACCCACAGGTCGATGCAAAGCAGGAGGAGCAGAGGAGCCCATGGACACATGGGGTTACCAGTGCCAAGCCCAGGAGTCCTTCAAGAGACTGGTCAGCACTGGTGGGCTGGTGGGAACAGAGGGAGTTGGCTTCTGCCACTGGAAACTGAGCCCAGCTGGAGTCAGCCCTGACTGGAGTTGCAGGGGCTAAGCCCAGAGCCACAATGTGAGGAGGACCACCAGAAGGCACAAGTGGGATTGGAAAGAAACCTGACTGAGACTGGTGAGGGCACAGAAAGAAAAGGAAGATGGAAAAAAAGACTAAACAAAAAAACAAAAAACCTTTAGGCTGGTCACTTGCAACGTGTGTAAGCCATGGTCCTCCTTATGCTGCTAAAATGGACCAGAGATCCAGCAGCTCAAGCCACAAGGATTGGGGATGGCCCCACTGGGTGACACAGGGACCCAGCTCACTCTCAAGAGCCCTAAGAAGGGCATGGAAGGAAGTTCCTGACAGCAGGACAAAGAGCCCAGGAAGTCTCCTGTACAGTGGCTTTCCTATGGGAGCAGTAAAGGTGGAAAGCAAGGGGAAGGAGGACTGGAAAGCCCTCGCTGCTCCCAGGCAGTGCCACCACACCCTGCTCCATGAAAAGGGACATCTTGAAATCTTTACATCCAGTTCAGGATCATAAAAACACCTTCTTCCCAGGGTCTTTGAAGTCACAGGGCAGTAAAGCAGCTGCTGGCTGGTCCAGACCCCAGGGTGTGCTGCGGTGACACATCCCCTCCCTCCACGGGAGGTGTGTGCTGCGAGAACGGCATTGCCACGGCTGCCACGCCCTGCTGGTGTCCACCTGGGAGCCAGGCGAGGAGGAGGCTGTCCTGTGGGCAGTGCTGGCGTGGCAGAGGAGAGGGCTGGGGCAGGGGCAGTGTTTCAGCTTTGTGGATGCTGCCGTGTCGGTTTCCCAGGAACACTCGGTGGCCACAAGCCGGGCTTCCCCCACCCACCTGCGGGACAGGACGGCAGTGGCTCAGCCCAAAGCGAAGCAGCTGTACCTGCAGTTTGTTCTTACCGGGACAGAGTGTGGCTTCTCTGTCTGCAATATTCACCAAAAGCCAAAGGCACTGCAGATTTGTCTGGCAGGCCGGGTACCTTTCTCCAGGCGATGATGGGAAAGGGGTCTCCGGCAGCAGCGCAAGGAATCAACAGCTCCCTCCCTGCCTCCTGTCTGTACTCCCAGCCTGGTAGCACCGTGAAATAGGGGGGGTCCTGCAGCCAACAGGGAAAACAAGGAGTGTCAGCCCGCCCAAACTCCCATCACCAGTACCAAGCCTTTTCCAAACCAACCCAATCCCCATTCTGGGTAAGGTTGAGGCATTGCAAGGAAAATTGTGTGGAGAACGTTTATTAAGGAGCCTTCATGGCACACTGAATTACACACCTGCAGGGAGATTCTCGCCACAGAGCCACTGCACTTGAGCACATGGAATCCCAGAATGGTTTGGGTTGGAAAGGACCTTAAAAGCTCATCCCATTCCCTGCTGTGGGCAGGGACACCTTCCACTATCTCAGCTTGCTCCAAGCCCCGTCCAACCTGGCCTTGGACACTTCCAGCAATGAGGCAGCCAGAGCTTCTCTGGGCAACCTGTGCCAGGGCCTCCTCACCCTCAACGGATAGAATACCCTCCTAATATCTAACCTAAATTTCCCCTCTTTCAGTTTGAACTCATTACTCCTCATCCTGTCACTACAGATGAAGAATCCCTCTCCAGCTTCCTTGCAGGCCCCTTCAGGCACTGGAAGGCTGCTGCGAGATCTCCACACAACTTCTCTTCTCCAGGCTGAGCAGCATCTTGCTTTTTTACCTCCTCGAAACAGGAAGAAACCCACCCACATCACATCAGCCATCAACCTGATTTCCTCGCCCCGGCAGCCGCCCCGGCGGATGTGTGTGTCTGGTACACAAAGCGTTATCGTGAGAACCTCGGCGAGACACCATGAATCACCACGGCTCCCTCCCAGGCACAGGACTCCGTGTTCAAGGAGGGAAGAGGCAGCAGCTCCCACCCCAGCTGCACCAGGAGCCGCACTGGGAGCCCAGAGCGCCCCGGGCGCCGCACGCACCCGCAGCACGTGGAGCTCGAATCATCCATTTATTAAAACCCTCCTGAACCCAAACCCAGGCCAGCAGGGCTAAGTGTTTTGTTGGCAAAGGGGACATTCCAGGGAGATGTTTCCTCAAACCACCCCAGTCCAGTGTCAAAACCCGTGCTGCTGCTCGGGCGGGACATTTCCAGCTACAGCAGACAGGGTGCCCCGGGGGTTTGCCTGTGCTGGTGGGAAGCACATCACCAACCACAGCACAGACACGCCTCCCCCTCGAGCCTCTGCTCTTCCCCACACAACCCTGGGAGCTGCTCCTGGCACAGGAGGACACTGCTCCCGGCAAACCCACGGGATTTTGGCAGGAGAGTTACCTTCAGTACCAGTCGGGCAGGGGGAGACTGGCCCATCGTACCCAGGGCGTTATAAGGCACACAGGTGTAAGTGCCGAGAGCATCTTCAGTGGCCTCCTCGATCCGGATCGACCCGTCCTCCAGCAGGTTCCAGCCAGCATACTGCACAGGGAGAAACAGGGAGCTGACTTATCCAACACCCACCACAGCTCCTTATTTCCCCTTCAGCCAAGCCCCCCACCCACACCCAGGGCAGCCGACACATCCCCAGGAGATGCCCAATCCCACTCCCAACATCCAAAGCATCTCCTCGACATGGAGAGGAAACTTGGGCAACATCAGCCCATCCAAGCACAGCCAGGCTCCTTCACGTAGCCCAAAAGATTTAAGATCAGAATCTAACACTAAATAAAACTTGTTCTGGAGTGGACAAGACAACTCCACCTGGAGGGCTGAGGGCACCAAGGACCAGGAGGACACAGCAGCAACAGCTTTAAATGGAATTAAAACTCCAAATCGTTAATATTTAAGCAAAAAATTTAAAATATTGAGCTTTTTCTTTAAATATTTAATGGCTAATATCCTCGCTCAGACTATTAAACCATGATTAGAGGAAGATGTAGATTTGTTAAAAGGGTCTCTTAACCACCAGTTGCCATTGGAAAAATAAACCAGGGCCATCAGGAGGTGACTTTAGGGGGAAGCAGGGGTCAGGTCAGGGAGACAGAGTGTCCACAGGCACCATGGGCTTCACTCAAGAACTGGAATAAACTCTGCCCACAGCCAATAAGGAAAAGCAGCGTCATCCCACCCACGAGATTCCTCTCTCCTGACAGACAGGGACCCACAGGGTGCCTGGTGCTGCTCACTGACATTTGCTGAGGACATGAGGGTCCAAACCCCTCTGTGCCAGGGTCTTTGTTACCTTCTCGATTCGCAGGGGACGCCCATCCTTGTTCCACTTGACCAGCGTGACCGGGGGCTCCGCCTCGACCGGGCAGCGGATGTACCCGTGGATCCCGATGGGAACGTAGATGATGGGGGGCATGTTCACCACGCGGGCAGGATCTGGGAGAGCAGCAGCAGCAGGTTAGCACAGGGAGAGAGCCCATCTCTCCCCCCCCACAGCCTGGCTTCAGAAGATCTACCTCACTTTTGTAATGAATTCCAAACCCAGCACCACCCTGGCTCTCGCAGGCTGTTATCCCAGGTTCGCTACACACAAATCCTCTGGAATACCTGGCATTTCTGGGAGGCTTTGCTCATGTCATGGGTGTTCCTACCTGAGGCTCATTAAAGACTGCATTTAAGAAGAAATGTGAGGTATGCTTGCCCCCTTGCTTCCACACTGACTTGCGTCCTGCTTGAGCCCGCACTGCTCCACCACAGCACAGCACGTGCCAGGTGTGGTGCACGCCCAGCACAGCCTGGTTTTACACACCAGCAATCAAAGCTATTTCGACTGCCAAGCCTTAAAACACACCCAGAGGGGAAAAGGGATCCATGTCCAGGCTGCCACGAGTCCTTTACCTCCCATATCTGGGTCATGCTGAGCATCAGACACCTCACCCTTTCCAAGATGCAAAAACCTTAAAATACGTATCTAACCCCCCCTCCACGCTGCACCACCCACGCAAGGAGGTGTCTCGCAATCCTCCAGTCTAGAATGTGTCATTAACAGCACTTCTAAGAGCTTTTTAATTAAGTGCGAGTGGGTTGAAGAGAATCTAGACTTTCTTTAATAAGAAGCTTTTTAAAAAAATGTTATTTTTAATAAGAAGAGTGAGTATTTCTACAACCTCGTCTAGACACCGACAGCACGAGGTTATGGGAAAATCGTGATGGGGCTTACGCTGCATGATGGGATAAATGTGGGGGTTTTGGGGTGCAGCATCCCCACACTGCTGATGCAGAGTCAGGGGGGTAAACATTAAGGTGCTTAACAGGAATGAGTGGAAGATGTGGGGGTGTCCTCTCCTTATTGCTTTCTTGGGGCAAAATCGACAGAGTTTGGGAGCTCTGCTCCCAGCACATCAGCCCAACCACTCCCTCAAAGCACGTGCCCCCGGCAGTGGCACCATAACCCAGATTGCCCAGTGCCGCATATGGAGCAGGCTTTACCCCCCTCTGCTTAACTCCACCTCTTAGGAAATGTAATCAAGGACTCCAGCAGTGCGGGAGAGGGTAATGGGATCGAGCCTTTCACTACTAGGTCACTGGCCGGGGGCCAGCTCAGCCCACTGATGACCCAGAGCTGTGTCCCCACTCGCTTCGGAGGGTGGGAAGCTCCCTCCGGAGGCATCAGCCCCGGTGTGGATGAGGTTTGCTCAGAAGGAAAAGGGTTTGTGGCACCAAAAGCGAGCACCCTTCCTTGTGCCGAGGCCTGGCTGAGCAGCAGATTGTCCGAGCGCTGTTTTCCCTGCCATTAGAGCTATTTTTAACAGCTATCAGCCCTGACAAGCGGCCCTGGATTAGCAGCAGGGCAGATTTAATGGCCTGAGGCCACAGGCTTTCCCAAGAGCCACCCAGCCGGGCACATCCGAGCCCCAAAGCACGTCTGTGCCTGGGCACAGCACCACTCACACCGTCCCCCTGCCCGCTCTGCCCCTTCATCCATCCCCACAAGGACCTCCCAGCAGCTCCCCGCTAACCACCACTAGGTCTAAAGGCAGCAGCAGCTCTAAGGCAGCCTTGCAAAACCCACGTTGAGAGCCCACTTTGCTCAGGCCCTTCTTTCATTATGAAATAAAAGCGCCGCAGCCTTTCGGAGCAGAGCAATACTGCAATTGGAGCGGCGGCAATTGAGGCCATTACTGTGGAATGCCACAGGATGCCGGTGGCACACTACCCATTACCGCCCGGGGATTCCGGGAGAAGGAGCGAGCGAGCGTGGGAAGCAACGCTCCTGCTACAGCCCTTTCTCCCCCGCTTGTTTAGATCGCTTACCGCCTGAAAAATGTGACACGCCGGGCTCCGGAGCTCGCGGAACGAGCCCCCATCATGAACGCCAAAAAACGCACGTTGGCACCGAGAGCCCCGAGCCGGTGCTTCCCAGCAGGGTGAGGACAGCGAGGGAGCAGCCACGGGATGAGGCTCGCCTCGTTAAAAAGCCCTTGTAGCAAAGGTGGACACCGGTCCCAGCTGAGCATGAGATGTCACTCAGGATGCTCAGAGCATTTGCTTTCTTGTCTCCCACACCCACATGGGATGCTCTCAAGCTTTTGCGCTGAGGATGATTCTGTGTTCATCCAAAGGCTGCTGTCACATCAGCCTGATTCTCCCAGTGTCACACCAGGACACCAGAGCCTCTGGGGCTGCCTCGGAGCCAGGTGTTCTCAATCCCAGCCCCATCCCTGCACTCACACTGCACTGTCAGGTAGGCAGAGGCCGATGGCGAGCGGCCCAGGCTGTTGCTGGGGATACAGGTGTATTTTCCAGCATCCTCTGGCTTGACACGGAAAATAATCAGCGTCCCATCGATCAGGATCCGCACCCTCAGCTTCAAGTCGCTGCGAGAGGAGAGGAGAGGAGGATCACGGGGAGAGCCAGGGGCAATGCCCAACACAATCCCAGCTCCCAGCACAACCCAGGAGCAGCAGCAGCAGCAGCAGCAGGAGGAGGACATGCTGCTCCGCCAGCTATGAACTCACTTCTTGAAGTAGACGTTCTCCTCCTCCCAGTACCACAGGTAGGTGAGGTTCCCAGGATACGCCTCGGCCTGGCAGGTGAACAGCGCATCCTGGGAGATGTTGACCGTGATGTTCTCCGGAGGGGAAACGATAAAGGGAGGTCCTGGAGGGGGGAAGAGGAAAGTGTCATTCCCAGAACTACAGGTGTCCCCACAAAGGTTGCTCAAGCTCAGCTCCATCACAGTGTTTTGGCTGGGAGCTGCTGGAGGGCTTCAGGGCAGGGCTGGCCCCAATCCTCTGAGAACCACAGTGACCTTGTTATTCCCAACCCTTTCCCTAATCTCTACAGCATTGAGGAGGGGATCCACAGCCACAGTGCTTCTCCCAGGGCACACAAGGACACCTCTCCCTTCATCCCCAGCCTGTATCACCCACAGGAAAAATCCAGGGGGAGCACAGCAAACCACCACAAAAGCAGAGCAGAGGACACCCCGTGCTCCTCTCTCCGCCGGTAGCTGTTGACCTAATTAAAGATTTATTTAATAAGAGAGGGAGCAAGGAGCAGGAGGCCTGTCATGCATCACCGCTGTCTGACGAGGCGCTTCATGACAGCCTCAATCTTTTCCCCGCTTCCCAAACAAAACCGAGCTGCCATCAGGGCCTGGCTGCTCATCAGCTCACGTCCCAATTAAGCGGATTCCTCCATCCTACAAACCGGATGGAGAGCCGCGGGGCAGCCAGCACCATGCCAGGCACGGAGGCCTTGGGGGAAGCTCTGGGGTGGCACCACAGCCCCGTGGCTCGTGGAGATTCCCCCCCCATGCTGGTCTCCCCGGGGATGCCGAGGAGCTGGAAGGTCTCACCTTGGACGAGCAGGCGCGTGGTGTGCACAGCCTCGCCCTGGATGCTGTAGGCCCGGCAGGTGTAGGCACCTCTGTCCTCCCGGCTGACCGAGAGCACCGTGAGGCTCCCGTCGCTCACCTGGGAACAAAGGAAGGGCCTGGAGCGTGGACAGGGACCCCCAGGGGGATGGGGGAAGACCCTCCCTGCTTCCCACGGCAGAGAGCTGCCGGCGCATTTAGGGCCGGATGAGAGACGGGTTTCCCCGCGCTGCAAGACTTGGGATATTAATAAACCAACACACGCGTTTGTGCTCGACGCCAAGGGGAAGGGAAAAAAAAAATCATAAAATAAATAAATAACCATCCCAGCGCATTCATCTCCCAGAAGTGACTGGCAGGCAGCAGGCTCCAAACCGCTCCTGCCAAGCACCCTGGCACCACTAGAGCTTCACAAGGAGCCTTGCTGGAGCATTCCCTGCCCCTCAAGGACCTGCTCCATCGCTGGGGGATGAGGGGGAGACTCCAGCTTGGCCACTGCCCTCCCTTGTGGGGCCACCTCTCAGCTGGAAGAGGAGTGGATGGATCCCCCCTGGGGACACAGCAGAAGGATGGACAAGGGGACTGTCACCCCTGGGGCAGCAGCACCCCCATGCAAAGGGAGGCCTCCCAGCCAGGCTTCCCCTCCACCTCATTCTGCCTCATCCTTCTATTTCAATTAGTAACAAATGATTCCTAATTACTCTCATTAGTGCCTGTGCTGATTCCAATGCCTGATTTACCAATTACAGCTCAGGGGGGAATCTCTGCCTGGGAGCCTCTGGGATGCAAAAAGGGTCCTGAAGGGGAGGGGAGGAGGGGAAATCCTCTCTGCTCAACCCTCCCCTGCCCCATCCCTGCCCGGGGGAACACAACCCCAGGCTACAGCCCCCGCCCCATCCCCAGGGTCTTGGCCCCTGGGCTGAGTCCACAGGGAGCACAGTGGGTGCAGGAGTGGGGCTGTCCCAAGCACTTGGGGGTTCTCCAGCCTGCACCCAAGGGCTGGCAGCGTTACAGGCTGCTGCTCAGCAGGGATGGGGTGGGGGGAAACGGGCATGTCACCAAGGAGAAGTGCTGAGGAAGCACGGCTGGCTCCAGGCGCGGCGGAGCCGCCGCCACCGTGGTCCCGTCAATACTGTCCCCGCCAGCTCCCAGCCGTGGAGTCCCCACGGCAGCCCTCCTCCACCTACCTGGTACTTGCCATTGGCACCCAAAAGGTCTCCCTCTCTGAGCCAGGTGACGATGGGCTTGGGGTTCCCGAACGCCATGCAGGTCAGGGTGACGCTGCTGCCCTCCTTGGCCTCTACGTACTGCGGCGGGGTCTCCGTGAACGTGGGGGGAGCTGGGGGCACAGGACACCGCCGTGACCCCCGGGTCACCCCTGGCCACTGTGGGTCTGGGGGCACACGGGGACGGAGGGGAGGCTGCTGCCTGCACACGGGGGATGCTCTGCACATCCCCACGGCGGGGCTGGGACCGCCCCAAAGGCGAACGGGGCTGCGGGGACAGGGGTGTCCCTGGGGACACCGACCAAGAGGTGCCACACCGCACCCCAGCCCTGTCCCCTCTCCTCCCCAGCAGCACCACGTCCTCCCCCCACCCCGCTGCACATTAACTCGCTATTGTCAAAACATGGGAAAACACCGCAGTGCAGATCGAAAGGCTCCTTCCTGATGAAAGAGGCTGGCAGGATTACAGCCCGCCCCTAATTACCCGCGGTTGTTAAAGCCCACTTTAGAGGAAGACAGGTTGGCAATTTAATCTGCTTGGGGAGAAAAAAAAAAAAATTTGGGGAAAAAAAAAAAAAAAGAAAAGGAATTATATTTTGTTTCTCCCCAAATGATTTTTATTTTCCCCCTAAGAAAATTAAGCGTTGTAATGCGCTGGGGGAAAGCCACAGCCCTCACCCTGAAAGCAATTCCTCGGGCTGGGAGGATTATGGTTATTATATTGTTATTAAGCCCCTGCACACCCCGTGCTCCATAAAACCCCAAAACTGGCCCATTTTGCCAAGGGGAGGGACAGGGCATCTGGGGCCATTTCCAGCCCCTCTGGCTGGTGGTTTGCAGGATCCGTGCACGTGGTGGAGGTGAGCCAGGCACCACCATCCTCCTCCTTCCTCCTCCTTCCTCCTCCCCAAGCCCTCGGAGCTCATTAGCAGGCAGGGGGAAAGCAGGAAGCGGCAGGCAGGGATGGGGCTGGTGGCCTGCACAGCCCCACTTGCAAAGCTCCCGCTCACTAATTGGGCTCAATTAGGTGGCTCTGCTCTGTGCCACAGCACAGCCATCCCCCCCAAAGGTTAAATTAATTGCTCAAGGTCAAGGCAGGGCCAGCAAGGAGCTGCCAATGACCACATCTCTCCAGCCACCCCACTGCAGCAGGAGAGGCACAGCCCTGCTGCTGGGCTAAAAATAAAGCTCTCTTTCCTGATGTGGAGAATGACAATTTGCTAATTAGTTTAATATACAGCCTTAATAAAATGGAAAAGTAATTTGAGTAAATCTGAATTTCAAGAAAACAGAGATTTGATTTTCTGATCTGTTTGTCGAGAGGAGATTCATTCCCAGCCCTGGTTCTTGATGTCTCTCTTTTAAAACAAGCTCCGCGTAATTAAACCGAGGAATCCCTAATGAAACTTTGTCCCTTTTGAAGTCACACCCTGGCTGGAGCAGCCAGCCTGGATGGCTTCGGGCTCTCGTGTGTGCCAGGCACAGATGCCACTGAGGCCCAGCATCCACCAGACACCCAGCACACACCAGAAATCCATTCTGGCACCGCACCAACGCCGCAGCCCCCGCCCCACTCACCATTGACCGTGAGGTGGACCCAGCTGCCGTTGTGGAAGGTGTCGTACTGCTGGTCCAGCATGAGCACTTTGCACTCGTACCAGCCCTGGTCCTCGGAGCGCACCTGCTCAATGCGCAGGGAGGCTTTGTCGTGCAGGCTGGCCCGGCCTGTGGGAGAGCACAGCGTTGGCACCGTGTCCCTGACACCGGAGCAGCCCCCGGAGCAGTACTGCTGGGGACTCTGCATCCCAAACTGGAGCATCGCTGCAGGGGACACCCCATCCCAAACTGGAGCAGCCCTGGAGCATCACTGCGGGGGACACCCCATCCCAAACTGGAGCATCACTGCAGGGGACACCCCATCCCAAACTGGAGCATCACTGCAGGGGACACCCCACCCCAAACTGGAGCATCACTGCAGGGGACACCCCATCCCAAACTGGAGCATCACTGCAGGGGACACCCCACCCCAAACTGGAGCATCACTGCAGGGGACACCCCATCCCAAACTGGAGCAGCCCTGGAGCATCACTGTAGGGGACACCCCACCCCAAACTAGAGCATCACTGCAGGGGACACCCCACCCCAGACTGGAGCAGCCCCTCAGAGATCACCACTAGGGACCCCCCATCCATCCCAGTGCGGGCACCGTCCCAGTTTGGGGCTGGCCGAGCCTCACGGCGTGGTTGTGGCCGGTGGTGCCAGGCCGGTGGTGCCAGGCCGGTGACACACTCGCCCGTCTGGGCACGGCACAGCCAAGCTGCCAGGGCCAGGCAAGGTGCCTCGAGCGGCGTCTGCCCACGGCGACACCGGCCTTCTGCTCCCAGCCGGGGGCTGGCTGCGGCACAGCCGGCACGCAGGCGTGCCCCAAAGCTTTTCCCCGCCTGGGAGACTCCCAGAAAGCAGGACAGCCCTGAGCTGACCCTGTGCACAGCCCCAAAAACTGGGTCAGGAACAAAGCAGCCCAAACCTTCCACCCTGGTGCAGTGGCCACCGGGCTGTGGCATCACTCATTCATGAGCTGAGTTGGTCAGGGCTCAGCTGGTGCATTTTCCCTGCTGCATTTCTTAGGGAGCAATTTGGGCAGAGAGCCCCGTAAGACCCAGGGAAGTTCTCCAGGACAGCATTCCACAGGGAAAGGGATACCACAGTGGGTCTGTCCTGCCACACCAACCTCCTCGGGGCTGGTTTCCAGCTCACAGATCCCACCAGAGGACACCGGCCACGTGTCACAGGCAGCACATTGGCGAGCAGCCACATGAGTTCTGCAGCTCCAACCTGTCACCTCCGCCCAGCACGTGGCCCTGGCTCCATCCCCACAGTCCCCCCAGCGTCCCTTCCCGGGCTCACAGCTGCTCCAAGGCACAGCGGCGGCAGCAGCAGCCACCGCCACCACGCGTCACCCTGGGTTTCTCTGCCTCGCTTGCTCCCGTCCCACGCAGCCCAGCTGGCTTCCTAACGCTGCTGCTTAATTAAAACCAACTGGGTGGAAAGCGAGCAACGAGAGGCAGAGCCCGCCTGGTTTCCGACGGAGGAACGGATGGAGCGGCACTGCGCATCCCGGGCCGTGCCGCAGCCGGGACCTGGCACCCTCCCCTCGTCCCCCTGCGCCCCCAGGACTCACCGGCATACTCTGGGTCGACATGGGGAGGGTAAAACCCAAACTTGATGAAGATGGGGATGGGGACGCCGAACTTGAACCACTCCACGACATAGGGAGGGGGCTGTCCCGTGAGCGGGTGGATCACGTCGCATCCCAGGATCACGCTCTCGCCAGCGCGAGCGGTCACGAACTCGGGCTCCTCCCTCGAGCCGAGGGCACCTGCGAGGGGGTGAAGGAAGAATCTGTGGCTGATCCCACTGCTGGTCCCCAGCATCAAATCAGGACCCCAGAAGAGCCACAGCAGAAGCAATGCCCGTCTCCAGCCACCTGACTCCAACAAGGGCAGCCCTTGGGTCTCCCTTGCCCCAAAAACAACAGGAGGACCCAAACCCTTACACTCAGCTCTAAGACCACCCTGAGCTACCACAGGAGTCAGGACAGTGGCCAGCAGCACCTCAATGCCCCAGAACAGCTTCCCAACCTCTGCACTAGGGTAAGGGTAATGTCCAGTGACGCCATAAATGTTTCAAGGACCCCTTGCTCTCGGTGGAAGGGGCACAGAGCATGCCTAGCACTGCTCCCCACCAAGCTGCACCATCTGGGCTACCCTGTATTCCTGTGGCAGAGAAAAGATGCTTTTTAGCTTGTGCCCTTGCATCCTTCAGCGAGCGGGACTAACTCTGCTGTGCCAGCCCACGGACCCAGCTCTCCCACCAGTGCCAGGGTGGGCTGGGGCCCCGGAGCTGTGATGCTCCAGCCAGGCCCGCATGTCCTCGGGCATCCCCGAGAGCCCCAAGCCCGAAACCCGTCTGCGACCTGCGCGTCGGGTCTGTCACCCTGCTCCTCCCGGCTGGGTAATTACAGGGGACTTTGGTCTCAGCTCCGAGGCTGCTCCACCCCGGCTGTACCGCCCCGCTCGCTGCAGCCTGGCGTCATCCTGCTCTGCCAGCAGCACAAAGCTGCATCCTCAGCACGGCGTTCAGAGACGGAGAGAGCGGGAAACCCAGGGCTGGGGGGAAGCCAAACAAGGGGGTCCCCAAAAACTAGGTTTAGACCCACATCGCCCTTCCCATCAAGGAAGGGCCCCCCGTTTTCCTGGCACACGCGGCCGCTGGCTGTTCCGGGGGGGATGCTCGGGGAGGGATGCTCGGGGAAGCACGTTCCCACTCCTCCGCGCTGCTCCTCGGGGCCGCCGGTGATTGGCGGCGAGTGACATCACCGCTTCCCCGCCGCGGGAGCCGAGCATCACCGAGCATCACCGGCTATTTTTGGCTCTGGCACAAGCGCGTACCGGCGAGAGGCCCGTGATGTGCCACCCCACGGGCCCACCGGCCGAGCGTCCCCGCGGGAAGGACAGCGGGCAAAGCCGGCCACGGCTCGCACACAGCACGCTGCTGCAGAGCGGTCAGAGCCTGATGGTCACCCAAGCGTCCTCAGCCCCCAGGCCACCAGCAAACTGGGCACGGGTGGCTGTTTAACCGGGAGAGCTGGCTGGTGGCACGGGGTGGGCGAGGCCAGGGTGCAGAGCCATCTGCAAGAAGCAGACGCTGCATGGCACACCCACTGCAGGCACCCGGGGGTCCCGCAGAGCCGGGGGTCCTGCAAAGCCACGGAGGGGCCCGGAGCCCGCCGGGGCGGGGGGAACTGCTGAGAACACACGTGCAGCGTGCACGCACACCCCCACACGCGCTTTGCACCGCCTCGACAACACTCTTGCACCTTTCCCATCCCTCGTTAGCGCTGCATCGCCGATGAGCTCCCATTCGCACCCTGTCAGCAGGGACGGTGTCAGCCCTCCCCTGCCACCCCGGCGCTGAGCTGTGAGAACCCGTCCTGACCCCGCTGTGCCCACCCGGGAGGGTGAGGGGGGCTGGGCTGCAGGACTGGATCCCCCTTCCCTGCCCGTGGTCTTCCTGCGCCGATGTGGGACAGCAGCTCTCACGTGCTGCTCAAGAGCATCCAAGGACGCGCCTTCCCAGCCGCTGCGCCCGAGCGAGCAGGGCCCCAGCACCTTGTCACCCTCAGAGTGACACCCTCTACCCACCGGCAGGAGAAGATCGAAGCAGAAGCACCCAAACCCCCTTCCTAAGCCCCCCACCTTCCCCAGCGCTCCAGCTCCTGGGCTACCAAGACGGAATCTTGGTTTCCAGTGCCTCACCACCAACGGGAGCCTGGAATGCTGAAGTTTGCCCAGCTGGAGCGAGCTCGCTGCCCAAGAGGCCACCCAGACACCCTGAGGATGGGTGCCAGGGAGTCACACTAGGCCAGGATCCCCTGACTGGCTCCCTGGCAGAGCAGTGGGTGACATCCCCGGGGAGGGGACGAGCCAGCCGCTCCGCCGGACCCACGCGGGGCCAGAGCCGCCCGGGCGCAGGAAAATAGGTCATCCCCGGCAGCTCGCAGCGCCGGTGTCTGATCGCAAGGCCGGTGGGGAATTGCACGCACGGCTGAGCATCACCTCCCCAGCGCATGGCCGACTGGCAGCCACGGCAGAGAACCGGCCCCCGGCTCTCCCCAGCTGCCACCCGCCCCGCTACCGGCCCCGTGCCCTCCTGTCCCCACTTCCAGAGCGTCAGGAAAGCAATGGGGAGATGTTTCAACGACCCTCTTTGGGTCTCCTCAACTTCCCAACCCACCGACCGTGCGGTCCCAACCCTGACCAGGTTTTCCTTCCCAGTCCAGGCCATGAAGAAAGCGAGCAATGGAGACTGCAGCTCTGGATTCAAAGTGTTTTCTCACCCCCACATTTGTAGGGAAACGCTTGAAAACAACCCGCAGACGCCAGAAGAAACAGAGCACAAATAGACAGGGTATTTTTAAACCCACTTGATT
Source organism: Erpornis zantholeuca (assembly GCA_013400515.1). Taxonomy (NCBI): domain Eukaryota; kingdom Metazoa; phylum Chordata; class Aves; order Passeriformes; family Timaliidae; genus Erpornis; species Erpornis zantholeuca. Next base: position 111,157 of record VZTN01012354.1, read on the forward strand.
TTCCGAGCCAAGTTCAGAGAGGTTTCGAGGCTGAACCCGCAGTTTGGAAATGGGGTCAACATCAGGGAGCGGCAGCAGGGATGCGAACCCCAAATCCACCTCGGTGCAGGAGCTCACGTGAAGCTGGGGGATGCCTTGTAAAGAAAAACAAGTAATCAACAGGCTTCGTCATCCAAGCAGATCCAGGAAAAATAAAAGCACGCCGCGTGCCAGGAGGCAAGAATACAAGATGCGGAGGTGGAGTTGAACAGCATCCCAAAGGGAGAGGAGGGAACGCTGCCGCCACCGAGACGGTGCCACCGCGGGGCTCCCCAGCATGGCGATGCCAAGGATGGGGAGACCGTCACCTGGATCTGGGCATCCAGTTCCTCCCATCCCAAGGGCAGAGGCAGAAGGTGCCACAGGACTCAGCGAAGCTGAAGGCATCCAGCCTCTCTGCTGCACTCGCTGAAGCAGGACCCTTCCTGCAGGTGCTTTGTGGCCGTGGCAGAGCAGTTTCCAAAGGAATTAATACCTGGGAAGGCTTCCTTGCCCAGCACAGCAGACACCCATACCCTGGGGCAGAGAGGGGATGCTGTCCTGACCCACCATCGCCTTGCAGCCCGCTAACAGAGGCACCACTATCCATTTCCAGTGCTGCCCCACACCCCTAGACCTCCTGCCCATCCCTGTCCGCCCATGGGGACAGCTGAAGGAGCAGGCGCGAGGCCCGGAGCCTGTGGACCTCTCCTCCCTGCTGAGCCGAGATCAGATGTGCTCTGACACATCCCGCTCACATCGGTGGAGGCGGGATATGGCAGGGATCTCTGAGGACAAGGCCACCAGCGTGGCATATGGAGGCCAGCAGGGAAGGAGAGCAGGCAGCCATCGCCATGAAATGAAGAGGGGGGCGACTGCAGCCCGGGTTGGGGGACAGGGACAACGTGCTGCAGGGACCCCAGCTGCCAGGGCAGGGTGTGGGGTGCTGGGAGATCACCTGTGCCCCACCACTGTAGCCCCCTAAATATCTCAGTGGGGGTTGCACCTCCCATTACAAACCCAGTCCCTCTGCCTGTCATGGGGTACCCAGAGCCCCCCAAAAGCATCCTCCTGTCCCCTGGTTGGGGGGCAGCCCCGGGGCCAGGAGCACAGCCCTCACCCCCTCCCCCAGCTGGAAAGCAGCATCTGGGCTTTCAGCGCGATTCCTGCGTTTTAAACCCGATTTTCCAGATGGATGGAGGGCGACGCGCAGGTCAAGTGACATGCCTCAAGGTCACGCGGGGCCAGCGAGGAGAAGGATTAGCAGCTCTGAGGGGTGGCTTGGTGCCCCATTCACAGTGAGATGGGGACTCAGAACCCTGTTCCTGGGCACAAGGGGTGTCCTGTGGGACCACCACCACCATCCCCACGCAGGCAGGCAGCTGCCCTGGCATCCCAAAGGGAATGCATGCATGGGATGCTGCCCCACAGCAGCCCCAGGGTGGGTCCTTGCTCCCTGGAATGGCACAGGTGGGAATGTGCCTGGCTGGGCAGCGGCTCAGCGAGCACGTGAGAGCACAGGTTGGTGCTCTGAGAGGCAAGGAGATGGAGCAGGAAAGAAAATGACTTCCCTGAGGTCACCCACTCCCACCTGGGGGTCCCCTGTGCCCCCTCCCTCTAACTGCTCCCAGCCCGGTGTTGAGCATCCGGTGTTGGCAGCTGCCCCGTGGGAGGCATCATCTCCCAGCAATGACCAGCAGCTACCTGTGCGCTCCCCGTGAGCTCCCTCCGTGCGCCACGGGGCCGAACGAGCAGCTGTGATGGGAACTGGAGAACCAAACCCATCCCAGAGGAGACCTCCTGCACCTGGAGAGCGCTGCCAGGATTGCTGTGCCCCCAAGCCCAGCCCCACATCACACCAGTACCCCCGGGCAGGCTGGCATCGCCCTTCCCACAGAGCAGGGGGTACCATCCCGGTGCCATCGCAGCCCTCCAACAGGAAACTGGGATGCAGGCAGCGCTCCGAGCTGCCCGCCAGCAGCTCCTGAATCACGCTGTTCCTGGCTCAGGCAGCCCTCCCACCAACGCCAGCCTCTCCATGGAGGAGCGGGAGGAAGGGAGTTGTTTTTCCAAAGGCCAGCTGGTCGCTCAGGGCTCCCAGCTCAGGAGATTCCTACCGCAGGGAAAGGGAGAGGGAAGGATTCCTCCATCAGCACGGCACAGGGTTGGACCCACTGCGTGCCCATCTGCAGGGCTTCTCTTCCAGCATGAAGGCACGACCTCCAAGACAGAGGACCGGAGGTGAACGGGAGCTGTCCCACCCTGCCACAGCTCCGGGGAGGAACTTGCAGGGCTCGCCCATCACCAGCGAAGCTGAATCATCCAAGCCAAAAGGCAACCGAGCCGGCAAAGTGTCACCGCAAAGACCCTCCGGCAAGCCAAGTCATCGACCGAGACGCTCACATCCCTCCCTGCCCAGGGCACTCCCAGCCAGCAGGTCCAGAGGAGCAGAAAACCTCCAGGGAATGATGGAAGTGGGAGCCCGGCCAACGCCCTTGGCTGTTCCCGGTGCCAAACCATCCCCTTGCCAGAAGAGAGCGGGGCCAAAGCCGCACGTGCCAAATCCAGTGGCTCCCGGTCCAGACTCCTCCACGGCCAAAGAGGCAAAACCCAACAGCTCTGCACCGGGAGCGAGCAGGGGACGCAGCGCTGGCACTGCCACCCCGAGCCACTCCAACCGGCCAAGGTCAGCGCCGGGAGCATCGCCCGCCGCGGTGTCCAAGGAACCTCTTCAATGGAGCCCTTGCCCGGGGCTGGCAGAGCAGAATCCTCCCTCTGCAAACCCTCCTGCCGGATCCACGAGCATCCCCACTCACAGCGTCACACTTGTGGGAGAGGGAGGAAAAGCCCCTCGGTGTGACGGCACTGCTGGGAATGCCAGGAGGCCGGATCCCTCCTCTGACACCCACTCCCGGCGCGGTCACGTCCTGGCTCTCCTCCCCCATGCCATAAGAGGGGATAACGCACCCTCCTTCCCTCTCTGAGCCGATTAACGCCTGGAAAGCCCTCAGAGAGCCAGGCAAGAAGGCTGCCCAAGACCAGCACTGCTGCTTCTCAGCTCGGCAAGGAGGAAGTGGTGTGGGAGGAAGGCCACGGCAAGAGGAAAAGCCCCGGAGAGGGCACCAGCACACAGTGAGCCCCAGCTCTCCTCCAAAGCCCTGTCCCCATGCAATGAGGGGTGACAACCCCCCATGAGGATGGGACAGTGCTGGGACCAAGGGGTTGCAGCAGCTGGGGCGAGTTCCGTGGGGTCCCTGTCACTGCGGGGGCCGCACCGGCCCGCAGCACCCCCTCCCCCGGCACCCACCCACGCATTACTCACGGCTCATTCATCACGTACACGCTGCTCCACACGCACAGCACCCCCATGCTGGGGCTTACCCGGCACCCACCCACCCCGGCACCAGTTCCGGAGCCCCATCCCAGCGGCTCCAGGGTATTTCCAAGTTCCCCAGTGCTGAACTCGCCGCTCTGCTCCTCTCCCCGGCAGAGCATCCCTGTACAAGCCGCTGCTGCAAACGCTGCCTCACCACACTGAAGCACGCAGTTCAGGCAGGCAGCAGCTGGCCACGGCTCTGTAAGAGGGGCTACGAACCCCCAAATGGGGCAGCCCCATCCTGATTCCCCCCCCGGGAAAGGACAGCCCCATCCTGACACACACCCCCCTGCCTCCAAGGAGCCACCTGCCAGGCAAGGAGGACAAGGGACTGTGGCATGGCACAGATGTGACCCAGTGGGCTCCAGGAGCCCTGTGAATTGCGGGGGCTGCAGCACCCCGGCACGTGCCCCCTTCCCAGCCCACCCGTGCCCCGCAAGGCAGCGTCCCCCACGCCACGGGGAGGGGAGTGGCGGTGGCTGCCAGCCAGGCATCGCTTGCTGCCGGCAGCCACCGCATCCCCATGGGCAGGGTGCGGTGACACTCAGGGCACGGCTCCAGGGTCTCGTCCCGGGTAGGGACCACCGGGACGCGGGGATAACCATGTGCCCAGTGAGGAACCAGCGGCAGAGACAGGGGACGGTGCTGCACCAGCGGCAGGCAGCTCCCCTCTACCTGCAGGGATGGCTCGGAGGGGTGGGAGGGGGCTGGCAGCTGAAGGAAAAGAAGCCAGAGCAGGAAAATCAGGGTTATTCCTTCCTGCCGTCTCCCTGCTGACCTTGGACAACCCTGTGCCTCAGTTTACCCCAGCAGCCAGCCTGCAGTGGGGGGAGAAGGAGGGCAGCCTCTCCTGGGCGGGGGGAGCAAAGTCACCCCCAAACCCGCAGCCGGGGCGCTGCAGGGGAAGGCGACGAATCCCTCCTGCATTTCTCCTTGCCCAGCCAGGCTACCCTTGCAGGGAAGGGCAAACGCTGCCCGCACCCCCCGGAGCTGCCGCAGGCGCTTCCCCAGGATGAGGGAAGAAATGCGAATGCGGAGAAAAGCTTGGCAATCCCTGATCAAGGGGGACATTCAGCCAGCCGTGCCCCCCCTCCCAGGATCCGCACCCGCTTGCCTTCTCCCAAAGGGAATTTCCAGCCCCTGGGCAGAGGCTCAGCCGCACCGGGAGCGCGGCTTCCCGAACTTCCCCAGCTGCAGCCGCTGCCCTCGGGGAGGTCACGGCCAGCCCCGCCGAGCGCCTGCGGAGGGAGGATGCGCCGGGCGCTCCCGGCTCCCCCCGGCAGCGGGGAATGAAGGAATCGCCAGCGCCCCGCCGCAGCGGGAAGCGCTCGGTCCCCGCACCAGCAGCAGGGAAGACGCGAACCCCGCAAACCTCATCTGGAGCCGCAGTTCCCCCTCCTACCCTCCTCGCCAGCCCCTTCCCGGTACCCTCTCCCCGGGACGTGATTCCCCCCCCGGTGCGCGCATNCCCCTCCCGGTCTGATCCCGGCGGAGAACACCCCGCGGCCGCACTCACCTTGGACGGGCAGCCCGCGGGCGCCGAGCACACTTGCTACCAAAGCGGCCACATACCAAATCATAGTACTA
>VZTN01012354.1:116455-150981 GCA_013400515.1 Erpornis zantholeuca
CCCCGCGCCCGCCCGGGCCCCCGCGCCGCCGCACTGCCACCTCCCCGTGTCCGGATGTGTCACCGAACCGCATCGGTGTCGCCTCCCTGTTACCAGATGTGTCACCGAACGGCATCGGTGTCGCCTCCCCGTCCCCAGATGTGCCCCGTACCGGTACAGGGTCACCTCCCTGTGTCCGGGTGTACCCCCGCACCGCCTCGGTGCCACCTCCTCGTGTCCAGATGTGTCACCGCACCTACTCAGTGTCACCTACCTGTCCCCAGATGTGTCACCGCACCAGATCAGTGCCACCTCCTCGTCCATAGATGTGCCTCTGCACGAGCTCAGTGCCACCTCCTCATCCCCAAATGTGTCACCGTGCTGTTTCAGTGTCACCTCCCAGTCCACAGATGTGCCTCTGCACCAGCTCAGTGCCACCTCCCCGGTCACCAGATGTGTCACTGCACCAAACCAGGGTCACCTCTCCATCCCCAGATGGGCCCCTACACTGGTAACTTGTCACCTCCCTGTGTCCAGATGTGCCCCTGCACCAGCTCAGTGGCACCTCCCCATCCCCAGATGTGACCCTGCACCAGCTCAGTGTCACCTCCCTGTCCCCACATGTGTCCCTTACACCAGCTCAGCATCACTTTCCAGCTCACTGTCACTCCCCGTCCCCAGATGCATCCTCTGTGCCAGCTCAGCATCACTTTCCTGTCCCCAGGTGTGCCCCTGCACAACATTAGTGTCACCTCCCTGTCTCCACGTGTGCCCCCTACACCAGCTCAGCATCACCTCCCTGTCCCCAGATGTGCCCCCCTCCCCTGATGCAGCGTCACCTCCCTGGCCCCAGCTTTGCCACCTGCCCCTGCTGCCAAACACCACTTCTCTGACACACCAGTGACAGTTTGTGACTAGGCAGGGTCACCTCCCTGCCATGGGCTCAGCCACCTGCACCCTGGACCAGCTCCACATCAGCTGTGCCATCTGTCTCTGCCACCCCGCACCACCTCAGGGTCACCTCCCTGCCAGCTGCTTGGTGCCACCGCAGCCTTGTACTGCACATCAGCTCAGGGTAACACAGCTGCCACCATCTGTGCCCTTGCAGAGGTCCAGGGTCTTTGCCCCACCAGCCAGGGACAGACATGTCACCTGCCCCCTGAACCAGCTTGCTGTCACCTCTGCCAGGACCCTGCACTGCTCGGTCACCTCTTTGCCACCACCACAGTTTGGTGTCACATGCACCTGGCACCGGCTCAGTGCCACTGTCACCTCTTGCACAAGCTGTACCGCCTCCTCCTGCCACTCTGCACCACCTGGGCCACCTCCCCTGCTCCACACCACTTGCCACTGCGACAGCTCCATGTCACCCTATCCCCTTTGTCCCCTGCTGGGCACAGCCCACTCGACAAGAGAGAACTGGGGTCCATTTCAATGGAAAATGGGCAGAAAACAGAAAATGCCCCTGTGCTTCCCCGTCTGAGCCCAGCCATCCTCCCTGCAAAGACCTGGCAACACCAGATGGGCAAACAGCCGGGCTGGCTCCCCCAGGAGCGTGCCAGCCATGGAAAACGGGCCACTGAACTTCTAGATGACAGCCAGCCCGGGAGGGGACAGGCTCGCATGGAGAGGGGGACACAACGTTTTGTCCCCAGCACTCACTGTCTTCCTTTTGCCCATTGGGAGAATATCTGGGAAGAGGCCTGAGCAGCTGCTGGGCTTCCCACCTCTTCCCATGCACGTTCAGGAAAGAAGCAAAAAAACCCCCCAGCTCTTGCAGAGGATGTGGGAGTTGGAGAAACATCCCACACCTTGTGCCCGGAATTACATTCCAGGAGGATCAGATGTTGGCACAGCTCTGGGCAGGAGACGAGAGCATCCCCCAGCCCCAGCTCACGCGAGCTCCCGGGCAGTTTGCTTCCCTAGCATATTCCAAGACCTCATAAAAGCCTGACTCAGCTCCTAGTGCTGAGGCCTGAAGTGAAAGCTTGCAGATCTGCAGGGGGGGGTTGGCACAGCTGAGGCTGACCCTTGTGCTGGGACAGTTCTCCTCTTCAAGCTGCTCTCCTATTTCCTGAAAGTCTGGTTTGGAGCGGCCAGGAGGGCACAGCCCCTTGGCCAGCACCCTTCCCACGCCACTCCTGCCACCTTCAAAGCACCCAAAAATTCCCAGCCATCACTCACTGCCTGCAAAGCAGCAAGCCCAAGGCTGGCAGAGCTCCATCTGCCCTCGCCCAGCCAGACAGAGACGATGTGTTCTGGTCTAGCTGGAGTCCGTGTCACCAGTCAGATCATCTCCATGTCTTTACCTGGGGTTTGCCACGATTTCAAAGAGGAAAAAAAATAATAATTGAGGGCATTGGTGGCACCTGTGGTAACACAGCCCAACCCAGGAGGCATCAGGAGCCCGTGGTGGAGGGGGGCACCCAGCCCTGATCCCAGTGTCTGCATCCCCAAGCTGAGCCCAGCACAGGGGCCCCACCAACATCCCTCAAGAAACTGGAAATATGGGCTTGGGTTGGAGCATGGCTGTCAGTTCACACCCTTGTTTCTCCAGACTAATTTGCTGGTTTCATGAAATCCATTCCCCACTGTTTTCACACTTCTCTCCCTCTCTATTTATAGCTGGGTTTATTTACATGAGCAGGGCACTCCTTGTACTCGCACGTCAGTCTGTGGTGGCAGAGCCGGCAGCGGGTGAAGGAAGCAGTGGCAAGGCAAGGAGCACCCCCATCCCTGGCCATGGCCACCTCCTGCCCAGCATGTGGGAGGCGGGTGGGCAGCCCTCCGTGCCCAGACAGGAGCTGCCAGGGGATGAACTGGAACCAAATCAGCCGCGCAGCCCCCAGACCCACACAATCCCCATCTCCACAGGGCACAGCACTGCGGCTCCCACAGGGTGCAGGTCACCCTTCCCACCCCACACGTGAGCCCTTCCCACTCCCAGCTGGAGCAGCCCTGGCCGCAGCATTCTGCTGACCTGAGCTGTACCTGAGTGTTGTGCTGCTCACCCAGGGATGCCCTTGCCCTCCGCAGGGCCATGGCCAGCATGGGCCACCGTGCTCAGCTGAGTCACTGACAACTGCCCAGTGATAAATTCACTGCTCTGCCTAACAAGAGGGATAAAAATGTGGTTGGTTTTTTAAAGAAAACAGCTCTGACAGATGAGGCAGGAGTTCTCAGATTAGCACCAGAGACCTGGGGGATGCAGCTCTCTCTATCACACGCATTCATCTGGGAGAGACACAGCCTTGGCTGAGCCCTGTTGCCATCTCCCTGGGACTTGACTCTCAGGATCAGAGACAGAGGTTTTGGGTTAAGAAGAGACACAAGAAAAGTGGGAATGAGCTACAACTCAGACTGGAAACTCAGGGAATTCCAGCATTTGGAGCAGCAAGGTTCTGGATCAGACTTCATATAGGGCAGCAAAAATACTGGACACTGGAGAGGGCCTGACCCGAAAACGGGACTTGCCAGGGTATGGATTACTGCCTGTCTCCCTCTGACTCCTCACTGCTGGTGACCAGTCCAGGAAAGCGGGAATCTGGACCCAGCTGCTTCCCACCTGGCCGAGGGATGGCTCCAACCCACGCGGGGCTGAGTCTCCCTGCACAAGTACATGATTATTCACAGCCTCCAACATTTGCATGGAGTCACGAGTCTCACAACACCTGATCTCCCGGGAGAGCTGCCTCCTGCACTTCGGAGGGAACGGCCCACATTCCGAAAGTGGGACTTGGTGTCTCACAGCATCCCACATGGCCCAGCTGTCACCTCCTCCCCTCTCTACGCGGGGACCAGGAGAGCCCACCCCATCCCTGCCACCTCAGCGAGGAAGAGCAGCAGGGCAGGGGCCCGCAGGAGCACGGAGAACTCGGGAGCCGAGCATGGAAGTGCTGAGCCAGCCTGCAGCATCGCTGCGTGCACAGCGAGCCTGCTCTGTGGAAAGACCAAAACAAACCCCCTCCAAGGACGAGCAGGCAGATGGGCTCGACTCACGCCCAGCTGGGGGGTTAGGCTCGTTCCCTCCTCGTCCCCTCTCCCCTCGCCGGTGGCTCATCACCGACGCGTGATTCCAGCTGGCAAACGAGAAGGACTATTCTGCCATGCCTTCCTGGCTGCACATCCAAGTCGTGGAATAATCCACCTGTGGTATTTCAGAAAAGACACACTAAACTTGTGTGAAGAGGGGTCAGTTGAGTCACGGTAACAACTTTCTCCTTCCGTTAGCAGGTCTCCAACAGAGCTAATTACTCATCAGCCCACTAATAGACTCACTCACACGGCACTCCCTGGATCAAGCAGCAGCGATTGTCTGTCTTGTCTTGTTAACCTCAAAGAAAGATCCGACTGTGGTAATGCGATATCCCATCCTTATCTCATCACCTGCTTCTCCAGACAAAATATGTCTTTCCACGGCGTGGAGCATCCCTGTCCCAACACCATCCAGGGGAAGCCTTGTCGTGCTGCTCCGTGGGATATTGGCTGGGGAAGATGCAGCCTGGGGCAGGGGGTTAGAGTCCTGAGCTGGTGTTTGCGCCCCCAAGCAAGGGGCGGCAGGACACCGCTGACCTCCCCAGGGACCCATCTCACCCTTCACACAAGGCAGATTGTCCCCACACTGGTGTTGCAGCCCCCCCATCCTACTGCCCCACAGGGGCACGCATCCCTCTTGGAGCGGTGGGGGCCGGCCCTCCATCCTAAAAGGATGACAGAGCGTTCCCTGCAGCCCCCTCCAGCCCGGCAGCACCACGCTGCCGCTCCCACCCCCCACGGCACCCCAGCACTGCCGCCCACCCCATTACTCACTGGGGCTCTCTGGCACCGGGAACACACCTCCCTGCGCGGGAGCACAGGCACAGCACGTGCTCCTGGGGGCTGCGGCACTTGTCATCGGCACTGTCATCGCCATGAGTAACCACACTCTGCCTTGGCTTCCCCGAGAACTTCCCCGAAAAGCCAGGAGCGTGCCGCTCTTCCTTGCTGGGGCGGGCACAGAGCCAAGGCAGCTGCTCAGCTCCCTGCACGGGGGGACACTGAGGCACGGGGATCCGGCCATGCCGGACTGCTGAGCTACCGGAGGGAGTGGGACAGGGCTGGGCCACCTCGGAGGTGCCCTGGCAGGCTGGGGAGGAGAGGTGACTCCGAAGGTCGGGCGGCCAGGCTGGCTCAGCACTGCGGGGCACACGCCGTGTCCCGGTGCTCCAACCTCTCGCCCTGGCATCCTTTCCAGCCCCTGCACATGCAGCGTGTCATCAGCTGTGACACACTCTGCTGACGTCCCCGGATCATGTGGCATCAACCTCGTCCGTAATTACCGGCGCAGGAGCTCTTCTTTCCCTGTTCTCTGCTGCTGCCTTGCCGGGCTCCCCGATGTCCGGGGGCAGAGCCCACCTGAGCCCAGTGCTACCCTAACTGGGAGGGCTGCTCGCCACCCCGTGCACACAGCACATCCCCGAGCCCTGCTCCCCCCGCAGCCGTGTTGGTGCCAGGCAGGGAGCACCAGCATGCGGGACCCTCTGCAAACCAAACCCCAAAATCGCACCAACACCTGCTGGCCCTGTTGCAACAGGGGACAAGACTGTCGGGGTCCCCTCCAGGGCTGGACCCCAGAGCACCCCAGGAAGGGGACAGGCAGGCAGGTGCCAGGCTGGGCTGGCCGAGGGCAGTGAAGAGCATTGCAGCCTTCCCGAGGAGGGGGGCCGGACTTAGAAAAGGCTTTTGCTGCCGGAGAGAAGAGATCTCTTGTGCAGTGCCAAGAGGCAAGGGAGGCTCAGAGCCGCCTTTGTTCAAGGGGAGAAGATGATGGCTGCAGGGTCTGCAGCCTCACACCGCCCTGCTCAGGCTGCAGCAGTTACTGCTCCTCCCTTCAAAGTGATCATCTTGGGTGGGGGGCTCAGGGTGGCCCCTGAGAACCCAACAGCCAGAGACCATCCCTTGCTGGATCACTTTTCCCCTGGCCGTACCAGGTATACTCCAAAACGTTATGGATGGGGGAAGCAGAGTCCAACCTCTCGGGGAACCCCCCCGTGTCCCTCCAGCCCCAGCCCCCCTCCGGCTGCTCCCTGCCCCGCAGCAGGTGGGCAAATCCTCACCTCCCGCAAACAACAGCCTGACAACCTGTAACAGGATTGCCTGAGGCCACAGCCCTCCAAGCTGTCTGCTCCTGCACAGGAGGCCAGGCACAGCGAAAAGAGGCTCTGGCCCTTCCGTGTGTCCCCTCCGGCCACAGCCCAGACACCACAATGAAAGGCTGAAGGAGACGCTGCGCTCAGGGCAAGTGGCTTTGGAGGCTCCTAGCCCAGCAGCCTGTGCCCTCAAGCTCAGGGCATCGCCACAACCTCCCCAAATCCTCCCCGGACCAGGAGAGATGTGGGGATGAAGGTGCAGCGAGCCGGTGACACTGCAGCCAGCCATGGGGAGGAAATCCCCATCTAGAAACCACAAACACGGCGGCACCAGCCTGCAGGTCCAGGCCCCCCCACCAGGCCACCCCTTACTGCCATGGCACTCCCAGGGGACACAAGGAGAGGTGATAGCCCCCCAGGGCTCTCCTGGGGACGTGGGGGTCCCGCACCACCGGGACACACATCTCCCCAAACCATCCTTTCAATCGAGATGGGCACAAACCAGCGAGACGAGTTGGCCAGTGCTCAGCTGCCGCTGAAACCAGCCCGGCGAGCCAGCCCGGCCCGGGAGCAGCGACTGTCGGCATCGCTTCCCGCAGCTGGGCTTGGCTCCCAGTCAGCTTCCCCCTCCCCGGGCTCCCTCCCTGCCAGGCAGCAATCAGCCCTGCATTCACAGGGCTGCGGGAAGATGACTCGGCAGCGAGTCAGACCACTTTGGGGACAAATGTGCAATCAGTCCCCAGGAACACGCCTCGCTCCCCTGGAAGGCCGGCACAGCTCCAGGGAATGCCCTGAAGCGGGCTGTGGGCATGGGTAACACAGCACCTTGCTTTGCTGATGCTCCCCCATGCCAAAAAATAACCCTCACTCCGGGGTGCTCACCCACTCCTACAACAGCCTCCTGACCCACAAGCTCCCAGCTCGGGCAGGAGGACCGTGAAAACTCTCCCCCATCTCTCTGCCTTCACTGAGGGCGGTCCTGGGAGCAGAGCAGCTGGAAAGCCTCAGCTCCAGCCTGTTTTCCCTAACAGACAGCAGCAGGACAACTTTCCAAGCACTGAGAGCCTGGAAGATGTGTGGTTGATGTGTGCCCCAATCCCACCTGGCTGCGTGAGCACCCCCAATAACAACCTGGGCAGCACAACAGCCACGCTTTGATCCCAAATTCAGGGCGATCCTCCTCCCCTCTAATCCCAGTCCCGATTCCCATGGATTTGATCCCCCAGACAACAACATTTCCCTCCTCATTTCGGGCACTGGTGTGTTGCTACTGCCGCACACTGACATTTCTTTCCCCGGATGCCACTTATTTATAGCATGCCTGACCTTTTCCCCAAGTTTACATCCTCCTCTGCCTTCCCTTCCACCCACCCAACTCTGGGAACCACCCCCCGGGATGCTCCCAAGCCCAGCTTGGAGCAGACATCCCGCAGGCCTGGTTGGGATGTGGTTCCCCAGCATTCCCGTGGACAGCACGGGAGGACAAAGCTGGGGGTGACTGTCAGGCACGAACCCCCTCCTTTCCCACTGCAAGGAACAGCTTCCAATTAAAGCAGCTGCCTCTGAAATCCAGATGGTCCATAATTCTTGCTGGAGAAGAAGAGAAAGTCTGCTTCACCGCAGCCCCCTGCGAAGGCAGGGCTGGGGAAAGCAGCAGGCTCCAGCCGTGTGGGTGGGATTTGCCAGCGAGCTGCAGGCTGGAAGGGCAAGGGAGAGCCGGGAAAGCTTCAGCACTGCAAAATTTCTCCCATTTCTGCCCACCTGTAGCAAGAGCCAGCTCGCACCATGATCCCCCATCGCTCTCTCCTTGGGGAGAGCAGTGTGTTCTCTCCCTTGCAGGCACCTCCCAGCACCCAACCTCTGCCCAATTTGGGGGGAAAAAAATTGCTCTCTGGGGCTGGAGGGGCTGCTCCAGTGGAGAGGGAAAGCACTTTTGGAAAACACCAAGCTTCAGCATCTTATCCTTTTATAGTGCAAACCCCACCGTTCCTGCCAGTCTGGGGTGAGAGTTTGGATGCCAGGAAGGGCATCCCTGCTGCTGAAGGAGCCTCTCGCCCTCCCTGTCCGTCCCTCCCTCCCCAGGCGATGGGCCCCGACCTCCCGGCAGCCGGCCCGCGCCGCCTCTGCTGCTCTAATTACTCCTCTCGCACCCGGCGCCGGGGCCCTCCGACCAAATTACGATCGATCCTTTGCTCCAGCCCAATCGATGCCATTGACTGAGGCATTAGAAAGACAAATCCGGGCTCCCCGCCCCTGGAAGGCGGCGGCAGCAGCCTCAGGGGGGGATGCCACCACGCATGGCGAGATGTGGGAGGCACAGGGATGCCCTCACTTGATGCTCTCCATCCCTAAGGAGAGGGCTAACACCTTTGAGGACCAGTTGTTCTCCAGCCACTGGACACGAGACAACAGGGATCAAACTCCTGGAGCACGCAGCCCTGATCAGCCAGAAATCCCTGGCAGGAAAGGACTTCCCTCCCAAAAATTTCCCTTCTTCTGCCAAGCTCCTGCTCTTTTTCCATAAAAGACAAAGTTTCACCTTAACCTGCTGAATCAGCACATCCAGCCTGCATCCCTGACACCTGAATTAAGCAGTGGTGATATTTAAGAGCACAGGCAGCTGATGGACCAGCTCACCTGGGAAAGGGGAGAGCTCAGCGGGGCAGCCCTGAGTGGGACAGGGATGCTCTGGTCCAGCATTGAACAGGACAAGGAGGCCATGGACCAGCCCTGTGTGGGTTGGGGATGCTCTGGTCCTGCTCTGTACAGAACAGGGAGGTCATGATCCAGCCCTGCCTGGCACAGGGATGGGCCATCCTCCATCGTGCCACACATGATAGAGAACAAATTCCAGGGACATCCCATAGCCACCAGCAAGGCTGCAGTGGGAATAATTGAATCACAGCCCCAACAAGGGATCACTGGCTAAAATCCCCCCCTGGCCCAGCATTACACAGATGGGAAACAGAGGGGGGCCACCCCTGAGCCCCCTCCTCCCATGCCTCCCAGGAGCAGATAATAGACCCCGTGTGAGCAAATTACAAGGAATTTGCAGCCATCCCATCTAATCCACAGGGGAGACATCTGAATCCTACAAGGAGCATTTGGCTTCTGGGTATAGAGGAGCTTAGAGACATGCAGAGGCATTAAAAACATGCATGGGGATTAAACTGGGAACGGAGAGCACAGCTGGAGACCATGGGTGGTTGTGGGAGAAGATGGTTGGGGCTATCCAACGGCTGTGGGCAAAGTGGTTTTAGGCAATGTCCAAGTGTCCCAGTGTCCTGATCTAAGCTTGGAATCTGAGGCATCACTGGTGGAGGTGGGAACCCACAGGATGCTGCCAGGTGGCATCTGACCATGGTGTGCTAGAGTGAGGTGTCACAGAGTTTTGGGCCCCAACACCCAAGTGAGCACCAAGAGCTGCAGCCTGTGCCCAAACCCACTCCAGGTCAGATCACCCAGCCTTGGGGTCCAGCAAAGTCAGCCCCAAGCAACCCCCAGGATCAGGTCCGTGCCAGTGGGGTCTTCCAAGGATAGACTTTGGCAATGTCCCTCATCATTTGGGATTTATTCTGATCATCTCTAATCCTCTGCCTTGATTGCTGAGGCTCCCAATCTCATTAGGCCACGCTGGGTCATTATGGATGTTGGGGGGTGTTTAAAATTTATATTAATCCCATCTCAATAATCTGGTATTTATTGATTTTTATTTTTAACCTCTCGTGTTATTAAGATGAGCTGAGCCAGCTCCTTGTTTCTGGGGGCTGCCCCATCCCCGTGCCCCCAGCAAACCCTCGGAGGTGCAACTCGTGATGCCAAAGGCTCCCAAAAACCTGGTTTATCCCAACCCAGGGAAGAGATGCTACCTCTGGCCTTTGCAGGCTGTGAGCATCACCGAGCTGCCAACAAACCCAGCAGCACTGACCCCCAGCTGCTCTCCCTTAAACCTGTTATTATCATTTTTCTTAATTATCACAGAAAGCAGCAGCTTCCCCTCGGCACATTCGGGGACATCACGAGTGCCTGATGAGGAAGGAACCATTAGCACCCCCGTCAAAACAGCATCTCAGAAAGGATCTTTGACAAAACTGTCACCAGAGAGAGGCAGGGGGAGCGAGGCAGCCCGGCACAGTTGTACATCATTTTGACAGCTCGCATTAAGGCAACTTCAGGCACCTCTGGGAAATTACCTCCCTGTTAAACAGAGCTGGGAGCAGGCGCAGTGCTGGGGGGGTTGAGCTCGGCAGCTGGGGCAAAGCAGGGCAGGGAGGTGCCCCTGGAGTGCCTAAAAACCAAGGGCCTGTGCCTCAGTTTCCCCAAGCACAGGCACAAAGCCACAGCTGCTGACACTGCCTCGACCTGGACGATTGGAAGGGATTTCCTTCACAGCCCCTCTCCCAACTCCGAGCTGCAGCTCGGAGCTGGTGGCTGCTTACCCGCCTCCTCTCCAGACCCTTGGCAAGAAGCAAAATGCCAATAACTTGGGGAACAGCTCGTGTTTAGCTTGGCAGGCCGGCTATTGTTCCTATACTGCAAACGCATGGATGGCACAGATATGTTTGGAGTGGAAACAAGCTGTTCCCCCCAGCCCCGCCACAGCAAGCGTCAGCTTCCAGCTGGAGGCACATCAAGAAGGGTTTTTTGGGATGAAACCACCTCCAAAGGCTCCCCAAATTAATGGGGTGGGAGAAAACCTGCTGCAAATGCCTTCCCATCCCCATAGTAACCCATCCCTCCATCCTAATCGGGCTGCTCTGGGCATATTTCTGCCCAAAGGCAGCAAGTTTTTAGCACAAGGTAGGAGAAATGATGGAGCAAAGCCAAAGTCAAGTACCACGAGCTCCAGCAAGTGCCTCGAGAAGCTCTCAGGGAGCAAAGCAATGCAGAGGCAGCAGTCCAAGGTAAAGATGTGGGGGTAGGGAGGGCAGCTCAGTGGTCTTGCTGTATTTTTAGTTCCTGGGTTTCAGAGTCAACAGTTTAATAGGGGAGGTTGTTTTAATTGGAACTCCAGTCACTAAGAAAACCACAAAGGGGAGTAAATATAGAAAAATAGTCATGTTTCTGAAGGTTCTTTGGTATTTGTATAATTAAATGGAGCATTTTAATTACGCATCAAACAGTGCCATTAAAAAAAAATATCCACAGGCATTTGCCTTGATTTGAAGAGCAGCTGACACCAACTCGGAAAAAACAAGTCTGGACCCACTCATTTCCAGAGGGGATTTGGAGAGACCCCAGGATAGAATACAATCATCATCCTGAGGATGAGGAGCTGATGGACCCTAAGTTGTTTGGAATCCAAATCCACCTGCAGCTCCCAGGGATCCATAACACATTGTTCCTACCAGGGAAACTGAGTGTTATCTGGATGCCAGTCAAGAGGTTGTTATCCCCTGGTCCGGGGGGAGAGGAAACTGGTACTGTTAAGATGCTCCTCAGAGGCAGACACTCCAAACCCTGGATCTGGGAAGAGCCAAGCAGCAAGCGAACCACTCAAGAACTACAGAGCACATGCACATCAAGATGCCAACCATCTGGGCATATATGATGAGCAAAAAGCCACTTTCCTGTGTTGTTCCAGACATCCTGGTGTCAGGCGCCACCAGGTATGGAACCTTTTCAAAGCTAGAGACACCCAAGAGCTTTTTTTGATCCTTCCTCCCTCCGTACCTGAGCAACGCACAGCCATCACTTGCAGCTGTGCAACCCACAGCTCCCTGCCTGCCACTTTGAAATGGCTCCCCAGCAATTACCTCCACAAAAAGTTATTAAGAAACGTCTTTGTCTGGAAGGGATTAGAATGGCAGTCATAAAAAAAAAAAAAAAAAAAAAAATTGGCATGAAGAACTATGTATATTGCAAAACAAAATGTGTTGCTTTTTAATATGTTTTTATAACCCAAACAAATTTGTTTCTCACACTCCCAGGCTGGAAAAAGGAGCCGTCCGACAGTTTAGGATTGCAGTTTGCAGTCAGCTCCGCCAAGGAATCTGTTGCAAAGCTGTCGCGGCAAATAAATGCCGGTTCCCTGCTGTGCTGCGGCTCCGCTCCGGTCACCGCTCGGCGGCTGCACGGCCGCGGCTCCCGGCAGCGCGGCGGGGAAGGTGACACGGAGCGCGGAGCCGCGGGGAGAGCAGCAGCAGCATCGCGTACCTGCGTCACCCCCGCTGCCAAGGACACGGCGGCCTTGCACGAGGCTTGGCGAGGCAGCACAGCCTCTGCAAGGGCATCGCTGCGGCCCCCGGGCTCTGGCTCCTTGCGCTGGGATCTCGCCAGGGAATGCCCAGACGGCAGGAACCCTCCCCTGACCGCCCCGTCCCCACGGGCTCCGTCCCGCACCACCATCCGCTTTGCCCTCTCCCACCCCGGCCTGACTCCTCACCAGCAAAAGCGGAGCAAGAAAATCCCAGAGGATTATTTGATTTATTTATTTTCCTGGGAACAAGTGCAGAGCCCCAGCTCCTCAAAGCCTTGCTGAGATGTAAAAGCATTTGATTATATATGAGCATCCTTTGAGGCACTGACAAGGAGATGCAGCTCCAGGCACAGCCAGAGCATCCCTGCAACCTGAAGCCAAGGATGCAGGAAAACACCTGCAGGGACCCACCAGCACCGCTCTGATCCCTGGGGTTGGTCCCACAGCAGGAAAAGGACCAACATATTCTTGGTCAGCTGGGAAAGCCTCACAGAGCCTGAGCATCCTCTGGCAGCAGGGATTGCAATCCCCTCCCTGCAGCAGCAACACCCTACATGTTTTCCTCCCCCAAAACATCCACGATTGTCACCTGCCTTTTATCACCAGAGCAGCGAGACAGGGCAGGAGATGCTGCTCCCGAATTCCCCACGCTGTCATCATCAAAACTGGGGAATCTGGAGATTCCCAGCTGCTTGCCCGAGGGGGTCCAAGGAAATTATGCATTCCCTGCAGGAAAGCTGCCTGCAGCAGGCAAGGAGCCATCCCAGGCAGCCCCCGGGGGGGATGCTGGAGCTCGCTCTGCTTTATGCTCAGAGAATGGCTGATTCATGCTTATTCCAGGCTTCCCCTGCAAAACCTTGGATGAGGACAGCACTCCAAGCTGGGCGGGTGTCTTCCACAGCCCCACGCTGGGCTTCCCTTCGGGAGGGATGCTGTGAGCCAAAACCGTGGTGTTTTGTGTAAAAACATGAAAGAAGGCCTTACTAATTAATTGAGGAGAACAGAGCATTCCTGGGATAGACCAGCCCAGCCCCAGACACCTGCAGCTCCGACCCTCAAAACCTGCTTAGTTTTAGGCAGCACTAAAAAAAAATCAACCCTATTTTAACAACATATTTTTGCCTTTTAAATCAAATCCTTAAATGATGCAGAGCAACAAATCAAGGATGGTGCAGACTCAGAAAAGGAGCAGGAATCCCCCAGCATGAGCCAGGCTGAATGTTAGGGGACAGGGAAAGCAGGATAAATGCAGGGGGAAAAAAGTGGGTAGAGGAAAGATCCAGGAGAGTTTTCAGAGCGCTTTCTGCCCTATGAGGACATGATGGACAAGGAGCAGGAAGAGCAGCTGGGCACCCCTGGGCCTTGCTCTTGGCTCCACAACATGTAGTTCCCCTCCACCCATCACCCCCACAACCCTTCCCATCCTTCAGACTCCCTCCAACATTCCTGCGCTGCACCTGAGGCCACGCACGCACTGGCAGAGTCAAACAATGGCCCCGACGCTTTATTAATTTGCAAGGATAGAGGCAATTAACGACACCGCACTTCGGAAACTCCTAATTGGTTTTCTGCCGAGCCTCCTACGAACGCAGGTCTGCGCTCGGGTAGCCAAGAGGGGATTAGAGCGGGGGGGACACGCAGGAGCCGGAGGATATTTATGACCACTGTGAGATAAAGAGCGAGGTGAGGCAGGTGACACTTATCCGCCGGCACTGCTCCATCACCGCTGCACCCAAGGCGCGATAACAGCTCTGAAATGTTGGGTGTGATGGATGCCGTGCCAGACTGACAGTTGCTGGGGCAACCACATCCAGAGGTACCCAGTCCCCCCCTCGGAGGGGCTCCAATAGGGATGGGGTCCCCCCGCCAGGGTCAGGTGGGGACGAGCTCATTGGCCAGAGAGCAGCATTGCACGGCACAATTAATTTTTATGGGTAGCTGCAGTTTTAATTGCTTTGTAGAGGCTTGAGGGTGCGTTTACAGGAGCAACGTGAGGGTTGCGGAGAATAAGGAGACCCCCGGGGTGCTGCAGTGGGGTGGTGAGACTCGAATCCCCTAAATTCACTGCTGATTTTGGAACAAAAGCATCTCCCCAGGCACCTCTGTAACCCAGGCATCCAGACCCACAGCCTGGCTCTGCCACGGGGTCTCTGGGAACACGCCACCGCATCCATCTCCCTGGATAACGAGGTTTTCCTCCCCGGGAGCAGGGAGCACAGCACGGGGGATGTTCATTAGTGCCTGCAAAGCCACGAGGAGACACACACAGCTGCCAGGGCACGGCGTGGACCCTGTGGACAGATACGAGCAGGAGCTGCAATGTTGAACCAGCCAGAAATGGCCTGGTCCAGCCCAAAATTACCCTTTGTGTCTGGGAACTGTGTAAGAAACTATTTCCCTGCGTACTGAGCAACACCAGCACATTTTCCTGCCCATAACAAAGCCACGGAGAAGCATGATGCCCCTAACAGACCAGAGCAAACACTCCATGCCCAGAGCCCTCCAAGCTGCCTTCCCTGGAGCTCAAAGCAGAATCCCCACCTGAACCACCTCATACACTGCAATCCAGGTCCTGCTGAGGGTAGGACTCTGCCAGCTTTCTCTCTCAATGCACACACCAAGGATGGTTTCCCAGGGAAGGGGACATCCTCTTGGAGTGAGCACCCCCACACAGCCCCAGCCATGCTGCCAGTACCTGAGATCCACAGGGTCACCAAAGCAAGCAGGAGCCAGGGCAGAGAAGTTGCAATACTGGAAGGGCTTCCCCTCCCCTATTTAAAATTTCATGCTCTGCAGCTGGGGCTCCCCCCGGGTTTGAAAGGCTCCAGGTGCTTCCCATCAGGGTTGTTATTGCCTCTGCATCCTTCCCCACCCCACATCCTGCTCCTCTTTGTGGCCGTGCCTTTGGGAATGCTGTCCCCTTCATTCCCCTCATCTATGGGAATGCCTGTGCTCCCAACCCAGGGCAGCGATGTCCTCCCCCACTTAAAATCCTCTTCCCCCCTTCATCCCACATTGATTATTTCTCTCCATTAAGAAGCAACATCCGTGGCTACAAATCTGCCAGCGGCTCATCCCTCACCGTGGCCTCCCCTCTCCAGTGCTCTTCCATTAGTGCCTCCATCCATCCATCCATCCATCCATCCATCCATCCATCCATCCATCCATCCATCCATCCACCCATCCATCCATCCATCCATCCATCCATCCATCCATCCATCCCAGGATCAACCTCACCAAGACCCCCTTAAAAATCCAGGAGTAAACCTCCCTCACCAGGAGGGGTGCAGTGTGTTCACTACCCTCCCCAGCAGCGGGGCAATGTGTGCACCTGGCCCACCAGAAAATTCCACACCCGAAAAATCCCACGCCAGCATGATTCCAATGCCTGCATGGAGCCGTGCCCAGATCCACCAGACACTCCAGCAAAACCCCCAGCCCCAGCTGTGCTCCACATCTGGGGGGGCCTGGGGACACCCTTTGCCAGCCACCTGGAGATACATGGAGGAGAGGAGTGCAGGAGGTGATGACCCACAGCCACGTGAGCCTCCTCCAGCTCCTCCTTGGATCAATCACCTCCAATTAGCTCTGAGGAAGCAGCCTGTGGAGAACTGGAGGCATCAGCACTGGCACAGCCCCTGCCCGAGCATCCCCGCCATCGCTCCAGTGACACCGGGGGAAGGAGGGGGCTGCAGAGGAGAGGGCGGTCATTGCTCCGTAGGAAAAATGAGTCCCCCATCCCCTACCCTCCTCCTCCTCCCCGGTCCCCCAGGTTGATGCACAAAGAATAGACCCAGTTGCTGGCGGGGCTGAGTAATGCTCTGAGCTGCTCCTCCCCGGCAGTGAGTAATGCTGCTTTTGTCTCCTGAGCCGGTACCACATTAGCTGGGAACGCGGCGTTAGCCGGGAACAGGGCGTTAGGAACAGGGCGTTAGGAACAGGGCGTTAGGAACACAGAGTTAGGAACACGGCACTAGCCGGGACCAGGGCGTTAGGAACATGGCGTTAGAAACATGGCATTAGGCAGGAACATGGCTTTAGTGGGAAACACTGTGTTAGGAACACGGTGTTAGCCGGGAACAGGGTGTTGGCTGGGAACAGGGCATTAGGGATGAGGTGTTAGCCAGGACCATGGCTTTAGCAGGGAACACGGTGTTAGGAACACAGCATTAGTGGGGAACACGGCATTAGCTGGGAACACAGCGTTAGGAACATGGTGTTAGCTGGGAACAGGGCGTTAGGAACACGGCATTAGCTGGGAACACAGCGTTAGGAACACAGCGTTAGGAACACGGCATTAGTGCGGAACATGGTGGTAGCCAGGAACACGGTGTTGGGAACACGGTGTTGGGAACACGGTGTTAGAAACACAGTGTTAGCCAGGAACACGGCGTTAGGAACATGGCGTTAGGAACATGGCGTTAGGGACATGGCAGTAGCCGGGAACGCAACATTAGGGACACAGCATTAGGAACATGGCATTAGCAGGGAATGTGGCGTTCGGAACACAGAATTAGGAACAGGGCGTTAGCTGGGAATGGAGCGTTAGGAACATGGCATTAGGAACGTGGTGTTAGGAACATGGCATTAGGAACGTGGTGTTAGGAACATGGCATCAGGAACACGGCATTAGGAACACGGCATTAGGAACATGGCATTAGGAACACGGCATTAGGAACACGGCATTAGGAACACGGCATTAGGAACATGGCATTAGGAACATGGTGTTAGGAACACGGCATTAGGAACATGGCATTAGGAACACGGCATTAGGAACACGGCATTAGGAACACGGCGTTAGCCAGGAATGCAGTGCTCCTGCCACAGCCTCAGTGCGGCGGCGTCCAGGGAATGACACCTCGGGGGTGGCATCGGTGCTTACATGTCATACGGTGCCACCACTGCCTGTGATGTCATGGCATCTATGCCCATCTGGGAGCATCCTGGCACCACCGCCTGCCTGGGCACAGCCGGCTGGGTGCCGTGGTGTGGCGTGCCCGTGGTGGAGGGGCACCCCAGGCTCCCCTGGCTGTGCTGTCACACCCCACAAGGCATCAGGTCTGTGGAGAAGCACATCCCCACATCCCCACTGGGTGCCATGGAAACGTGGCTCCTGTGGAACAAAGGAATCTCCGTTTCCACCTGGATTTTCCTCCTTCCCGAGGAAACACCAAGGTGTGAAGGGTTTGACTCCAGCGCCCATGGGTTGCCCAAAGCTCCTGCCAGCAGCTGGCCTCGGGGTGGGGGGATCACCCCCGGCTTTCCCCCTGGGGCATGTTTTGGGGTTCAGGGGGATGAAGCCCCGAGGGTCCCCAGAGCATCCTCCCCTCCTGGTGCTGAGTCACTTGGCGCCGGCAGTGCCCGGGCTGTGGCAGTGGCGCGGGGCTGATGGGTGGCTCCAGCTCCGGCACCCACACGGCAGATGGCAAGCCTCTCGCCTTGTGATTGGATTTTATTTTGTAATTTTTGGCTGTTATTTCAGTCCTCAGCTCCCTCTCCCCTCCCTTCTCCCTGCCGTGTCCCCTGGCCACCTCCTCCCCAGGAAGAGTGGAAGAGGGAGGCTGTGGTGAGCATCCTATTTTTGCACAAGGGAGTGGAGCCCGGCTTTCAGTCACCCTCTTCAGCCCTTGGTGGCTTCCCTGTGGGACAGGGCAGGCTGGCAGTGTCCCCCATGGAACAGCACTGCCTGGTGCACTGGGTCCCAGCCAGCTCCCAATCTTCTTACGGCATGCTGACAATGCTTATTGACAATGCTGCCAGACAGGGTGGGTGACAATGGTGTCCCCTGGCTGAGGGCTCCTCTGCACACCCCTGGACACAGGGACATCCTGCCTGGGAAGGGGACAGTGCTGACAAAGAGACAAACACCAGCCCCATCTCTTCCCAGCAGCTCCCTGAAGGGCCACGGGCGGCACGAGTTTGCTGGGTCTCAGCCCAGTTCCCAGCAGGCAAGTGACTGGTGTCACCAAACTGATGTGACAAGCAGCACAGACAGCCAGAGGGATGTCCCTCCTCAGGGCCTGGTCTGTCCTTTGCAGGGGCCCCGAGAGCCTGGTGCCACAGCGAGGACGATGCCACTCGCGCCCACAGCACCCAGCAAAGCCCCAAATGTGGGTCACAGCCACCAGCAGTGACCTCGTGCACAAGCCCCCCAGCCACCCGCAAGGGTGACCAGCGCTGATGAAGAGCACGGTGATGAGACTCTGGGATGCTCCTGTGGGGATCCAGTCTCTTTCCTGGTCCCTTTTCCATGGCTGTGCAGCTGAGCCGAGGGAGAAGCCTCTCCGCAGCGCTACGAGTTCAGCAGCTCAGCTGCGCAGGGGAGAGGGAAAAAGAAAGAAAGAAAAAATCCCCAGCGCGAGCAAGACAGACTATAAATAAAAGCTGGAGAAGTGGGAGGCAGCAGCCACAAGGGCTTTCTGAAGCAGCAAGAAAAGCAGGTGCATGTTGGCTCCGGCTCTTGATGCCTTTGTGTTTCCCGAAGAAGCCTGGGTATCCCTAATAGCCGGGCTCCGGGTGGGAGCGGGGCCGGGCTTCCCTCCCGCGAGCTGGGAAGGCGCAGACATCTGAAGAGCAAATTCGGCACAGGATGGATGGGAGCGACGTTGCTGAGCCTGGGGAGTGAAGAAAGCCGAGGAAGGGGGAGGAAGGGAGGGAATGGAAGGCTGAGAGGGAGCTGCCTGCACCGACAGAGCCCCAGCAGCTTCAGGTTTAATGGATGAAGGGGATCCTCCGGAGAGAATTCCTACCAGATTTAATGGTGGATGGAAGGAACTGCCGCAGCTGAGCCTTGGATGCCTCCAAACCAGAATCCCCCCATAAACTGCCCTGCAGGGATACAGGAGCAGTGGAGGGATGCAAAATGCCTGTCACTCCCCAGGGTCACCCGGAGCTGCTGGGAATGGGGACCCCACATTCCGGCGGTGCCTGCCAGCACAGAAGGAGTGGAAAGAAGAGAGGAAGAGAAGGAGACAGATGGGCAGCGATGGAAACATAAGTTAACTCGAAGGAAGCGGATAAACAGCAGGCAGGGAGCAGATCCCAGCACATATGCTGTGCCACAGCCAGCCAGGCACAGGGAGCTTCCTCGCCATTCCTGGTCCCCAGGCCTGTGGATGGGTCTGGGCCGTGCAGGAGGTCGGCAGCAGGATGGGGTGAAGGCTTGAGGCTCAGGGTGAAAACCCTGGCAGGGTCTGAGGCCAAGACTTGCAGCTTGGGTGCAGCTCATGGCCATGGGACGTTGTGGAAGCCCAAAGCAAAATCTGGGCAAAGTCACAGAAGAAATATCCATGAGATGGAGGTGACTCCTGGCTGAGGAATCACAGAACAATTCCCTATGGCAGCTGGGCTGGATTTGACCAAGGAGGGATGGTTCCTCCCTTGCTGACAGGGACATCAGGGTGGGCAACTGGATTTGGGCCAGGTGAGTTCTCCTGCCTCAGTTTCCCCAGCCCGGAGAGGGGAGCAGAGCAGCACTAGCTCCTACAAAGAGCTGGCAGGACTGAACATGGCTCCTGGTGCCGATGCAACAGCAGCTGCAGGTCACTCCTGAGGACTCCAGCAGCTGATGGAAAGGGAATGAAGTCAATCCAAAGCCGAAGCAGGGAGACTGAGACCCTCAAAAGTCCTTCAGCCCTGCAGCACGGTGCTGCCTGCTGATTACCGGGGACCCCAGTGCCAGTACAGCATCACCGGCTGCTCCGGCCACACTGCCACAGCAGGAGGGGACCCCGGCCAGCCCGCAGTGCCCCCCCTGCCCACAGCAGTGCGGTGGGGTCTCTGCTGAGGGGACTCTGAGCTGCCGCAGCCCCCGACTCGCCCGGAATAACAAGCAGGCAGAGCCGCGGAGCTGCCGAGAGCATCTCTCCAGCGACGTTCGGCCGGGTGCTAATGAGCCCCGGGCTCTCCGATCTGCTCAGCGAATGTCATGACCCAGATTAATTGCTCGAAAAGACACCCAAAGGCTGCTAATACAATTTTTAAAAAAGAAAATGAGGAAAAAAAGGAAAAATCAACCCCACAACAAACCCATTATAGTAGCCAGCACCCCTCCCTGCGCACCCCAGCGCGGGTAGCCCGGAAAGCGCTGCCCGTGTCGGGAATGCGTGTCAGGGCAGTGGGCCAGGCTGTGCCATGGGCGCACACAGCCGCCTTTGTTCCCCGCTCCCCTCGGGGGGTCAGAGCCGCCCGCCGGCCCCGCCGCACAAGGGCTGCCTGTTCGGAGGCACCCGCGCTGCCGTCGGGATGCCGGCGCCTTCCCAGGCACTGCCAGCATGACCGGATGCTGCCGCGGGACCCCCACAACCCTCGGGGGCTGCAACTCTGCCCCCTCAGAGGGAAACTGAGGCATTGGGAGCCAAGTGCTTCAAGGGACAGAGCTGTTTCAATGTCACCCAGCTCCTCGCTGGCACAGGGCACTGCGAGCAGGTGGCCTTTGCATCACCCCCAGCAGAGCCCTTCCTCCTGAGAGCAGCCTTTCTCCTCGGCGTCTGCAGACATCAGCTTTCCCAAGCCTTTGATTTCCCGACCCTCGGGCAGCGTGTGGCTGGCCCTGGGGGGCTCTCGTGGCTGTCACTCTGCTGCTCATTACCTCCTGCACTGATTCAGTGACTCCCAGGCAGCTCCAGCGCTCTCCCACTCGCCATGGCCATGGCCACTGCCACCCCAGCAGTGCCCCACCAGATCCCCCAGTGCCACACCAAGGGCGGGGAACCCTCACCACGGATGTCTATGCCCAAGGGATGCTCCCACCAGGACAGGCTCTCCACAGACGCTGGCTCAATTGGCTACAGCTGACAGCCCGGCTGTGGGGCCATAATCCATTTACTGCCTGGAAATACCTTCTGAACCTGCCCTGTTCAGAAAAAAGGGCTTGATCAGCCCATGGACATGGCAGCTCTCACCTGTCTGCAGCCCTGAGGAAGAGGAGGGGGCTGGAGGGTCTTCCTGCCAAGAAGGCAGGAGGAAAAGGAAGAATGGGAGTGGAAGCAGATGGGAGATGACCACCCACCCGGCTGCTGCGCCCCGGCCTCCAGGACTCCTGACCTAGTTATTAGCCATGGAGGCAAAGCACAAAGCAGAGATGGATGGGGGAAGAGCCCAGGCCCAGATCTGCAGAAATCTGTGGGTGATGGACAGGTTAACCCAGGGCACTTCCAGAACGGTCTGTGAGACAGAGCCTGGCTCCGAGCCACCACAGCTCAGCCCGCCGTCGGTCATGTTGAGCCGGCGACGAGCCACGGAGACATTCCCAGATCTGGGAGAAGACACCTTCTGACAAGAGACCTAAACTGCTGCACCCACGCAGCCGGGAGGAGACGTGGGGGCTGCCATCCCCCCGGAGCACTTCCACTGTGGGCACTTGGGGCTGCTGGGGAGAGGCAGCACAAGCAGCAGAGCGGCGGCTGCAAGAGAAAGCCAGGAGAGCTCAAACGAGAATTAATAAGCCACAAATTGGTAGCAGCAAGAGGAATTAATGCTGGGAAGAGGCTGCCAAGTGCCACGGGGAGAGAGAGGCACTTCCTCGGATTTCCGCTCAGCTCGGAGCTGTGCCTCTCATCCCAGCAGCAAAACGGAGCCAGCCCTGGCCTTACTTTATCCCAGCACCTTCGGAGGCAAAATCCTCGAGCATGCCTCGGGCTCTCTGGGGAGCGCAGCCGTGTCCTGGATCCACCACAGCCTGCTCATGCCAAACCCAGGATTTGCAAGACGCCAGCGTGTGTTCAGCGACGCCAGCAGCTGGATCGGGACCTATTTGGGCAGCAGCGAGCAGACCAGCTCTATTCCTGGCTCCTGATACGCGCAGGGCTTGGGAAGCAGCTTGCAGCCTTGCCTGGCACACCGGAGCCCGACTGCCAGCCCCAAAACATCACTGCAAGACAAGCACCGTGCCCAGGGATCTCTCCCTGCCGGGCAGGAGCAGCCACGCTCCCCTGTGTCCATCTGAGAGTCTAGCAGGATGTGCAGGGAAGATGCTCCCCGTACCCAATCACCGGGACACCCTAGGAGACCGGGAGGTCACACTCGGGAGCCCGCAGCTTCCCTCGCCTCTCCGGCAGCTCCAGCCCCGCGCGGTGCCGGCTGCGGGCGGCGGTGGCTGCAGCGGAGGTGGGAGCGATGATGACTCAGGAGATAATGAGGCAGATCAGAAGGAGGAGAGGAGCAGTGAGAGGACGCGGAGAGGAGGCAGCTGTGTCCTTCGGGCCTACACCCGCTCCCCCTGACGTGGCACCTCAGCTGCGGAGCAGGAACACGCACCCCCGGCCCTCTGACTCACCCGGGGGGTTCGGCAGCTCCGGGGTGGGGCCATGATTTTAACCCCATCCTTCCTTCTGCCGGGGACGGGGGTCTCCAGGCAAGTAGGTGAGAGGGAAGTGGGGATACACATGGAGAACCATCAGGATGATGGCTCTGGGGTCCCACCAGCCCCCCACCCATCACCCACTGCTCGGGATCTCGCTGCTGTGCCACCCCACAGGGAGCCCATGGAGCAGCCCCCCTGGCTTTGAGATTCCAACCTTTCATCCCTCCTGCTCCGAAACCTGCTGGTTCTCCAGCTCCCGACGGATAAACAGCCTCTCCTGCTTGGGGAAACTGAGGCAGGGAGGCACCAGACTCGCCGGAGGCTGCTGTTTCCAACCAAGCCGGCAAGGGAAGCCAGGAGTCCCGGTTCCTGTGCTCATTTTCATCCCAAGCTCATTTATAAAGTCATTTTCCCTTCGTGCCGGCGGCAGAGCAGTGCCAGTCACTCCAGTGGGGTGACTGATGTCGCTGGATCACCCTTTGCTTGCCGGTCTGGGTGGCTTCATCCCCATTCAGCACCAGAGAAGGAGCTTCTAGACCCGAGAGGCACCCCTGCCTCGCTGTGCATCCCCAGGGCACAGCACATCACCTTTCCCAGCCTCGGTTTCCCTTCTTAACCAAAACCTGCTGCAGAGGCAGACCCGGCACCTCCAGGTGCCTCAGTGTCCCTCCGGCCAAAGTTCAGCCTCGGGGACCTTCCCAGCAGAGCCAGACTGGGCCCCTCCATCTCTCAGCATCTTCCTTCCCTTCCTTCCCTTCCTTCCTTCCTTCCCTGGAGCCGAGCCTTGGCAAGGGGAAGGAGCTGCTTATGCAGAACAAATGGAATCAATCAAAACAAAAGGCAGCAGGCCTGATTCTATTTATTACCCATCCAAGGGTGTCAAACACATCTCCAGACATCCACAGACATATGGAGAGGGGGGAACCCGGCGGGGCCACCCCGGCGGGCAGGGACGGGCAGGGCCAGCCACACCCGGACGAGGGCACACAGCCACTGACCAGTTGTTCGCCCTGCTCTGTCCCCGGGCTGGTCCTGGGGCACCTCCCAGTCCCTCCCAGCCCTTCATCCCACTGCTTGGTGCCCTCAGCCTGCTCCTTGGGACTGCACCAGTCCTCAGCCCCCCACTGCTCAGGGGTGATGCCACAGAGCAGCCAGGGCACGTGGAGTGGGGAGGGATGAGGAGCAGGGCACTGACGCCTGCCCAAAATAGATGGCACTGGATGCAGCACCACCTCCACGGACACTTCAGGCACTCAGGATCCATGGCAGAGGATCCAGCAGCAGGATCCAGCCCACGCCTCCGAGTGAATTAAATCTATGCTTGCTTTTCCAGGAATGCCACTCATGTTAAAATAGACTCCCTGAGCTCCAGGTACATTCTCACCTATCCCTCGGCCTTCTCAGCTGCTGGAAGAGGTGAAGCTGGAGGTACCTGTGTGCTCCTCTCCCATCTGGGGCAGTGCCAGCCCTCTGGCATTGAAACACAAGCTGGCAGAGGCAGGAACACCAAAGATATATTGACCACTGGTGAGGCTGCAGCAGGGCAGTGGCATGTCACAGGCTTTGTGCCAGAGGGGCACTCTGGCTCATGGCACATGTGGCCAAGAGGATCTGTACAAGAAGGGGCCTTTGTGCCTGGGGGCTTCTGCAAAGCACCAGAGCCTCCTGTCCTGCCTGGCTGGCACGGGACTGAGCCCTCTCAGGGCTGACAGCACACCTGGGCACAGCTCCTGGGGCTGGCAGCTCCAGGTGAGCCATGCTGGGCTGCAACCTGCTGTTCTCTCTGTGCCCGGCACGGGCGCTGGGCCGTGCCTCAGTTTCCCCTTGCTATCAGGCATTGCCCACCTTCTCCCTGGAGCCTGCCCCACCTGCCAGTCCTGGGAGTTGCTAATCACAGAGGGAGCAGAGGGCAGGCTCCTGCGGGGCTGGGCTCCGGCTCCGGGGCGTGTGGCACAGCCGTGTGCTGCGGGCCATTCCCCAGGCAGAGAGGAGATGCCAGCTGGGTTTCGTGCTTCTCGGAGAACAAACCGGGCCACGCAGCTCCCCTCGCCGACCGACTTGGCTGAAGATCCCCGCTGCCTTCCTCCGGGGCCCCGGGGCTGGACCTGCCCCGCTGGGCATGCAGTGGAGTCCTGGGCGCTCGGGAGGCTGCGGCAGGGTGGGACTCGCACGGTGCTGAGGGCACCGAGGCTCAGCCGCAGCTCCGGGGCGAGCATCCCGCGGGAGCTCGGCAGCGACTCCCAGCCCCGGGGCGGCGGGGAGGATGGTGATGATGATGATGACGATGATGATGTTGATGATGATGATGCTCAGCGGAGGATGAAGCTCCCGCCGCGGCGGCAGGCTCCCCCTGGCGGCCCCGCCCCGCCCCGAGACGGGCGGGGATGGCATCTCCCATCAAAGGCATTCCCATCAGCAGCATTCCCAGCGACAGCGTCCCACACCGGCTGCATCCCCCATTAGCAGTGTCCCCGCCCCGGCAGCATCCCTCACCGACAGCGTCCCAAACCGGCAGCACCCCGCACCCGCAGCATTCCCTTTTGGCAGCGTCCCACATCGGCCACATCTCACCCCAGCAGCATCCCTGGGTTCCCCAGGACACCAGCTGCCCTTCTCTGCGCTGCCCCGAGCTGAGAACCCCCCCCGGCAGCACCCCCCTCCCCCCAGCCCATCTCCACCCAGCAGAGACTCAGCTTAAGCCCATTCAAATTATATTTCAAAGAGAGGGTTAATTAAGGGGTTCGCAGCTGAGCCCCTCCCAGCACCCTGAGGGACTCGGCACACCAATCATGAGGGGCTGGGCCCCCCTTCCATAGAATAGTTTGGGTCGGAGGGGACCTTTAGAGGTAATTTAGTCCTTGCAGCCCATGTCAGTGTGCCCCTGCTATGGGCTGTGACTCCCCCACCACCCCGAGCACCAGCACAGCCCCTCCGTTCCACCCCCACAGCTTCTATAGCCTTCAGATTCACCCCCATTCCCTGCAGGGACCCCCTGAACGCACCCAGCTCCCAGCCCAAGCCCCCGGCAGCTCACAAGGGGTTTTGCCTCCACCAGACTAAATCCAACAGCAATCAGGGAAGGGGAGCAGGAGGGGAGGGAGAAGAGGCACTATTTTCTTTTTCCAATTTGATCTTATTAAAACTTCATTCAAAGAAATAGACTTTTCATCTCAAATCTCATGCAAGTTTCATGGCACTGCAGATGGCGGAGTGGGAAAACGCCCGTCACAGAGTTTAATGAC
Source organism: Erpornis zantholeuca (assembly GCA_013400515.1). Classification (NCBI taxonomy): domain Eukaryota; kingdom Metazoa; phylum Chordata; class Aves; order Passeriformes; family Timaliidae; genus Erpornis; species Erpornis zantholeuca. The sequence continues at coordinate 142,307 of VZTN01012354.1, forward strand.
AGCACCCAGCCCTTAAACTGGCTCCTCGCTGTGCCAAAACGTCCCCACTGCGCACCCAGAGCACACCCCACGCTGCCCAGCATTTTAAGGACCATCCTGCCTCATCCTCTAATGCCTTTGCTCACGTTCTCGCCAGTTCAATCTGCAGCCCTCTCACACGGATAAATCCCCCTGGACGCGCCAGATGCAGGCACGAGCCCGCTGCCCCGCTGCCCGTCAGGAGATCAGCCAGGCCGTGTCCTGCTGTCACCCCTCGCCGCCCGCCGTGCCTCAGTTTCCCCGGCTGTGGCTCTGCAGGGAGGGGAGGCAGCGAGCCGCGTGCCAGCCAGGGTGACAGCAGCAGCGGCGGTGACATCGCCGAGCGCTCCCGTGGGAGCCGGCTATCAGCGCGATAAACGCTGCGGGTGCCTGGGTGCCTCAGATGTCCCCCGAGGACAGAAGAGCCGCTTCCACCCCTGCGGCTGCCTCTGAGGCTCCGTGGGAGCAGTGACTAAACAGCATCCCCAATACAGTCATTAATAAACATCGATGCCGCCCGGGCTCTGTCGCCTCCGCGCCGTGCGGAGCTTGGCTCAGCATCCAGAGAGGTGCTGATTCATGACGAGAACCAGCTCCCCGCGGCTCCCCGGGAGGGCACGGGGCTCACAGAGGCTGCTCAGACCCCGATCCGGAGCAGGGGAGCCTGTGGAGGCTCCCAGCCTGGCTGCTGCAGCAGCGGCCACGAACGTCAGCAGGCGGCCGCAAAGCTCCTCGCTCCCCACTCCCGTGTGAGAGGGAAGCGCAGGCTGCGCTCCGGCTCGGAGGGGCGTCCAGAGGGGCCAGGTTTGGGGTCCTGGCTGTGTCACACAGTTCTGCTGCAGCCCCCAGCACCGCTGTGAATTCGGGGGTCCCCGCCGTGAACTGGGTGTCCGTCACTCACAGCCCCGGCACCCTTACGCGACACAGAGCGATCGAGGGGGGCTCGCACGGAGCCTGCCCGCACCGACGGGGTGCACAGGGACCCGGTGCTGGCTATCCAACGCCCCCTGAGAGGTGGTGGGCAAGCTGGGGGGAACGTAGGGCTTGGAGCTCTGCCCAGCCCGTCCAGGAACCCCTGTGGCCAAGGGAACGGCAAAGGCAGCCGCGGTTCTGTGCAGCCTGCCGGGGGATAACCGCACACCCGCAGACGTCATCTCCTGGAAGATACCGGCACGTCCAGAGGCTTCTCGGAGAGATCCCCGCACCAGCCCCAGCCTCCTGCCACAAGGGGGAACTCCTGGGCTGGAGAAATCCATCCCAGAGGTGCTCCACGGCTTTGCACCCTCAGCCCTCCCAGGGAGGTTTTCCCCAGGGAAGGATGCTCTGCCCTCGCTGGGCACAAAGGGCCTCGGACCCCTTCGCTTGTCCCAAACCACCTGACGGCACCTCCCGTCACCCTGCCCCAGGGGAGGGCTTGGGTTCATGGGATTCCTGTCTCTGACCTCCTTTCTCCAGCTGATCCAATCGGAGGGATGAAGGCCAGGCAGGACACACGGCTCACCAAGGGGGAGGGAGTTTAGCTGAATGAAGGAGCATAGCAGCTCAACATTTCTCAGACATCGCTGAGAGTACCACAAAAAAAGCCACGGATTCTGTGTGGGTGGCTCGGTCAAGCAAAGACAGCCTGGACACTCCTATCATCACTGGGAAGGAAAGCCAAGAGGACTTCCAGGAAAAATGTCACTGGTCTGGCTCCTGCTGCTGGCCTGCAGCACCCACACAGGTACGGAGGGAGCAGGGTTTGCATCCCAGCTGGACCTGCCACACTCTGGAGCGAGCCCAGAGTCCTCCAGTGGGGCAGGGATAAGACTGAGCACTGGTTCCCAGTCTGGCTGGTGCCATCCAGCTTTGTATTCCCACAGCCAGGTCAGGCTTTGTGGCCACTGCTCTCCCATATAGACATTCACCTTCCCCTCCACCTCCTTGAAGGCTCCAGCATCCTCAGCAGCAGAGGATGGTGTTTGACTTGGCCACCTGGCCCTCCAAACAACAGGGTTGTTCCAAGGCACAGCTCCCTGTGGTGCTGCTCACATGGAGCCCACGGGAGGGTCTGTTTGGGGGAAAGTATCAGATAAACTCCAGCTGGGTGGGATCCAGGGCTGAGCAGAACCCACAGGGGGTCCCCACTTGTCTGAGCCCCAACCCCACATGTGGGTGATGCAGGAATATTGATGACACCGGCGGCAAGCACTCCTGGCTGTATCACGTGAAGGAGTAGAACCAAGGGGGGGCAGAGAGGAAAAGGAAGATGATGAGAGGTTGGGAAGTCTATCTAAAACCTTGGAATGGCAACATCTCTCCATGGCTTCAATCTGCACAGTGACACTTGCAGGAGAAAGGAAAACATTCCTTGGCAGACAAATGTATTGGGAAAAGGGTGGGGGATGCTGAGGAATTTGCCAGCCCCCAAGATGGAATACCAGGAGTGAGGGAGAAAGAGACAAAGCACAGAACGGGGAAGAAGGATGCCAGGAGGATGGAAAAGAGAGGCATGAAGCAGCAGGATTAGCAATGACAAACTTGCAGCTAAACTGGGCTTATGTCAGCATGTATTACCCGGGAGTGACAGGAACGATGGGCTTGCTCATCTGCCATTTATAAGTGGCGAAGTCTCCCTCCATCCTGTTTACTATGAATTAGCTGGCATATGTCTAATCGTCTTTGCAAGCACCACTCAACTGGCAGAGATTAAGGGCCTGCTCCTCCTCCAAACCAAGCACTGCATCCACTGCAAGGCAGCAGGACACTGCTCCCACCTGGCTGCCCAGGGAGGGGACGGAGGACAGCACTCAGCAACACAAAACAATTCCCCCCAGCCTCATGGCCCTCCAGAAACCCAAAGTCCTAAAGCAGCCGGGCCTCAGACCAAGAAATCCCTGTTCCTCCAAGGGAGCATGAGCAGCTCTCTCATGAGACAAGCCCTCCTCTGTGACTGCTTCGGATCCAAAGGCATTGGATGCTATCACCTGGATAAGCCATCAGGTAAATGGGGACAGGGAAATAAGCACTAACAGGGACTCGAGAGACCAACAAGAATTAAATCCTCGACTCCTTTCCAAGCAACTGCTGCACTTGAGCACATTGCCAGTGCAGAACCCGACTGGTTTCCATCAAGAACCACAAAAACCAGCTTTAGCCAGGGGTGCACATGGACAAAAGCTGGGATGGCGAAACCCAAGGCACCTATTAAACAATAAAGCAGTGCAAGAGGTGTGTGTGTGCGTGGGGGCTGTTTGCATGGCCAGCTGCCCGCCCCGGGGTGTGTGTTGTTTGGCGAGCAAGGTGCTGCCTGGGTGGTGGGAGACCCTTGGCTGACACTGGACTGTTAGTCAGGCGTGTCAAAACAACCTTGGAGGGTTTGGAAAATCCAGCTCACAGACAAGGCTGCTGCAGCGCAGCAGCAGGAGCCCTCGGAGCCAGAGCAAACAGTGACTCAGGAAGGGAAGAGCACAGGGGATTACAGGGAGGTGGGTTTGGTGGGAGGCACTGAGGGGCACTGAGAAAGGAGGCTGCTCTCACCTACACAGGCTGGATTTGAATACCCGACTGCCCTCCTGCCATGATGCTGAGGAAGCAGAGCAGCTCCTTCTGCCCCAGGGCATGAGCAGCCTGAGATCAGGACTGCGGGAGCCCTGAGCTTTGCAGAACATCCTCACTCTCCTTAAGCAAATGTTTTTCCCACACAATCTTTCAAGAACAGAGAAAAATCCAACAGAGCCTTATCTCTAACAGCTATTAGTGTGTTTGTGCACCAACATCCAGGTGGGATCAGGACACAGAGGAAGCCTCCCCTTCCCACTGACAGTCCACGCTTGCTCCCACACCCCAGCAGAAGAAAGGGAGTTGTATCCACCTTCTCCACACAGTCCCGGCCTGGGGAAGCAGCAGTGATGTGTCCAGCTGTGCTGACCTGAGCTGGGTGATCAGCCTGAGCACCCACCCTGCCACTCCCGAGCTGGTGCCACCCGCGGGCTCTCCTTGGCGAGGGCACAGCCGCTGTGACGTGAGTGACCAGCTGGGTTTGCCGGGGGCCTGGCAGGGCAGCGAGGCCTTGGCTGTGAACAGGAGATGTGCAGCACGCCACAGGCTGCCCGGGGGCTGCCCTGGGCCAGCCAGATGCTGTTTGCTGGCCAGGGTGAGGAAAGCCCTGCTCACAGCAGCCACATGCCACGCTGCCTCACGCCTCTGCGCTGAGGCATGGCAGCTTCCAGCGGGCTGGGGTTCCGGAGGGTGCTGGAGCTGGACAGGCAGTGCTGCTCGGTGCTGGAAGGACAAGGAGACGAGGCCCTTGCTGGGGACACCTGATTCAAGGCCACCTCTAATTAGTATCGCTGTCTCCTCCATGCCTGGACCAGCACGGGGTAAGGAGCTCGGCTCGGTGCTGTCTCCAGGGATGTGGCTGCTCCAGGTTAGGAGCACCGAGTGTGCGGCTTGGAGGCAGCTGCAGGGAGCTCTGAGCAGGCACAGCGCTGTGCTGCAGGACGAGGAGGCAGCTGTGGCCCTGTCTCGGGGGGTTTGCTGGCTCCTCTGTCACCCCAGCACGCTGCTGCAGGCAGCCCCTGAGGAATGCAGGCGTTCCCCACATCTCGGGCTCTGCTGCTTATTTATTTAGCAGGAAGGTTTCCATGCATGGCCAGTCCCCCAGTGCTCCCTGCCTGCCCTGCTGACCACAGACGTGAGAGCCCTTGCACACAAAATATCCTGAGAAAACTGCCTCTAATTAGAGGGTAGAGTTAAAAATACCCATAGTCCATAAAGAGAGGGAGGCAGACAGGGAAAAGGCACATGCCAGTGTGACTGACGCCCCGGGAGGGAGACGAGATTAGGAGCCACTCAGCCTCACACATACAAATGATTCAAAATAGATGAGCATATGCCTGAGCAATGAACTAGGGGGAAATGATGGGACTGGTGTAGGAGTGGGGTCATGGTCTGTGACACCAGGGAATCAACAGCTTGTCTAGACTCCAGCAGACAAAAAAAGAGATGCTGTCTTCAGCTAGCACTGTAGCATGAGGCTGTCCATAAAAAGCTGCCCGAGCAGCAGGAGTGGTGTGAAAGAGGGATGGACACAGGCCAGACACCTTCATCTCCTCCCAGAGCTGCTGAGAATGATCTGGGGTAAATGGCTCCTGAGAACAGGAGTGATGTGCATGAACACATACCTGCAGAGGCTAAAGGCACCCTAGAAACCCTCCATGGCAAGGCAGGGCTTTGCTTCCAGACATCCTACCCAGTCAGACTGAGAGATCCTGTCTCACCAAGGGGAACCAGTGTTCAGCCAAGGCTGGGATACAGCTCCTGCTCACCCCAGTGCAGCTCTGGGGAGACTTTTCCTCTCTGGTGGCCAATTCTGTCACCAGGTGCCCATATCTCCTGTGACCTTCCATCTGCCACACGCAAAGGTGCCTCTCGAGACAGTTTAGATCATCCAACAAAATCACATCTGCTGCTATTTTCCCCCTGAGAAAACACAGTGGCCCAGAACCCTCCTCTTTGTGTAAAGTTTTTTCTTTAACAAGCAGATTCCCCCCCGGGGCTGCTGCTCCCCTCTGGGGAGCACAACCAGCTCCCACCTCTGAGCGCAGCCAAACCCTCACTCTGGTGGAGTTATCTGCCAGGTCCTCCCTCTGCCCAGGCCAGCAGTGACCTGCCACAATCACAGCATCAAAGTTAGAGAGGTCTGGAGCAAACCTGCTGGCAGGGAAGGGTCCAGATGGACAGCCCTTAGGGCTCAGACAGGCTGCTCCTCCGCACGCGAGGTATGGCACAGCTCGCTGGCAGAGTCCCGGGAGCCCCGGTGCCTCGGATAATCACATTCCTGCCTGCCATGTGGCCTGCTACTGAAAACCCATCGTGACAGGCACAGCCTGTTATTACAGGTCTGAGCAGCTTCTTCCCAGCAGGGCTTGAAACTCGGTTTGGGCCTCCAGGCACTGCAAGCATCAAAAGGATCCATTTTCTCTGAGTCACCTTCAGATCCCAAACACCTGATGTACGACACGCTCCATACAACCTGCAGAAATCCCTAAGGGTTTTTTTGTTTTTTCCCAGTTTAGTCCTTGGTCACCTTCTCTCTGTTCTTACAAGTGCCAGGCGTGAGGTTCCACTGCCTTATCCCGCGTTTTGTTCTCCATCACTCCCCACCACAGGCTGTCCTGGAGCTCAGGAAGGCTCCCTGGCAGGGCCCATGCTGCCTCCCTATCATCCTACAGAATCCTCTTCTTCTTTGGAGCATGGATTGGAAAACACTTCAGAGAACAAGGAAATCATAGGAAGATGTCCCTCCTCACGCCTGAATACATCCCTGTGCCACACAGGGCTGCCTTTAGCGTGTATTTTATTCTAGTTACTTGTTTCAACATTAAATAAGGAAACGGGAGCTCCATCTGTGTGTGAAAATCGATGTTTTACACAGCAGTGCTTTGCCATCCCGGGTTGATGGGCGCTACAATTCCTGTATAATATTTATTGTGACTCCTTGAGCTCGTTGAGTTTCACATTTCAAAGGGCTCCTCAGAGGCGATGGCAGCTGAAAAGGCAGGACCTGACTGCAATGAAACCACGGAGGCAGCACAGAGAGCAGAGCTGGCACCAGTTGTATCAGCCTGAGACAAGCAATTGGCACATCCCTCCGGTGCAGGATGGATATCTGAGATGATGCCCAAGGTGTCATGCCCTGGTGTTATCCGTGAAGGTTATATCTGCTCTGCCAGTTGACTCCAAAGCCGGCCTCTGCCTGCATTGATTATTCACAAACACACTCTCAGGGCATGCCTAGGCTGAGCTCCAGCAGCCTGGAGAGAGAAATCAAGGCTTAGGAGAGCTCCTCAGCACAGATCCAGCTCCCCCTCGAGTGGCCCAGATGGCCTGGGGGAGCCACTGCACCTCAGCACAGTCCTCCTGTGGCTCTCCCAGCACGGCTCACCAGTCAGAGCAGCACAGACTGGTTTGGGTTGGAAGGGACCTCAAAGATCATCCAGTTCCACCTCCTGCCATGGGCAGGGACACCTTCCACCAGACTGGGTTGCACCATCTGAACTGAAATAATTTCTTTTTTTTTTCTGCAGTCCAGCTAGAGACCTCCCATCCTTCTTTGTCTCTTCTGTCTCATCTCCTCTCTGCCCTGATCAAGCTCCTGCTGGAAGCTAAAGAGGATCCTGACACTTCAGTGATTGCACTTTATCGCTGATTATACTCGCTGTCATCACATTTTACTTCTCCTGTCAGAGCAGCCCAAACGGACTGTGTTAAAATGATTCCTTACTCAACAGGGACCCGGCCCAAAGATTGCCAGTCAGGTTTTGAGCCATACAACCTTATTAGGCAATTCCTTCCCCTTTATCCTCGGGGAAATGTCCCATCTGGCCATCAGAATTGATGAGACTCCCTGTATTAATTTCACCAGGCTCAGATCAGCCCTTTAAATCTACTCATTAGCATCTCGAGTTAGATCTGCTACGTTATCAAGTTAAATACATTTTTACATCCCTTAACTTCTGCCAGCTCTGCCGAGCTGGTTTACAGAGCAGAGGAGAGCTCTGGCTTTCATTCCAGCTGCTTGATCTTCAACAGTTTCTTAATTACATCCTCATCAGACCGTGCTGGCAGTGACGCAAGAACCAGCACTAACACAGGACTTGCTCAATTCGAGGCCACAGTCCCACGCTGATAATTTTTGTTGCTTTCTGCTAATCAAAGAAAAAGGTCCTGGGGCATTTTTGAGGACCACACAGCAGCTTGGGATGCTCTCTGTGCAAAGACATTTTTCAGGGCAGAATCTCTAAATCAAACATTTGGCTGTGTCAGAAAGGATTTGGTTGAACATGAGGGCTGGGGGAAAGTGTCCCTTCTCATGGCAGTGGGTTGGAAATAAATGATCTTTATGGTCCCTCCCAACCCAAAGCACTCTGTGATTTTATGACTCAGGAAGTTCCTCAAGAGCAGCACTTTCAGCCCAGCTGCTTGTTTGTGTTTCTTGCTCACTTTGTTACAAGTTTATAGTGAAATCACAGACCACCGTGAGTTGACATTTTAGGGAAAATTCTCAGATAAATCGCTCTTTCTAGGGGTTCTTGTTAAATACAAGGGGGAAACACCTACTTTGGAGCAAAACTTGGATGGGTTTTATAACCAAAATGTTGATAATATCCTGGCTCAGAAACACTTAAAAGTCGTCCCAGAGCCGTACTCTGTGAGTTTCCTTCTCTGCACAGAGCTTAACCAGCGGTTGGGTCCAGCCCTTCTCTGCATCCCTCTTCCCACCCGCGGGGGTCCCACTGCCGGGACCATCCCTTCTCCCCATTCGCGGGGGTCCCACGGGCAGGACCGGCTCCTTTCCCCACGTTCCGTGCATAGTCCGTGCATCCCAGTGCCGGGATCATCCATTCTCCCCCACCGCGGGGGTCTCACCTTCGGGATCACCCCCTCTTTCTATCCGCCGGAGTCCCACTGCCAGGATCACCACTTCTCCCAACCCGCGGGGGTCCCACTGCCAGGATCACCACTTCTCCCCACCCGCGGGGGTCCCACTGCCGGGGTCACCCCTTCTGCCATCCGTGGGGGTCCCATTGCCGGGATCACCCCTGCTCCCATCCGCGGGGGTCCCACTGTTGGGATCACCACTTCTCCCCACCCGCGGGGGTCCCACTGCCGGG